>CM029919.1:97652163-97827097 GCA_017639245.1 Myiopsitta monachus | reverse complement strand
GGTTGGGATGCAGCCACCCACAGATGGATGCAGCCACCCACGGATGGATGCAGCCACCCACGGATGGATGCAGCCACCCACATTTGGGATGCAGCCACCCATGGATGGGATGCAGCCACCCACATTTGGGATGCAACCACCCACATTTGGGATGCAGCCACCCACATTTGGGATGCAGCCACCCACGGATGGGATGCAGTCACCCAGGGTTGGGATGCAGCCACCCACGGATGGATGCAGTCACCCAGGGTTGGGATGCAGCCACCCACGGATGGATGCAGTCACCCAGGGTTGGGATGCAGCCACCCATGGATGGGATGCAGCCACCCATGGATGGATGCAGTCACCCAGGGTTGGGATGCGGCCACCCAGGGTTGGGATGCAGCCACCCATGATTGGGATGCAGCCACCCATGGATGGATGCAGTCACCCAGGGTTGGGATGCAGCCACCCACAGATGGATGCAGCCACCCACAGATGGATGCAGCCACCCACGGATGGATGCAGCCACCCAGGGTTGGGATGCAGCCACCCATGGATGGGATGCAGCCACCCATGGATGGATGCAGTCACCCAGGGTTGGGATGCAGCCACCCACAGATGGATGCAGCCACCCACGGATGGATGCAGCCACCCACGGATGGATGCAGCCACCCAGGGTTGGGATGCAGCCACCCATGGATGGGATGCAGCCACCCACAGATGGATGCAGTCACCCACGGATGGATGCAGTCACCCAGGGTTGGGATGCAGCCACCCATGGATGGGATGCAGCCACCCACATTTGGGATGCAACCACCCACATTTGGGATGCAGCCACCCACATTTGGGATGCAGCCACCCACGGATGGGATGCAGTCACCCAGGGTTGGGATGCAGCCACCCACGGATGGATGCAGTCACCCAGGGTTGGGATGCAGCCACCCACGGATGGATGCAGTCACCCAGGGTTGGGATGCAGCCACCCATGGATGGGATGCAGCCACCCATGGATGGATGCAGTCACCCAGGGTTGGGATGCAGCCACCCAGGGTTGGGATGCAGCCACCCATGATTGGGATGCAGCCACCCACAGATGGATGCAGCCACCCATGGATGGGATGCAGCCACCCACAGATGGATGCAGCCACTCAGGGTTGGGATGCAGCCACCCAGGGTTGGGATGCAGCCACTTGCAGTTGGGATGCAGCCACCCAGGGATGGGATACAGCCACTCAATGATGAGGTGCAAACAACCCAACGCTGAGGTGTCACCACAAAAGGCTGAGGCGCATCCACCAAGGAATGAGGTGCAAGAAGCCACTTCTGGGCACAGCCATCCCAGTCTGAGTGCAGCCATTCCAGTTTGAGCGCAGCCATTCCAGTTTGAGCGCAGCCATCCCAGTCTGGGTACAGCCATCCCAGTATGGGTGCCGTCATCCCAGTCTGGGCGCAGCCATCCCAGTCTGGGTGCAGTCATCCCGGTCTTGGTAGAGCCATCCCGGTCTGAATGCAGCCATCCCAGTCTGGGCGCAGCCATCCCAGTCTGGGCGCAGCCATCCCAGTCTGGGTGCAGCCATTCCAGTTTGAGCGCAGCCATCCCAGTCTGGGTGCAGCCATCCCAGTCTGGGCGCAGCCATACCAGTATGGGCGCAGCCATCCCAGTATGGGCGCAGCCATCCCAGTCCGAGCTGCAGCTGCCCGGGTTTAGGCGCAGGCACAGCCACACACGGCCGAGGTGCAACAACTTAAACCCGAGGAGCACCCTCGAAGGCTGCGGTGCCCCCCCCCCGGTAACGGCGGGACCCTGTCCGTCCCCCCCCGCGGCCCCCCCAGCCCCTCACCTGCACCCGGGCCTCGGTGAGGTCGATCTTGAGCGCCAGCTCCTCGCGGGTGTAGATGTCGGGGTAATGGGTCTCGGCGAAGACGCGCTCGAGCTCCTTGAGCTGGGAGCTGGTGAAGGTGGTGCGGATCCGGCGCTGCTTCCGCTTCTCGTTCAGCCCCTGCGCCTCCGAGAAGAACTTGTAGGGGACTGCGGGGAGAGCGGGGCTCAGCGGGACCCGCACCCGTACCCGCACCCGCAGCGGGGGGGATGCACCGGGCAGGACACACCGGGAGGGACGACGCCGGGCAGAGGTGAAGTGGGGGGGGATGAATCAGGATGGGATGAACCGGGCAGGGAGTGGGGAGCAGGGATGCACCAGGATGAGATGCACCGGGCAGGGATGCACCGGGAAGGGGAGGACAGGGCACAAATACCCCGGGAAGGAGGTCATCGAGAAAGGATAAAGCGGGCAGTGATGAACCTGGCACGGATGAACCAGGATGGAAGGTACTGGAACAGGATGCACCGGGCAGGGTGCGGGGAATCGGAACGCAGCGGGATGGGACAAACTGGGACGGGATGAAACAGGCAGGACACAGCGGGAAGGGATGAACCGGGCAAGGATTAATCGGGACGGGATACACTGGGAAGGGTTGAAACGGGCAGGGAAAACCCAGTGAGGGAAGAACTGGGCAGGACACAGCGGGAAGGGTTGAACCGGGCAAGGGTGAACCGGGAAGGGGTGAAACATGCAGGGATGAATTAGAACAGAATGCACCGGACAGGACACACAGGGAAGGGATGAACCGGGCAGGGATCAATCGGGACGGGATGTAGCGGGCAGGGATGTAGCTGGCAGGGATGCACCGGGCAGGGATGTACCGGGCAGGGATTGCACCGGGCAGGGATGCACCGGGCAGGGATGCACCGGGCAGGGATGCACCGGGCAGGGATGCACCGGGCAGGGTTGCACCGGGCAGGGTTGCACCGGGCAGGGATGTACCGGGCAGGGATGCACCGGGCAGGGATGCACCGGGCAGGGCAGCGACGGGGCTCGGCCGCTCCCTCCCCGCTCCCTCCGGTCCCGTTCGTTCGTTGCCGCCGCCGCGGTGCGGGGACGCGGCCGGGGCCGTCCCGCGGCTCCTTCGTTGTCGGCGCCTCCGCGGGCAACGACCGCGGCGGCAACGAAAGCGGAGCGGGGGGGGGGGGGCGGCGGCGGAGACCCCCCGGAATCGTTCCCAAACCGCCGCCGCTACCGGGACCCGCGGCCCCGCGCTGTGGGAATGGGCCGGGACCGGGGGCTGCGGGGACCCGCTCCTGCGCGGCTCCGGGAACCGGGGGTTACCGACGACATCGAGCCCTGACAGTGCCGGGAAGCGGCGGAACCGGGAACCGACGGTACCGGACGCTGGTGGCGGCGTGCACCGAAAGTACCGGGTACCAGCGGCACTGGGGACTGACAGCATCGGCGCCGACGGCATCGAGCACGGACAGTACCGGGCACCGACGGCTCCGGTAACCGATAGCACCGAGTTCTGACAGTACCGGGAACCGGCGGTACCGGCACAGACAGCATCGAGCTCCGCTCGTGCCGGCACCGGCGGCCCAGGGAACCGACAATACCGGTGGCATCGAGCACCGGCCGTACCGGGTACCAACGGCTCCGGGAACCGCAGCACCAGGCACGGGCAGCAAAGTGAAGCGATGGCATCGAGCACCGGAGGCTCTGGGAAGCGGCAGTACCGGGCACAAACGGCTCTGGGAAGCGGCAGTACCGGGTACCGGCGGCATCGAGCTTCGCCAGTGCCGGGCACCGGCGGTACCGGGAACCGGTGGCATCACTCCCTGATGGGACGGGAAACCGACTGCCTCGAGCACGAGCGGCCCCGGCACCGACGGCACCGAGCGCGGACAGTACCGGGCATCAACGGCTCCGGGCACCGACGGTACCGGCACCGACGGCATCGAGCAGCGGCAGTAACGGGCACCAACGGCTCCGGAGACCGGCGGTACCTGGCATTGACGACATCGAGCACCGGTGGCCCCGGGAACGGCGGTACCGGGAGCCTACCGTATTTGGCATCGACATTTGACATCGCGCTCTGCCTGTACCAGCACCGGCGGCTCCGGGAACAGACAGCACCGACGTAGACGGCATCGAGCACGGACAGTACCGGGCACCAACAGCTCCAGGAACCGATGGCACCGAGTCCTGACGGCATCGAGCGCCAAAGGCATCGAGCACCGGCGGCCCCGGAAACTGACGGTACCGGCACTGACAGCATCGAGCTCTGCCAGTACCGGCGGCTTCGGGAACCGGCAGTACCGGGCACTGACTGCTCCGGACACCGACGGCATCGAACTCCGCCTGCACCAGCGCTGGGGACTCCGGGAACCGACAGTACCGAGCACTGACGGCCCCGAGAAACGACGGCACGGGGGGACCCGGCAGCACCGGGCACCGGCAGCACGGAGACCCGACCTGGAGCACCGGCGGCGCCGGGAACGGCAACACCGTCCCCGACGGCATCGAGCACGGACAGAACCGGGCACCAGCGGCCCCGGGAACCGACGTTAAGGGTGGAAGGGGGTCGCGGGGGGTCCCTACTCCCCACGCCCCATGTCCCGTTCCCCGGTGCCCGTTACCTGCGGGGTAGGGCGCGGGTTGCGGGTCCCGCAGCGCTCCCAGGGCGCAGCTCCCGGGGCCGAGCGGGGCGCAGGCGGCTGCGGGGCCGAACCCGCCGCGGACGGGTCCGTACTGGAAGGAGCCGCCCTGGCTGCAGGGACTGAACTCGTACGCGGACGCCTCCATCGCGGCCACGCAGGAATCGTAGGAGTTGAGGTAGGAGTAGTCCATGGTGAGCACGGAGCGGGCTCGGCTCCCGGCCGCCCGTCACCGCCGCCTCCGGCCCGCCGGCCCCCGGCCCGCCCCCTCCATCGGCCGCCCCGGCCCGCCCCGGTCCGCCTCGGCCCGTAGATATAGCGGCGGCGGCGGGGGGGGAGCGGACAAAGCGGCTCTCGCCGCTCGCCCGGGTTTTGCATGACAATATCTCCCGGGGCCGGCGGGAGCGGCGGGAGGAGCCGCCCCCCCCCCCCCCCCCCCCCCGCCCCGGTCCCGGTGTTAACCCTTGGTGGGGACCCGGCAGCCCCCGGGCGGCCCCGATGGGAGCTGCACCCGTTATCCCCCTCCCCACCCCCCTGGAACAGTGCCCCGGGGGCGTCGCATCCGAATCCAGCCTCGGCACCGTCCTCGTCCTCATTCGTATCCCCATCCCATCCCTATCCTCATCCCCATCTCTATCGCATTCCTTATCCTTATCCTCATCTTCAACACCATCCCATTTTCATCCTCATCCCATCCCTGTCCCCATTCTCATCCTTATCCTCATCCCCATTGCCATTCCATCCTAATCTTCATCTTTCTCCCCAATCCCATCACTATCTCCATTCTTATCCTCATCTTCACCCTTGTCCCCATCCTCATCCTCATCTTTATCCCCATTCCCATCCTCATCTCATTCCCACCCTCATCCTCATCCCCATCCCATCCTCATCCTTCTCTTCAACACTTCATTTTCATCCTCGTTCTCATCCCATCCCCGTCCCCATCCTCACCCTCACCATCACCTCCATCACATCCCCTTCCACATGTTACCACATTCCATCCCATCCCCATCCCATTCCCAATCCCCCTGGATGAATTCCAGAGCACTCCCCCACCCCTGAGGCCCGGGCCTTTGCCAGACCCCTCCAGCAGCACCGCAGGGGGGGGATTTAGTTGGATTTGGGGCCATTCTCCAGACAAACACTTGCACTAAAGAGGCTCGAAAGCGCTGATTCCCGCCTGGAGCCCTGTGGGGGGTCGAGAAAGGGGGATTGATGCCCCTGGTCCTGCAGGATCAGCTCCCAGCTGTCCTGCCTCATGTCCTGCCCTGAGTCCTGCTCCATCTCCTGCCCTGCATCCACCCCTGTGTCCTGCCCTGCATCCATCCCTGTGTCCCACGTGCTACCCCATGTTCATCCCCATGTCCCGCACTTGGTCTTCTCCCCTCTCCTCCATCGCCTACCCCAAGCCTCATCCCCACTCACTCCTCCATCCTTCCCGCTTCCCCTCAGACCCTCATCAGGGCCAGCTTCGGGCCGGTCCCCGCGGTGGGTGCAGGCAGGGGCCGGTCCCGCTGGGTGCAGGCAGGGGCCGGTCCCGCTGGGTGCAGGCAGGCGCCGGTCCCCGCGGTGGGTGCAGGCAGGGGCCGGGCTCTGCGGGGCCGTTGCTATCGCAGTTAATTCAATGGGCGCCGGCCCCGCCGCCGGCTGCTGCTGCTCCGCTTAATGCAATTAACGGCGCTAAACTCATTAGGCTGCAGCAACCTGCGGCAGCGGCTGCGCCCGCCGGGGCCGCGCAGAGCAGGAGCGGGGGGGAGATGAAGGGCGTGAGGGGGGAGCTGGGGCCGGCCCGGGGCTTGTGGGACCAGCTCCGACCTGTCCTGGACCAGCTCCTGTATCCATGCCCTGTATCCTGCCCCACGTCCTGCTCTGCGTCCATCCCTGTCCTGCCTCATCCACTGCATCCAGCTTCATGTCCTGCTCTGCATCCATCCCTGTCCTGCCTCATCCACTGCATCCAGCTTCATGTCCTGCTCTGCGTCCATCCCTGTCCTGCCTCATCCACTGCATCCAGCTTCATGTCCTGCTCTGCGTCCATCCCTGTCCTGCCTCATCCACTGCATCCAGCTTCATGTCTGCTCTGCATCCATCCCTGTCCTGCCTCACCCACTGCATCCAGCTTCATGTCCTGCTGTGCATCCATCCCCATCCTGCCTCATCCACTGCATCCAGCTTCATGTCCTGCTCTGCGTCCATCCCTGTCCTGCCTCATCCACTGCATCCAGCTTCATGTCCTGCTCTGCGTCCATCCCTGTCCTGCCTCATCCACTGCATCCAGCTTCATGTCCTGCTCTGCATCCATCCCTGTCCTGCCTCATCCACTGCATCCAGCTTCATGTCCTGCTCTGCATCCATCCCTGTCCTGCCTCATCCACTGCATCCAGCTTCATGTCCTGCTCTGCATCCATCCCTGTGTCCTGCCTCATCCACTGCATCCAGCTTCATGTCCTGCTCTGCATCCATCCCTGTCCTGCCTCATCCACTGCATCCAGCTTCATGTCCTGCTGTGCATCCATCCCTGTCCTGCCTCATCCACTGCATCCAGCTTCATGTCCTGCTCTGCATCCATCCCTGTCCTGCCTCATCCACTGCATCCAGCTTCATGTCCTGCTGTGCATCCATCCCCATCCTGCCTCATCCACTGCATCCAGCTTCATGTCCTGCTCTGCGTCCATCCCCGTCCTGCCTCATCCACTGCATCCAGCTTCATGTCCTGCTCTGCGTCCATCCCTGTCCTGCCTCATCCACTGCATCCAGCTTCATGTCCTGCTCTGCGTCCATCCCTGTCCTGCCTCATCCACTGCATCCAGCTTCATGTCCTGCTCTGCATCCATCCCTGTCCTGCCTCATCCACTGCATCCAGCTTCATGTCCTGCTCTGCATCCATCCCTGTGTCCTGCCTCATCCACTGCATCCAGCTTCATGTCCTGCTCTGCATCCATCCCTGTCCTGCCTCATCCACTGCATCCAGCTTCCTGTCCTGCTCTGCATCCATCCCTGTCCTGCCCCATATTCTGTATCCAGCCATGTTCTGTATCCAGCCATGTTCTGTATCCAGCCATGTTCTGCTCTGTATCCATCCCTGTGTCCTGTCTCATCTCCTGTATCCAGCCCCATGTCCTGCTCTGCATCCATCCCTGTCCTGCCCCATCTCCTGTATCCAGCCCCTTGTCCTGCTCTGCATCCATCCTCTGTATCCAGCCACGTGCTCTGCTCTGAACCCATCCGTGTGTTCTGTCCCATGTCCTGAATCCATCTCCTGCCCCGCATCCATCCCTGCTCCCATCCCTGTGTCCTGCCCCAGCATCCCCACGGCACACCGGGATGTGGGTGCCACCCCGGTTTTTCTGGATGAAGCCGGGTGCTGGCAGTGGGGACACCCCATTGACCCCAGTGCCACCCACTGGGGGTGCTGGGTGACCCCAGAACGGGTGTCAATAGCAGCGGGGAGAGGGACCTCCATCCCAGCCCCATTCCATGGGTCGGTCCCACAGCAGCACCCCCATCCCCATCCCCATCCCCATCCCCATCCCTCTGTGGCCACAGTGCTCCATGAGGACCTCCTGGGGTTGCTCTGGGGGGGTCTCAGGAGGCCTCGGCCACCACATTGCTCCAGGGCAAAGCAGGGCCGGTGCCTTGTCCAGGATGGAATCCCTGGCACAGGCTCCGAGCCCCCGCGTTGTGCTGCCCCGGCCCAGAGCCGGCTGCTGCCAGGGGGGACCCAGCACCGCTGCACTCGAATGCACCCAAACAGACCCATTGAGAAGGGACCTGCGGGGGCATCTGGGGGACGCACTGACCTGGGGGGCCGGCACTGCGGGACCTGCGTGGCACGGCACGGTTTGGCACCACAGCCCCCGGCCCCATGGCACTGGGGTTGGGTGCTGGTGCCCTGGCACATGGGATACAGGGGGAGAATCCCACCTTGGTGCCTGGGACCGACCTTCACAACACGTGCACCCCTCATCACACGTGGACACCGTGGCGCACTCCTATGCACACCCATGCACTCCCATGCATCCTATGCACTCCCATGCATTCCTATGCACACCCATGCATCCCATGCGCACTCCTATTCACACCCATGCATCCCATGCACTCCTACACACACTCCTATGCATCCCAAGCACTCCCATGCACTCCTGTGCACACGTGTGAGACCACCACCGCTCTCAGTGCACACCCAGGCACACGCACACCCATGCACACCCGTGCAGGCCCTGGTGAGCTCCTGTCGTGCTCCCCCCCTCTGCCCCCCCTTTCCCTGCAGTCCCCATCCAGGCTCCTGCCGCAGGCACCCGAATTCACCCTCTGTCCCTGCGGGGGTGGGGACGGTGGCTTTGGGGACCCCAACCCCAGCGTGGGCCCAGGTCCTCCCGTGGAGCCAATGTGGGACTGAGAACCATGGGATGGGTTGGGATGAAGGGAACTTAAAGCTCCTCCAGCTCCAACCCTGGCCATGGGCAGGGACACCTTCCACTGGAGCAGCTCCAAGCCCCTGTGTCCAACCTGGCCTTGAGCACTGCAGGGATGGGGCAGCCACAGCTCCCTGGGCCAGCGCCTGAAGCACCTCAGATCCCATCGGGATGCGCTGCTGGGATCAGTTTTCCTGCTCCCTCTGCAGCAGGGCAGGAGCTGAGCAGAACCCCACCAAATCCCACTGCAGCACTTCCCGCCCCATGCCCCCTCCTTGTGCCACATCATTGCTCCAGGACAAGAGCACAGGGAGCAAGGAGCTGGGGTGGATCCTTGCTGGGCTCTGAGGTCCTTTCCGAGCCTTCTCCTGGAGGAAAGTCACAAGAGATGGGCTGAGAGAGGGGTTTGCACTGGGAGGTCACTGGCTTGCACTGGGAGGTCACTGGCTTGCACTGGGAGATAGGCTGGTGGTGACCACAGCTCCTTGGGGACATGTCCTGCCCGGCTCAGCCCCCTCCTGTGCTGTCCCCACACACTCCAGTCATGAGTCACCTTTTATTGCAATAAATAACTGGGCAACCCCACACGTTGTGGTGGCTTCTCCATGTGAGCGGCGGCACATCCCTGCCTCCCCCTTCCCAACCCAGGATCCCAGCAGGTCCTATGGCACAGATACCGCATCCTTCCCGAGCGGACCCCCATCTCCTGCGTGCTCTCGAAGCTGCTCTCCCCTCCTCAAGAAGCTCCATCACCTTCTCTAGTGCCTAAAGAACCCCAAGACCGCTGCGTCCCCAGCGCCCACCTCCACCTCACCATTGTCCCGGGGCGGGGGGGTGGTGGTGTATGGCTCAGCCCCCTGCCCGTCCTCCCCCACGGGGCCAGTGGAGCCTGCGGGTGCTTTATTGCCCACCGGTGGTGCCTACAGGAAGTAGGTGATGTTCTCGGGGCTGAGGGGTGCCTGGATGTCCAGCCTGCGGGCCCTGCTGCCCTGCTCCACGATCTCCAGGCGCAGCGTGGGGACCTTGCCTGCTCCCGCTCCCGGGGATGCGCTCTCCTGGCTCTTGAGGAGCTGCTTGTCCGAGTCCTCCACGGCGATCCGGAGGGTGCAGCCGCGGGGCAGCAGGTCCTGCTCGTAGGCAGCAGCCAGCTGGTTCACCACGCGCCGCTCCACCTGCGGGGAGCCGGGGCCCATCACAGCACCTGGTGAGGGGCTCCTCAGGGAGATGGGAGCTCTAATTCCCACCCTCAGGCACCACAGGATGCCAGAATCATGGAATGGGCTGGGTTTGGATGTGGTTTAAAGCTCCTCCAGTCCCAACCCCTGCCACAGGCAGGGACACCTTCCACTGGAGCAGCTCCAAGCCCCTGTGTCCAACCTGGCCTTGGCCACAGGGATGGGGCAGCCACAACCCATCCAGCCTCCCCTCTCCAGAAGGGGTGATGTCCCCAGGCCCCATCCCTGCCTTTACCTCATGTTTGATGGAGCGGGCTCCATAGTGCAGGTTGTAGCCATCAGCCAACACATCCATGACCTCCCTGTCCCAGAGCAGGGTGATGTTGTGCCTTGCCTTGGCCTGGTGGGTGAGGAAGAGGAGGAAGAGTCACCAGTGCCTTTGCTCCTCCTTCTCTGAGAAGCCAGCTCAAGGCCAAGGGTGGTTCTTACCTTCTTGGCCCAGAAGTTCAGCTCCTTGTTGACCAGTTGGATGAGCTCCGAGTGGCAGAAGGGAAGAAAATAGACAATCTCATTGATCCTGCCCAGGAACTCGTCCCGTTTGAAGTGAGCCTGCAGGGAGCAGGGCAGGGGAGGTCAGTGGGATGGGAAGGATGGGGTCACAGAGACGTGGAGTGGTTTGGGATTGAAGGCGCCTTAAAGCTCCTCCAGTTCCAATCCCCTGCCATAGGCAGGGACACCTTCCACTAGAGCAGCTTGCTCCAGGCCCCATCCAACCTGGCCTTGAGCACTGCCAGGGAACTGGCTCAGAGTTAAGGTCCCTTCATCCCAAACCATTCCATGATTCCACGACTACATCAAATGACTTGGAGGCCCTGCGCTCGGGACACCTGAAGAACCTCACCCATACCTTCAAGATGGGGCGAATGACCTTCTCCTTGAACTGCTTGGAGATGGTGATCTTGTCGGTCATCTGGACATCCTCTGAAAGACAGGAGGACACAGGTTGTTGGTGTAGGGTAGGACACGGGCTCCTTCCCATCTGTCAGCTCCTGGAGGTGGCTGAGGGAAGCAGCATGACCGGAGCTGGAGGTGGGATCAAACCAGGACTTAGGAACAGCCCCGGAGCCTCCACGTGTGCCACCAACCACAACCGGTTTGGAAATGGGGTGTCCCTGCGCGTGACACCCTGGTGCAGGTCTGGGTGCCCCACGGCTGCCCCTGCACACGTTGGGTGCCTGAGGACAGCACCTCCGTGAGGTGTTTCACTTGCACAGTGAAAGGGCTCCAGCTCTGCCTCTGCTCCCTGCCCTCCATCCTGGAGACCTTGGAGCAGCTCCAGTGCCTGAAGGGGCTCTGGGAAAGCTGGAGAGGGGCTTGGGACAAGGGATGGAGGGCCAGGCCAAGGGGAATGGCTTTAACTGCCAGACGGGAGACGGAGATGAGCCCTTAGGCAGAAGCTCTTCCCTGTGAGGGTGCTGAGCGCTGGCCGAGGGTGCCCAGAGGAGCTGTGGCTGCCCCATCCCTGCAGTGCTCAAGGCCAGGTTGGACCCAGGGGCTTGGAGCTGCTCCAGTGGAAGGGGCCCCTGCCTGTGGCAGGGGTTGGAGCTGGAGGAGCTTTAAGTTCCCTTCATCCCAACGCATCCCATGATCCCGTGACAGCCCCTGCTCACGCTGTGCAGCTCTGGCCGGGGTCCACTTCCCTCTGCTGACTGCAGATGGAGCCAGGGTCTGGCTGGTCCCAAATCCCAGCTCCCAACCACAGCCACCAGCCCGGGTGCAGCTTTACCTCCCTTGCCACCCAAACTCTGCTTTCCTCACCTCTCCCTACACCCTCATGCACCAAACTCCACATCCGGTGCAACACAAGGATGCTCACGGGGAGATCACTGCATCCCAGGCGCTCTGTATGGGATCCCAGCACGCAGGGTGCTGGAGAAGGACCCATGCTGGGTGCTGGGTGCCCTTCCCACCTTTGCAGCCTTGATGAGCATCGCTGCACCCCCGGCAGCAGCAGAAAGGGGCTCGTGGGCTCTACCAGACCCACACCGGTGCCAGCACACAACCACGAGGTGGCATCACCTCTCATGGTGACAGGAGCACCTCAGGGTGCGTCCCAGGCTGGGGTTTGGACATTGCAGTCCATTGAAACAGAGCAGGGGGGCTTTGGTTATAGGGATTTATCCCACTTCCCTTTTCTGCTATTAGACACCAAAGGGGTTTTTCAATAAGCAACGGGAATGCGGCACAGCATTCCCGATGAGAGCTGCAGGAGGCAGAGGACATGGAGCTGCTCCCAGGAGCCAGGTTTGCCACCCGGAACACCCAATGGCAGAGGTGGAGACGCTGCAGCAGCAGCTCCTTTACTTTATCTCTCCACTTATCTGCACCCCCAGGCACTGAGGACAACCTCCAGGCGCGGCCTCGGAGCATCCCCAAGCCAAGGACTCCATTGACGGGAAGGAGCTCCCTGAACTCCGCTGCGGGCAGGATTGGGGCTGGGCTGCGCTGCCTCACTGCCGGCGCTGGCTGCTGCTGGAATGGAAATCCAATGTTTTCCTCATTTAGCAGGAGTGCTCGTGGCATTTCAAAATGTTATTCCTGAAAGTTCAGGTCCAGGCGTGTCCGCGACCGCGCCTGATTGGAGTTTAAGGATGCTGCACGAAAGCAGCTCTGGCACCCGGTGCTCAGAGCAAACAGGAGGAGACAGAAGGTGGGGAATGGATCTGATGCCCCAAAGCAACGCTGTTTTCCTGCTGCCACGGAGCTGATGCAGATGCCACGGGTCCCAGGCACATCCCATTACCTGCACTGATGAGCAGAGCTCCGGAGACGGAGCTTTCGGGAATCTGGTGCAGCCCTGATGGTGCATGGAATGGGTTTGGGATGAAGGGACTGTAAAGCCCCTCCAGCTCCAACCCCTGACACAGGCAGGGACACCTTCCACTGGAGCAGCTCCAAGCCCCTGTGTCCAACCTGGCCTTGAGCACTGCCAGGGATGGGGCAGGCACAGCTTCTCTGGGCACCCTGGGCCAGTGCCTCAGTACCCTCCCAGGGAAGAGCTTCTGCCCAAGAGCTCATCTCAGTCTCTCCACTGGCAGGTTAAAGCCATTCCCCTTGGCCTGGCCCTACAGCCCCTGTCCAAAGCCCCTCTCCAGGTTTCCTGGAGCCCCTTTAGGCACTGGAGCTGCGCTAAGGGCTACCCGGATCCTTCTCTGCACACGCTGGGTCATGGGGAGCTTCTTGTCACCCAACACACTCCTAGGTGCCCTGCTGAAGATGGGGTGTCCACACATACTGGACCATAATAGGATCTAAAAAGTCTGTGTTCACACACTGCTGTGCACTTTAGAGCCAAAGCGGACAGCCCTTGCTGCAGCATCACCACCCATCCTTCCATCCATCCACCCTTGCTGCAGCATCACCACCCATCCTTCCATCCATCCACCCTTGCTGCAGCATCACCACCCGTCCTTCCATCCATCCACCCTTGGCCCAGCAGAGAGCAACCCGACTCTGGGGCCTCCTGGTGATGCTGGAGGTGGTGGAGGGATGCAGATGAATTTGGCCTCTGCTGCTTCAGTGGAGGTGCTCAGCTCACACCAGAGTGCTGGGGATGGGGTGTGGGACTCAGCACCATCGCTAGACCCGTACCTAGGTTTTCGGCTATCCTCTTCTTGCTCATCTCCAGGGCCTCCTGCCGCAGCTGCAGGGCGTGCTGGGCGATCTCATCGCTGGCCACGTTGGAGGTCATGATGAAGATGGCATCTTTGCAGTCAATGGTCTTCCCCTTCCCATCCGTCAGCCTGCCCTGCCACGGCACCGGGCGCACACCACAGCGTGAGCAGGAGCCATGGGACACAGCCAAAATGTGGGATACTGGTCCCACATTTCCCCGGAGTGGATGTATTTACATCATGGAACGATGGAATGGGTTGGGTTGAAGGGACCTCAAAGCTCCTCCAGCTCCAACCCCTGCCATGGGCAGGGACCCCTTCCACTGGAGCAGCTCCATGCCCCTGTGTCCAACCTGGCCTTGAGCACTGCAGGGATGGGGCAGCCACAGCTTCTCTGGGCACCCTGAGCCAGCGCCTCAGCACCCTCACAGGGAAGAGCTTCTGCCCAAGAGCTCATCTCAATCACCACTTTGGAAGGATAAAGCCATTCCCCTTAGCCTGGCCCTGCATTCCTTAGCCAGAGCCCCTCTCCAGCTTTCCTGGAGCCCCTTTAGGCCCTGGGGCTGCTCTGAGGGCTCATTTCCAGAGGGATGCCCATGGACTCAAGCAGGAGGGAAGCAGTGACTTGCCCTGTCCGTGCTCCCAGCCATCCCCATCCAGAACATCCTTGATGGAAGCTCAGGAAATGCCTCATGGGATGGATGTGCTGGTGGGCACCCATAGCTCCACCTCCTACAGTGACACAGCCCAGACCTTCACCAAAGCCTACAGATGAGTCAGTCCAAAGCTCCCCATGGGGTGCCTGGGAGTGCTCGGGGGCAGCTTGGTGGTGGTCTGAAAGCAGCACAAGGAATCCCAGCATCCCAACCCGGACTGGGCTGGAGGGGTCTCTAAAGCTCAGCCGGTTCCAGCCCCTGCTCTGCATCTCATGCTCAGGCTCTGCCTGTTGCACAGCAGCTTTACTGCCGAGGTGCTGGTGGTGCTGGGAGGCAGGGATGCGGCCCAGCATCACGCTGCAAGGGCTTTACAGGGCTTATGTGTTTCTGTGAAGGATTAATAACTCCATTTTTCCTTGCATAGATCACAGCAGCAGCAGCTCAATGGGAAATCAATTCCTGCAGCACGCACTTGACAGGGCAATAACCCAAATGTTAATCTCAAGCACCCAACAAGGATTTGTGTCATTGTGCTGGAGATCAGCTGCGAGGAAGCCAAGTGCCTGGGGAGGTCCTGACTTCCCAGGCCTTCTCCTGCTCTCTCTGTTCCACTCCATGGAACACGAGACACAGGTCCCTTCCAGGGAGGAATGGGGCCACCCCAGTGGGCTGCTGGGGGTGTCATCACCAGCACAGGGCTTGCTTTGCGGGTGATCCCAAGGGATGCTCCCAAAGTTCACTCTATTATAGCCATATCCCAGTGATCCTGCAGGGCTGCTTGGGTTAATAGCATTGGAATTTAGTCCGTGCTTCAAGGCCAGGTTGGACGCAGGGGCTTGGAGCTGCTCCAGTGGAAGGGGTCCCTGCCTGTGGCAGGGGGTTGGAGCTGGAGGAGCTTTAAGGCCACTTCAACTCAAACTATTCTATGAACCTATGTCAATCCAATTCCCAGGCTTCAGCCTCACATTTCCAACCCTCCCAATGGCTTTTCCTGAAGATGACACTGACTCCACCAGGAGACCTCAGCACCTTCCTGCTCCCTGCCTGGCTGACAGTGCCCAGAAGGGACCACTGATGTGGAGCATCCCAGCTCATCTCCTCCATCCCTCTTCCCTTCCCCGCGGGCCTGCAGTGTGGCTTTACCTCATCGAAGAGCTGCAGCATGATGGTGAGGACGTCTGGGTGGGCTTTGTCAACCTCATCAAAGAGCACCACGGCGTTCGGGCACTGCCTCAGCTTCGTGGTGAGCTGCCCACCCTCCTCATGGCCCACGTAGCCCGGTGGAGAGCCGATGAACTTGGCAACCTGGAGGCCAGGAACAGGGCACGTGGAGCTCATCCATGGCAGCCACAGTGAAGCCCTCTTGGGAGCTCAGCGAGTAAACCCAACCTTTGGGTCCTCCATTCCGAACCATTCCATGGGTCTCTGATGAAGACCCATCTCAGAAAGGAGTTCAAATCCAAAGGGATTTGACCCCCCACAAGAGCTCTGGGGTGACCCTGGTGAGATCCCCCCTCTCCTGCAGCACCAGCACAGGGTGGAGGTGAGACAGGAGGGGTGTGCTCCGCACCACTGTCCTCTCCTCTGCTGGATTCTCCCATTCCCTTCCCAGTTGCTCTTCCCAAAGCTCCACACTGCACAGACATGGGGTGTTAAAGCTTTCCTTGCTCCTTGCTCTCTGCTCCCAGTTTCCTGCTATTTCCCATAATGGGAATGTAGAACCTGGAGCAAAGCTGCTGCTCTGTTGCGCACCCCCTTTCCCTCCCCAAACCGCTCATCTGCGGGAGAACATGGAAGGAATCCAGGAATGTCCTGGCTGGCACTGCCAGGGAAAGACAACACAGAGCTGGGGCACCCTGGAAGCAGAGGGAAGCCATTCACTGACCTCGTGCCTCTCTTGGAACTCCGACATGTCCAGTCTGATGAAGCCCTGCAAGAGAAAGGAACACTTAACATGGTGGTCGATGAAGTGCTCCAAACTCATCACATTTAGAAGGTTCCTCCAGATCCAGGCTGGTGCCTGCACAGATCAACACATGGATATGGGGTTCTCAAGGACTGGCGCTGCGGGAGTGGCCATATCCACCCCAGAACACCGGGATTGTGAGGAAGGATGAGCTCTTGGGCAGAAGCTCTGTCCTGGGAGGGTGCTGAGGCGCTGGCCCAGGGTGCCCAGAGAAGCTGTGGCTGCCCCATCCCTGCAGTGCTCAAGGCCAGGCTGGACACAGGGGCTTGGAGCTGCTCCAGTGGAAGGTGCCCATGGCAGGGGTTGGAGCTGGAGGAGCTTTAAGCTCCCTTCATCCCAACCCATCCCATGATTCCATGTTCTGAGCTAACACAACCTTCAGCATTGAACTGATGCCTCCATGTGCTGTTTGTCCAGGCATTGACCAGCTCCAGGAGCTGGGAATGAAGGTGCCTGAAGCCCAGGAGCTGGGATTTACTGCCTTGGGAAGGCCATTATGGGAGGACAAGGAACAGAAACCAGAACAGGCACATCTGTAGCGTTTAGATCTGCTCTCTGCAGCTCCCATCCCATTCTGTGGCCATTCCCTGCTGAAGGATGCTGGGGAGAGGTTCAGGGGGCTCTTCCCTGCTCCGACATTCCCCAGTCCTCCATGGGAAAGATCCGGGCACCTCCCAGAGCCTAAACCTCAAGGCTTAAACGTGGAGTATCCAGCTTGAAACGCTTGGTGCCTCCAAGCCTCACACATCCCTGAGCTACCCCTTGCGAAGCCATCGGCACCAGGGAGGATGGAACCAGAGCAGCTTTAAGATCCCTTCCAAGCATTCCATGAGGATTCCATGAATCAGCAGAGGGAAGAGTGTTACCTTCTTCACATCCTTATGGATGTACTTGGCTGTCTGCTTGGCCAGCTCCGTTTTACCTGTTCCAGAGAAGAAAAGACTCGTGTTAGAGCAGGTCTGCCCATCATCCTGTGCCAACACCACCATCACCAATTCAAGTGTTGTCCCCAGGCACACACACTCGAGATGTTGTGAGATCAGATCCCATCCTCCCAATGTGTCCAATGAGGGAAAAACTTCACTGAACAGACAGGTTCTGTTGGAAAAATCCCTGGATCTGCCCAGGAACCCCTTCCTGCTGCCACCCTGCCACCATTGATGGGTTTACTGGGGCTTTACTGCACCCAGCTCCAGTGCGTAAAAGGGCTCCAGGAAACCTGGAGAGGGGCTTTGGCCAAGGGATGCAGGGACAGGCCAAGGGAATGGCTTTAAGCTGACAGAGGGGAGACTGAGATGAGCATTTAGGCAGAAGCTCTTCCCTGGGAGGGTGCTGAGGCACTGGCCCAGGGTGCCCAGAGAAGCTGTGGCTGCCCCATCCCTGGCAGTGCTCAAGGCCAGGTTGGACACAGGGGCTTGGAGCTGCTCCAGTGGAAGGGGTCCCTGCCCATGGCAGGGGTTTGGGATTGGATGAGCTTTAAGGCCCCTCCACCCCAAACCCTTCAGGATTCCCTGATTCCCAGATTCCCTGCAGTAACACGCATCGCCGCAGCTCTGCCGGTGACAATGGCTTTGGTGGTTGGATCTGAGGACCACGGCATGAGATCAGCACAGAAGTGCTGCGAACATGGGAACTGAGCCAGAACTCAGCGTCCTGGCGCAGTCCAACCTCTGTCCCCTTCGGCTGTTGCTGGGGTGTGGGTCCCCCCATGTGAGCATGCAGGTCCAGACGCGCTCTTACACACAGGCTATGAATGTAAGTGAATCAGGATGGATCCTTAACTTATAACCACACAATGGTTTGGGATGGAAGGGAGCTTAAAGCTCCTCCAGCTCCAACCCCTGCCACGGGCAGGGACCCCTTCCACTGGAGCAGCTCCAAGCCCCTGTGTCCAACCTGGCCTTGAGCACTGCCAGGGATGGGTCAGCTACAGCTTCTCGGTGCTTTCTTGTTTCAATATTCCTTTTTATGGGAGTAAAAGTAGTGGAAAACCCCTCCGTGGACACACACAGGAGTCGAAGAGCTTCAATTCCCACCACTGAGCCTCGACAAGGAGTGCGCTGAAGTCCCAAACCCATTCCTTACTGTTTTTATGGGGTGTTATACAACTCCTCTTGAGTTAACACTCGGCTCCTGGCCGGGCATCCATAGATCCTGGTGTGTGCCCCTGCCCTGAGCCCTCCCACACCAGCCCCTTCTGGGACTCAGGGATGCGGTGGATGCAGGAGGAGCACTGGGGCTATTGCACTTTGGACACTTTAAAGCTGCTTTGGTTGTTTTGTTCCCTGTCTGAAAGTCCTTTTGGCCATGCCATGAAGGGATCAAGTGTTCTGTTGCCTTTTATTGTGCTTGAGGACAAATATTATGGGAGTCAATAAAATCCCGTCATTCCAAAGCCTCCTGTGTCCATAGGAGTGAGACAGCCGAGGCTGGAGCTGCAAGCAGCAGCTTCCTGCTCTCACCGCTCCCATGGAGGCATAAACTAACCCTTTTCCTGGGAAAACTGCCTCTCTTGGGATGGGATAACTCAGCACGAAGCTGCTTGTGCCCTGCCTGGGCCCTGCTGGGGGTTATCCTGCGGGATCCTGGACCAGTCGGAGGGACGCAATGCTTAAACTGGTGTTTAATGAGAGCTCCGTGTGAAGCAAAGAGGAAAGGGGCTGTGCTGCGCCTGGGGAGCAGCCCCAGCCCCTGCATCCCTCTGGCACACCCCAATCCTTACCTATCCCAGAGGATCCTAGGAACAGAAAGACGAGCGGGTGCTCCTCATCGTACCAGCCGTTCTCCTTCCTCCGAATGGCTGCGTTTAAAGACAATGGGAACAACAAAAAGGAGGAAGGGGAGGGAGGGAAGGGGGGAAAAGGCAAATAAATCAATGCCACAGAAGCAGGGATAATTATCACTAAGTACACACTCTGTTTTCCTGCTCTCTCCCCACTCAAAGTCCTCGCTGCCATTAGTGCCATCTAATTCGATTAGGCAGGCACGGCCCCAGAGACACCTAATCAGGTTAGCATGGATTGGGAAAGCTGCCCAGAGCAGATCGCGGATAAAGTTTTCCAGGATGTGCACTCAGTGTTGCCAGGGAGACGGGAGGGAGGGGGGACAGGGAGGGATGGAGGGATGGAGCGGGACCGGTGCAGTGATGCTGCACCAGACCAGCAGGTCCGAGGACGTTTGTGTGTTATTCCTTGAGTGGGAATGGGGAGAGGATTGAAGGAATGGGGTAAGGCTGAAGGGCTGGGAAAGGAGAGTTTCCGTGTCTCTCTGGATGGCAATATCCAATGGGATCCAGCTCTGCTCTGGAGCCAGGCTGAGAGCTGGGCTGGGGCAGCCTGGAGAGGAGAAGGCTCCTGAAGGGGAGACCTTAGAGCAGCTCCAGTGCCTAAAGGGGCTGCAGAAACCTGGAGAGGGGCTTTGGCCAAGGGATGTAGGGACAGGCCAAGGGGAATGGCTTTAACTGCCAGAGGAGAGACTGAGATGAGCTCTTAGGCAGAAGCTGTTCCCTGGGAGGGTGCTGAGCGCTGGCACAGGTGCCCAGAGGAGCTGTGGCTGCCCCATCCCTGCAGTACTCAAGGCCAGGTTGGACACAGGGCTTGGAGCAAGCTGGAGATACGAAGGGAAAATCCATCTCCGGAGGATACCAGTGGGAGGTTTGGGACTGAGCTGAGCGCAGGCACGCAGCGTCTCCACAAAAGCAGAGAACTCGCTCATCCAGGAGCCAAAGGAACCTGCTCCAGGGGCTGGACGAGAGGATTCAATCTAGGAATGAGGCAGGATGGGTTTTGCAATGAGGGTGATTCAGCACCGCAGCAGGAGTGTGGCTGGATCCCAAATCCTGGTGGAGGCTGTGGAGAAGATGGGAAGAGTCCCTGCAAGGAGGCGGTGGCTCAGACTGGAGGTGAAGTGTGCATCACTCTCTGATGCAGGAGTCAGCCTAAAGAGCCCAACAGGCCCAGTTTAACCCCAAAATCCAAGGCACATCCACTCAATGGAACAGGATGGAGCGCAGGGATTGGGAATTCAGTGGAAGACGCGTCCCAGCACAAGGAGGACGTGACATTTTGTGTCTGGCCACGATCAAGATGCATTACCCATCCCTTGGCCACTCTAACACATCCTGACTCCTGTCAAGGCTTAATCAGACCGGGCTTAGAGCCAGGCTCTGCCTTACCCTGCCCGGGGGGGCAGCTCGGCCCCATGGCCCAGCTCCAGCAGCGGGCAGGGATGTGTCCTCTTGAACACGGTGGTTGATGCGGTGCTGAACATCTCCTCCTCAAACTGGGACCAGTGGGGACCACGGAGATCCATACTGAGCCCAGCGCTGCTCAGGGTCTTCACAAGTGATGTGGATGATGGGCTCAAGAGTTCCCGATGACACCAAACTGAGTGGGGAAAGGGGCACTTGGGAAGGGAGAGCTGGGACTGTTCAGCTGGGGAAGAGAAGGCTCAGGGAGACCTCATCCATGTGCCAGGAGTTAAAGGGGGCTGCAGAGGAGATGGAGACTCCCTTTGGACAAGGAGCGCCATGGGAAAGCCGAGGGGCGATGGGCACAAGGTACTGCTAGGGAGATTCCCAATGGACACAAGAGGGAATCGTTCCCAATGAGAACAAGCAGCCATTGGAATACTCTCTGCAGGGAAGTGGTGACTCCCCAGTGTTGGACGCTGTTAAGGTTGGGCTGCACAGGGTGCTGGGCATCCAGTCTGGGTCATGCTGTGCCTGGAGAGGTTGGAGCAGAGGATCCCTGAGGTCCCTTCCCCTGGGATTCCAGGATTCCATGAAATCACAGGCAGTGTCCACGTCACCCCCATTGAAGAGCCAGCACAAGGAGAGCCAGCAAGAGGAGATGTCCAAGGCATGGAGTTGCAGGGGGGGTCCTGTGTGATCCCAGAGCTCCTCCAATGTCCCCTGCACACCTCCCAGAGCATCCCACCATGGCTTGTGCTCCATCCCTGCCCTTTATGGCAGCAAAGCTGAGGTCAGCCACGCGGGTGGATATATTTCCTGCAGGATTGATGGGGAATAACGGGACCACTGACAGTGTCTGCAGCATCTCAGCTAATAAAGGTAATAAAGTTCTGCTCCAGGGCATGGAGTGACCACGGGCAGGGTCAGCACGTTCAATGGTCTGCAGGCAGCCAGGTTAAGTGTTAAGTGTTGTCTCCTTTCACTCCCCTCTCCAGCAGCATCCCAGGTTTTATGGATAAACACTCATCTTGCTCATCACAACTCCAGGGATATAAAGCATCCCATAAAACACAACTACCATGGAGCTAGTGCTGCGATCCTGGCTGGAAGGGGCTGGGCAGTAGAGCGCTCAATGGTGGGATGAGATGGCAAACCTCTGCTACAAGGAGCCTAAAACTGATGATTCCAGCCCCAAGTGCTCTTGAGGTCCTGGCTGCCATCAGGAAAGGGCCACCAAACCCCCAACTCCAGCACCTCCAGCCATGGGGTTGGCCATCAGCATCACAAGGAGGAGCAGAGCTCCTGCCCTAAGGCTGGAGCAGGACACTGTATGGATATGAAAGGGGAGAACCTCAGCTTGGGAAGCCCGTGGGGCTCCTCTCCTCGGGCTCTGCACCCACAAAGCAGCCTCCAGCCCTGCTGGTGCAGGCCATGCACGAACCCCCATTGGGCCTCTTGGAAAGCTGTCCCCTTCCTGCTGGAACGTGGTGGGGGTGGCAGAAAGAGCTGCTAAAGACAGGAGGGGGTCACTGTGCTCTGCTGGAATCTCATTAAGGCACCTGAGCCCCAATGTCTGTGCAAGGAGGCTGATGATGACGCCGGGGCCTTCTTCTCTGGAGCCATTTTCAGCGGTGCTGCGGCGCTCTCACTTGATTTTGGCCATCAGTAACGGCGCGAGCGCGGCGCGGGGTCTCCGAGAGGCCCTTCAGCTCTCTATTGAACTGATAAATTCACTGTATTACTTTACACAAATCAATACCCTCGCAGTTCTCAGCCCTTGATGTGACCAAAATTGGTTTCAGCCAATTTGTGAGTGTAATAAATGTCCATTTATCAAATCAATTCATTCAGCGGAGCTGCTTGAACCGCCCGGGTCGGGGTACGTGGGGTGAGTGATCCAGGTCTGCACCCACTGTGGGATCGCTCCTTTCCAGCCAGGATAGGTCCAGGAGTGACCGCATCCCAAAGGAACTGATCCAGCCCCACTGCTGGCAGCACTGGCATCGGGAAGATGAACCTCAAACCATCCCAAAGCTGCTCCCAAGCAGAGCCCGACCTGACCTCGGCGGAAGAAGTGCGCACAAGGAAATGCAGGAGTCAGGAAGGATCCGACCAGAGGAGGCCATGGAGCTGCTGTGAGGGCTGGAGAAGCGCTGCCATGGAGCCAGGCTGAGAGCTGGGCTGGGGCAGCCTGGAGAAGAGGAGGATCCTGAAGGGGAGACCTGAGAGCAGCTCCAGGGCCTAAAGGGGCTCCAGGAGACCTGGAGAGGGGCTTTGGCCAAGGGATGTAGGGCCAGGCCAAAGGGAATGGCTTTATCTGCCAGAGAGCAGACTGAGATGAGCTCTTGGGCAGAAGCTCTTCCCTGGGAGGGTGCTGGGGCGCTGGAGCCGGAGGGGTTTTAAACTCCCTTCAACCCAAACCTCTGCCGCTATGATCCCAGGATGATGATTCCCACTGCCCCATTTCCCTTCAGTTCTGTGGCTCTGCCTCATTCCAACATTCTCCCTGCTCAACGTGCTCAGGATTCACAATTTGGAATCAGGCGCAGATTTTCTGCTCCCCCTTTATCCAAACCCTCTGCACTCCAAAGCAAGCAACCCTTTTCCTTCCTTGTTCCTCCTTATCCAGCTGCGGGAAGAGCTGGGACAGGTTCATTCAACCCACACACTCTGGAGCAGCAGCACTGGGCAGGGCTGGTGCTGGACTCAACCTCTCTGTGCCCATGGGCTGGCAAACGCTCTGTATCCCAGAGAGATGATGCATGGAGCTATAGGAGAGGTTGATAGGGGATTTACATCAGAGGGGTTCTCGCTCTGGCAGGATATTTAGGATATGGGATAACAAAACATATATAGAATCATGTGATGCGTTGGGTTGGAAGGATACTTAAAGCTCCTCCAGCTCTCCTGCCCCTGTGGATTCCAGTCAGGAATCATCACTCACCTCCCCACCGTCCTGCCGAGCTCTATCCTGCTTCCTGCAGCTGGGAAGAGCAGCGAAGCTCACCTCTATCCCATGGGAAGGGTTTCTGCCCTCTGCGGTAGCGATGCCAAGCACCAGCTCCGTGTGAGCATTCCCAGTGCCCCAGCCCTCCTCATAAACCCCAGAGCACACGTTCCCTTTGTATTCCCATCTGAGCCCCTCTGGAGAGTGTTTGGATCATGCAGCGAGCGATGGATTCAATCAGATTATTCAATTAAGGGCAGGGTTATACATTAAACAGCTCAGCAGGCTCTAATCCCAGCATGTGGAGTTTGGGAAGTGTCCGAGTGACAAACTGGGGACCAGGAGGCCACAAAGTGGGAGCAAATCCAGCTGGGAATGAGTGAAATCACCCCAAAAGCAGAGGGGCAAAGGGCTGGAAGGGAAAACCACGGCTCCAAATTCCCTCTTCCTGAGAGCAAACAGCAGGAATGGGGCAGAAGGGAGAGGGGAGGAGGGGCCGGAGCCTCTCCCGCTACCTTTGGCTCTGATATCCCGAGGCTGCGGGGGGGGATCCAGCACATTCCCTCTAATTCAATAAGAGAAACCTCCATAAAGGCAGCTGCTCTAATGGGCAGCAGCACCACCTGTGTCAGGAGCAGCAGCACCATCAATCACAACGCCGGGTTAGCCCCGCTCCTGCCCCCAGGCACTGTGCGCACTGGCTCCTGCCCGGCGCTCAGCACCCACGGCTCCTCTTTGTTACCTCCTCCACCACGGGGCTGCTTCCAGGGCAGCTCTGCCCCATCTCGACCCGGCCTCTGCTCACTCTCCTGCTGCCGGGCGTTGCGGGGATGCTGGGATGGGCCAAGGAGTTGTGACAGGATCCAGAGGCTTTGCAAACCGCCCCCGGCCTTGCTGGAGCTTTCATTTCATAGAGCCGTGGAACGGACTGAAGGGACCTCAGAGCTCCTCCAGCTCCAACCCCTGCCATGGACACCCTGTGTCCAACCTGGCCTTGAGCACTGCCAGGGATGGGGCAGCCACAGCTTCTCTGGGCACCCTGGGCCAGGGCTCAGCATCCTCCCAGAGAAGAGCTTCTGCTCAAGAGCTCTCATATCAGTCTCCCCTCTGCAGGTTAAAGCCATTCCCCTTGGCCTGGCCCTGCATCCCTTGGCCAAAGCCCCTCTCCAGGTTTCCTGCAGTGAGGAGCTGGGCTCTCGTGGTGCGCAGCAAGGTTTGAGGATGCTTCCATCAGCGAGTGCTGCAGCTGAGGTTAAACCCAGAGCAGCTTTTAGGCACGTGGGCCCTGACAGAAGCCGCAGACATCAGATGAGCACCGAGAGTTGCTCAGAGCATAACTTCGTTATGGTAATCACTGAGACAAAAGGGTGCTGGGCATCTGCAGAGCACAGCAGGATGGGGGCTGCCCCCCTTAGCCCAGGCCATGCTGTTAGCTCCCACTGCAAAACTGCCTTTGCTCCTGCCCCATGGCCGTGGCAGCAGATCCCCTGCACTGGGTGAAGCCTGGGCAGGAAGCTGGGAGCCCCAAGAGCTCCAGCACAGGCACCGTGCCCCTGGGGAGCTCTGAGCTCTGTGTCCCACTGCAGGCACCAACCAGGCTCCATCCAGTGCATGCCATGGAGCACATGGCCCCAGCCAGAGGGAGAAAGGAGAAGATGGGTCCTGGTTGTTCACTGCGGGTGCTTTTCCATGGGGCAGCCTCTCAGAACCCAGGAGAGACCAAGAAGCTCTTCCCTGGGAGGGTGCTGAGCGCTGGCCCAGGGTGCCCAGAGAAGCTGTGGCTGCCCCATCCCTGCAGTGCTCAAGGACAGGTTGGACACAGGGGCTTGGAGCTGCTCCAGTGGTCCATGGCAGGGGTTGGAGCTGGAGGAGCTTTAAGGTCCCTTCATCCCAACCCATTCCATGATTCCATGACTCTATGAAGAGCTCTCTCCCCCCAGCCAAGAAATCCCTGCTGGACCTCACCACGAGTGGTGTCCCCCCCACCAGTGACCCACTTGGAGGCAGCCTCAGGTCAAATCCTGAGGGACCATCATGCTCTCCCTGTGGAGCAGGGGACGTGTGATGGATGAGCAGGGTCCTACCTGCTCCCACCGTGGCAATGGCGCTCTCCTGGCCGATGATGTGCTCCTTGAGCCGCTGCTCCAGAGGGAATCTCCGGCGCTCCTCCACCTCCCTCCTGCGCTGCTCCTCCTGGAACTGTGGCAGGGAGGAAAACACTGGGATCAGAGGCTTTTCCAAGCAGCAACATGAACGCCAGGTGGGAGCATGGAGCTTCTGCCCCCCAGACAGGCGGAATTCCGCTCCAGGCACTGGGAAGCAGCCACAGCTCATCCTAAGGAGCTCTCATCCTCTTAGAAGCTCATATGGAAAAAGAAGGCCTGGCTATTCCGCTTGGATTTGCTTTACCCCCCTTCACGTCTCCCATTCAGCCTCCAAGCTCTTCCTGCATGGCTGTGCCCTGGTGGGAATGCTGGGAAGCAGACACGTTGCTTTGGAGAAGGAGTCTCAGCTGCATGGAGGAAACACTGGGAAGAGCTCTTTAGTGGGAGATGGGCTTCCTGCTGCTCCAGAGGAGGCACCCATCCTGCTCCAGAGGAACAGCCACGTACACACTGCTCCCACCCAAAGCATTTCCCAGCGGGATGGGGTATTTCTGCCCCACCAGAGCTGGCTAAGGAGAGAACATAATCCTGGAATCCCAGGGGAAGGGACCTCAAGGATCATCTGCTCCAACCTCTCCAGGCACAGCATGACCCAGACTGGATGCCCAGCACCCTGTGCAGCCCAACCTTAACAGCGTCCAACACTGGGGAGTCACCACTTCCCTGCAGAGAGTGTTCCAATAGCTGCTTGTTCTCATTGGGAACGATTCCCTCTTGCGTCCATTGGGAATCTCCCCAGCAGTACCTTGTGCCCATCACCCCTTGGCTTTCCCATGGACTCCTTGTCCAAAGGGAGTCTCCATCTCCTCTGCAGCCCCCTTTAACTGCTGGCACATGGATGAGGCCTCCCTGAGCCTTCTCTTCCCCAGCTGAACAGTCCCAGCTCTCTCAGCCTTTCCTCACTGCTGCCCAGCTCTTGGACCATCTCTTTGGCCCTTCTCTGGCCCTTCTCTGGCCCGGCCACAGCTTTGCCGTGCAGCAGGAGCCAACCTGACCCCATGTTCCAGGGGTGGCCTGACCAGCGCCGAGCACAGGGGGACAATGACACCTTTATCCCTGTGCTGATGCTCCCCATTATCCTCAATGGGATACTGTGATGTGACAGTGACCACGAAGGGTGATGTTTCTTTTTCCCTGTGCTGATGCCCTTGGGGATGCTCCCCAGCACCCTGTTAGGTTTCTTTGCTCACTGCTCACTCCTATGGAGTTGGGGTCCCCCAGGGCCCTTTCCCAGAGCTGCTCCAGCCTGGACTGCAAACAGGGATCCCACAGGGTCTGCAGATTGAGGAACCATCCCTGAACGCACCCGCCTGAAGGGAAAACCCCTGTAACAAACCACAGTGTGGTCTCAGTTGGATGCTGCTCTCACATTCCGAGCAGATAACCCCCATCCAGGCCCATTTCCAGTGCTTCCTGGGTGAGCAGTTACTGACAGGAGGCAAAAGCCCCAAATAAAGAGCAAACACTCCAGTTCTGGCTGGTGCCATCAGCCCTATGTGTATGAAATGCCATCAGCCTTTGTACGGGCAACAACTTCCCTGTAGATCCCAATGGAGCAGCTCCATGGAACAGACCATGGGATGCAGGGAGCTTGGAGCTCCTCCAGCTCCAACCCCCGCCACGGGCAGGGACCCCTTCCACTGGAGCAGCTCCAAGGGCCCCTGTGTCCAACCTGGCCTTGAGCACTGCAGGGATGGGCAGCCACAGTTCCTCTGAGCACCCTGGGCCAGCACTCAGCACCCTCCCAGGGAAGAGCTTCTGCCCAAGAGCTCATCTCAGTCTTCCCTCTGGCAGCTTAAAGCCATTCCCCTTGGCCTGGCCCTCTATCCCTTGTCCAAAGCCCCTCTCCAGCTTTCCTGAAGCCCCTTTAGGCACCGGAGCTGCTCTCAGGTCCTGCTTGCTCTATAAAGGCCATAGAAGACAGTTTGGGATGAGGAAGCAGACTCAAGCTCCAGGTTTGTGGGTCCTCACTGCTGCCTGCAGGGAGAGAGCTGTGAAGAGGGGAACTGTGGCTCATCCTGCCTGCAAGATTCCTTCCAATCCCGCTGCAGATGGGAGAGGTGGATCTGGCCAGGCCTGGTGCACACAAGGAGTAGTTCAATGGCAAAGACAGACTTGTGAGAGCCCAGGACTCTGCATCAGGGACTGGAGCGATAGGACACGGGGTGATGGGTTCAGACTGAAACGGGAAGTTCAGGTTGGAGATAAGGAAGAAGCTCTTCCCTGTGAGGGTGCTGAGGCACTGGAATGGGTTGCCCAAGGAAGCTGTGAATGCCCCATCCCTGGCAGTGCTCAAGGCCAGGCTGATGGAGCCCGGAGTGACCTGGTCTAGCGTGAGGTGTCCCTGCCCATGGCACGGATTTGGAACCGGGTGATGTTAAGCTCCTTTCCAATGCTGTTCGATGATTCCATGATTCCAAGACCAGCCCTGGGCCTGCTTCCTCCTGCTTACCCAGAGCAGACACTAGGTTTGGGTGCTGCTCCCTCCCGTTTAGCCCTGGGTATTTGAACTTGAGCAGGGGGTCCTGCAGCCTGTAGCAGGACTGCGTGTGCTCTGGCGCAGGGAGCCCAAGCAGCATCCCTGCTGGGCAATCAAAATGAATTACACATACATATGAACCCTCCTTGTTATTCCAGCAGCAGGCTATGTAAATCACAGCCAGGGGATGGGCCCAGCCCATAATAGTGCTGCCAATTCATTCTCCTGCAGTGATTAAAATGAGCAATTCCTCCTCAAAGACTCTCTGTGGAGCGCGGATACCGGAGCGGCTGCAGCCCCCCGAGCCCCATGTCCCCCCCAGCTCCGTATCCATCACCGGCCGCCTTCTCCCGCTCCCCGTTTATAGACAAGAGCTCTCATCTCCAGCAGGAACGTTCCATAGATCTATGTCCTTCCTCTCCTCCCTCGATTAGTTAAGCACTAAACCCATCACTGCGCTTCGTGCTGTTACGGGCAGGATCCTTCACCAGGGCTGGCTCCAGGGAGCGCTCACCCGGCACACGGTTGCCACCTCATCCTCCTTGTGAGGCTCTGAGTAGTTGATTCCCAACTTTTTGTGCTGGAGGGAAGGGATGGGATCCATGGGGACCTGGTGGGACCGTGTGAACCTCATGGAGTTCAACCAGGACAAGGGCAAGGTCCTACACAGGGACCAGGGCAATCCCAGCACAGGCAGGGGGAGATGGGATGGAGCAGCCTGAGGAGCAGGACGTGGGGTGCTGGATGAGGAGAAGCTCCCCATGATCCCATCCCTGGCAGTGCTCAAGGCCCGGTTGGACACAGGGGCTTGGAGCTGCTCCAGTGGAAGGGGTCCCTGCCCGTGGCAGGGCTTGGGAATGGAGGAGCTTTAAGGTCCCTTCCTCCCCCACCCACTCCATGACTCCATGACTATGTCACGGGGCGCTCCAGCCCACTCCAGGACTCAGGATCCTCAAACCTGTTTCTTTATACCAGGAATTCCAGAGCTAAGCTAAGCCCTGATTTCCTCTGCTTTTGCCATGGGGCTCCAGAGCAGGGCTTCTGCTCCTCTGAACACCCTTTCCGAGGAAGAACACGGACATGGGAGTGGAGGACGCACATCCATGTACCCACACCACCGCAGAAGTGGGGCTCTTCCCCTTAGCACCATGGTTTGGATCCACACAGCTCCCTTGGTGGGTTAGGGTGCTCCAGGTGACCCTAACCCTGTCCTGGGAGCGGGGAAGCACCTGGGGCTCACCTTTGCCTCTGCTGCCTTCAGGAGGTCCTTGACCTCCCCATCCCGGGCGTAGTCCAGGGGGGTATGGCCCATCTCATTCTTCTGCAGCGGGTTGGCACCTGAGGGGAGGAAGAAACGGATGGGATCAGGGACTGGAGCCGAGCCCTGCGGCAGAAGGAGCAGCAAGCACTGCTCACCCTTGTGTCCGCTCCCGAGCTGCGCTCCAAAGGAAACCTGGATCAGAGAGGGGCAATGTCCAACCAGCGCTTCCACACCCGGGTATCCAGGGAATAGGGAAAGGAATTGTCCTTGCTACCAAATGGCTTGGCAGGGATGGGCTGCTGTGGGCACCAGGAACAAGCAGAGCTCCACAGAGGCTCCCCTGCCCATGGGGGCCACATGGGACCATTCCAGCCTCGACTGGAGACACTGCCTGTGCCCTGGAGAGCACCTGGAGCTGGGGCTGCTCTGAGCCGCCCAACAGAGCCACCACGGCCACAGAGGGGAAGCAGCCCCTGCTTCAGAGCCCCGCACTGAAGGAGGGCAACGAACCCCCGATGGAGGGAGCAGAGGGGCAGCGCAGCACCGGGGGGGTTCCCCATGACCCGGCTGCAGTGAGCGCCTGAGCCCGGAGCCCCCCCCGGGTGCTGGGAGCACCCCAGAGCTGAGGGCTTTGGCCAAAGGATGCAGGGTCAGGCCAAGGGAACGGTTTTAAGCTGCCAGAGGAGAGATGGAGATGAGCTCTTAGGCATTAGGTTCTATCCTGGGAGGGTGCTGAGGCGCTGGCCCAGGGTGCCCAGAGAAGCTGTGGCTGCCCCATCCCTGTAGTGCTCAAGGCCAGGTTGGACACAGGGGCTTGGAGCTGCTCCAGTGGAAGGTGTCCCTGCCCGTGGCAGGGGTTGGAGCTGGAGGAGCTTTAAGGTCCCTTCATCCCAACACATCCCATGATTCTATATATGTTTTGTTATCCCATATCCTAAATATCCTGCCGGAGCAAGAACCCCTCTGATGTAAATCCCCATCAACCTCTCCTATAGCTCCATGCATCTCCTCTCTGGGATACAGAGCGTTTGCCAGCCCATGGGCACAGAGAGGTTGGGTCCAGCACCAGCCCTGCCCAGTGCTGCTGCTCCAGAGCGTGTGGGTTGAATGAACCTGTCCCAGCTCTTCCCGCAGCTGGATAAGGAGGAACAAGGAAGGAAAAGGGTTGCTTGGTTTGGAGTGCAGAGGGTTTGGATAAAGGGGGAGCAGAAAATCTGCGCCTGATTCCAAATGGTGAATCCTGAGCACGTTGAGCAGGGAGAATGTTGGAATGAGGCAGAGCCGCAGAGCTGAAGGGAAATGGGGCAGTGGGAATCATCATCATCTCGCCCCAGGCTGAAGGGAATGGTCCCACCTGCAGTGATGGGAATATTGAATAAAGGAGTCTGCGATGAGAAGAGATGGGAATGGGGGAATAGCCACTGATGCCAGGGAGGACTCGGGACCTTGGCATCTCAGGAGATACCTGGAGAAGGCTCAGGGAGACCTCATCCATGTGCCAGCAGTTAAAGGGGGCTGCAGAGGAGATGGAGACTCCCTTTGGACAAGGAGTCCATGGGAAAGCTGAGGGCCGATGGGCACAAGGTACTGCTGGGGAGATTCCCAATGGACACAAGAAGGAATCATTCCCAATGAGAATAAGCAGCCATTGGAATATTCTCCGCAGGGAAGTGGTGACTCCTCAGTGTTGGACACTGTTAAGATTGGGCTGCACAGGGTGCTGGGCATCCAGTCTGGGTCCTGCTGTGCCTGGAGAGGTTGGAGAAGAGGATCCCTGAGGTCCCTTCCACTGGAATTCCACAGCTCCAGAACTGTATGATTACATCCCATGCTCAGCCGAGCCCGCCAAGGGGCTCAGCAAACATATCCCATCCCATTGGGAACGAACCGGCCAGCTCAGCACTACCCAAAGCAAACTCCATCCCCTGCTCCTGGAGCCCAGGATGCCCTGGGATGATCAGCGAATCATTCATTCCCTGATGGATGGAAGGAGCAGAGGACCCCAAGGAACTAAGGGCTGCATCTGGATTTGCTTCCAGATGAAGAATGTGCTCCATAAGGAACTGGCACAGAGGAGTTTCCATGGCAAGGCTTGTCATTCTGAATGAAGGCCGGGATCCTTTGTCTTTCCAGATGAAGGAGCCCTAGTCATTCCAAATGAAGGATCCCTTGTCATTCTAGATGAAGGATCCCTTGTCATTCCAAATGAAGGATCCCTTGTCATTCCAAATGAAGGCTGGGATCCCTTGTTATGCCAAATGAAGGATCCCTTGTCATTCCAGATGAAGGATCCCTTGTCATTCCAGATGAAGGATCCCTTGTCATTCCAAATGAAGGCTGGGATCCCTTGTTATGCCAAATGAAGGATCCCTTGTCATTCCAGATGAAGGATCCCTTGTCATTCCAGATGAAGGAGTCCTTGTCATTCTGGATGAAGGAGTCCTTGTTATTCCAAATGAAGGATCCCTCGTCATTCCAAATGAAGGCTGGGATCCCTTGTTATGCCAAATGAAGGATCCCTTGTCATTCCAGATGAAGGAGTCCTTGTCATTCTGGATGAAGGAGTCCTTGTCATTCCAAATGAAGGATCCCTTGTCATTCCAGATGAAGGAGTCCTTGTCATTCCAAATGAAGGATCCCTTGTCATTCCAGATGAAGGAGTCCTTGTCATTCTTGATGAAGGAGTCCTTGTCATTCCAAATGAAGGATCCCTTGTCATTCCAGATGAAGGATCCCTTGTCATTCCAAATGAAGGCTCCCTTGTCATTCCAGATGAAGGAGCCCTTGTCATTCTGGATGAAGGATCCCTTGTCATTCTGGATGAAGGATCCCTTGTCATTCCAAATGAAGGCTGGGATCCCTTGTTATTCCAAATGAAGCCTGGGATCCCTGTCATTCCAGATGAAGGATCCCTTGCATTCAAAATGAAGCTTGGGATCCCTTGTCATTACCGATGAAGCCTGGGATCCCTTGTCATTCCTGATGAAGGATCCCTTGTCATTCCAGATGAAGGCTGGGATCCCTTGTCATTCCGAATGAAGCCTGGGACCCCTTGTCATTCCCGATGAAGGATCCCTTGTCATTCCAGATGAAGGCTGGGATCCCTTGTCATTTGAAATGAAGTCTGGGATCTCTTGTCATTCTCGATGAAGGATCCCTTGTCATTCCAGATGAAGCCCGGGATCTCTTGTCATTCCAGATGAAAGATTCCTTGTCATTCCAGATGAAGGATCCCTTGTCATTCCAGATGAAGCCTGGGATCCCTTGTTGTTCCCAATGAAGGATCCCTTGTCATTCCAAATGAAGCCCGGGATGTCTTGTCATTCCCGATGAAGGATCCCATTTCATTCCCGACGAAGGATCCCATGGTCATTCCCGACGAAGCCCGGGATCCAGACAGGCCACTTACTCCAGAGCGTGGCCACTCAATACCTCTCTATCAGAGACCCCATTCCCCCCTTCCTGCTGTCCAGCCCCAGCCCGCGAGGCGGGGGGGAACTGAGGGTCTCCTCCACACGATGACATCCTCCAGGCAAGGCTCCACCTGGGATGAGGCTGTTGGGCAATTCCCTTCCTCAGGAATTCTCTCCAATATTGCCCTAATCCCCTGTTAATGGCTTTGACGACTTGACTAATTGCTGCAATCATTGACAGAACCACCGGGTCGATTCCAACCTCATCGCACCCTCATAAATAACAGCGGCAGCCCCCCCCCCCCCGCCTAATGCAAGGTAGGAGGTGGTGGTGGCTCTGTCCCTGCCTGCCCTGACCCCTCTTCCCCATGGCCACCTCCTCCCCTGCCCTCCCGCTCGGGCCAGCGGGGCTCTAATCGGAGGCCATTTGTCAGCACACCCCCCCCCCGCCCCGTTACGCGGGGCTGGGGCTGGACACCTGGGCAGCACCGCGGGCTCTGCCTCCTCCTGCACCTCCCCGCTCACATTAGGAGGCTGGGGCTTATCATATTTGATAAATGGGCCTTTGGTGCGGCGCCGGCGCCGGGTCACTCATTGGGGAAATATGTTCCTGTCAGAGCGGTGCCAGCGCGGAGCGGAGTGACAGGCAGAGATTTGTCATGTTTTATTAACTCCCTCCTCCTCCCAATTTGTCTTGGATTCCTTCGGATCAGGGAGAGCTGTCAATAGAGCGCGGGATGCGCCGGGGGTGAGGGGAGCGGGGATGGGGCGATGCGGAGATGGGGTGGGGCGAGGAGGGGAGATGCAGAGGGGAGGGTGCAAAGGGCTTGGGGAGCAGCTTGGCCTGGGCAGCACAGTGTCACCCACAGCGTCACCCATAGCGTCACCCACAGCATCACCCATAGCGTCACCCACAGGGTCACCTACAGTGTCACCCACAGTGTCTCTCATACTGTCACCCATAGTGTCACCCACAGTGTCTCTCATACTGTCACCCACAGCATCACCCACAGCATCACACACAGTGTCACCCACAGCATCACACACAGTGTCACCCACAGCATCACCCACAGTAACACCCACAGCATCACCCACAGTGTCATCCACAGCATCACCCACAGTGTCATCCACAGCGTCACCTACAGCGTCACCCACAGCGTCACCCAGTGTCATCCACAGCATCACCCACAGTGTCACCCACAGCACCACACACAGTGTCACCCACAGCATCACCCACAGTGTCATCCACAGCATCACACAGTGTCACCCACAGCATCACCCACAGTGTCATCCACAGCATCACACAGTGTCACCCACAGCATCACCCACAGTGTCACCCACAGCATCACCCACAGTGTCACCCACAGCATCACCCACAGTGTCACCCACAGCATCACCCACAGTGTCACCCACAGCATCACCCACAGCATGATGCTTAACTCCATCCTCTGCCACAGACAGTGCCAGAAGGGCACAGAGTGGAGATTGGGCCGAGGGCACATAGCTAAGGATGTTCCATGATTCCATTCCTGTCATGGAATCATGGAATGGTTTGGGATGAAGGGACCTTAAAGCTCCTCCAGTTCCAACCCCTGCCACGGGCAGGGACACCTTCCACTGTCTGATGCTCTCCGTGGTCAACCACCAGCACAGCCCAGGATTCACCAGGACCCATCCTGCTGGGGATGTCACCATGTCATCAGCCATCAGCTTTGACAAGGAATGGCATTCTTATTGCTCCACATGCCTGGTTAAGGTAATACAAGAGGACTTCTGTCCTCCTGAGCCTCGGGGGATGGAATTAGCACCATCAGCCCTTACCCAGGAGCATAAACCTGGTTGGAAATCAATAAGAGATATCATTCACAAGCAGCTTTTAACATGCAACACGAAGAGGGAAGCAGGCACTGATCCTGCTGCCATTCCCTGGCCTTGAGCACTGCAGGGATGGGGCAGCCACAGCTTCTCTGGGCACTCTGGGCCAGTGCCTCAGCACCCTCCCAGGGAAGAGCTTCTGCCCAAGAGCTCATGTCAGTCTCCCCTCTGCAGGTTAAAGCCATTCCCCTTGGCTTGGCCCTGCATCCCTTGTCCCAAGCCCCTCTCCAGCTTTCCTGGAGCCCCAATGTCTCCATTGTGCCGCAGAGCTGCAGCTGTGTGAGCAGAAGACCCTCTGGGACCACAAAAGTGACCAGAGGCACAACACCATGAGAGGGAACGAGCACGGAGCTGCCGCTTGGCATCGCTACCACAGAGGGGATAAACCCTTCCCTGCCCTTCCCATGGGATACAGGCGATCCCGCTGCTCTCTTTCCAGCTCCAGCAAGCTGGAAGGTGGGTGCTCATCCGCACTGGAATCCAAGGGGCAGGATTGTTCCTGGTGGCAGGAGCATTTTGGCCATGGTGCGACCATGCCCTGAGCTCTGCGGGTGTGGAGGGTCCATCGCATTATAGCAGCATCCAAACTGATTATCCCTGCAGTGCTCAAGGCCAGGTTGGACACAGGGGCTTGGAGCTGCTCCAGCGGAAGGGGTCCCTGCCCGTGGCAGGGGTTGGAGCTGGAAGGGCTTTAAGGTCCCTTCATCCCAAACCATTCCATGACTCCAGACAGTGTTGGGGACGGTGTTTTTGGGGAGTCACACCCATGGTTACTGCCCCATGGACGTTTGCTCCAGGTCTGTGCACTGCTATCACACATCCACCCGTGGCTGCTGTACCTGAACAACCCCTCCCCGCCTCTCCATGCTCACATTTATACAGGAATGTGATAAATTCCCTATTGATCCCTTCAGCTGCACTGTACATTGTGCCAAAGATGATTAAACAGCTCAATAGAGCCCGTGAGCTCCATGGCTCAATATGCTCCATGCCTGCGTTATCGACCCTCCAGCCCTGCCACACCAACCCTGGGACACTGGGATGTGGGATCCAATCCGAGCCCAGAGCATCCCACATCCCACCGGGGCAGGAGCAACAAGTGCAAGTGGAGTTATGTCCACCTTGGAATGTTGAGCAGTTTCCCTTAGGGAGGGAGGAAACGCATCCCTCTTGGAAGGGTCCCTGGGTACAAAGCTCCACAGCGGCGGGACCGGAATGGTTCCACACGTGTGGCTGCAGGGAGGTGATGCGGCTTCAGCTCCCTTTCTCAGGCAAAGGAAAAGGTGGGCTCTGCTCACAGCCATCAGGAGGCACAAACCAGCTCAGCCCCATGCTGCAGCGCAGCACCGCTGACAGGCGCTGGATGTCCACTTGGTTTAAAGGAGAAGGCAAAGAAGAGAGGGTTTCTGAGCCCAAAACACAGAGCCCGAACAGCCCGAGCCTGTCATGGGATCACAGAGCTTCTGCCTCAGAGCTCCTCTCCATCTCCCCTCGGGCACCTTAGAGCCATTCCCCTTGGCCAAAGCCCTCTCCAGGCTTCCTGCGGCCCCAATCTCCGTGGTGCTGCAGAACCGCACTCACTGCCTGTGCGAGGAGAAGACCCTCACTGGGACCACCCCACGAGGGGGACCCCCAACAACAGCATCAGGGACGGGGACACCCCAACCCGGCTCCTCCCAGGGCCTGCTGGATGCCCCTGAGGTGTGGAGCTCTAAGCCAAGGCGGCACCATGGCCACGGCACGAGAGGCTGAAGGTGAAGACTGCTCTAATGCTCCTCCAGAAACCCAGCACCCATCCTGCAGCACCTGCACACCGTGGTGATGGGTTTACTGCGGCCCCATGCCCCGTGTCCCTGCCCTTTGCCATGGGGGTGCCCTGGTTCCGGCTGCTCTGCCCCATGGGCTGCCGCTGCAGGACCTGCACCAGCAAGGCACAAAGGCAAAGGCAGCAGAGCTCAAGGTGAGCCAGGAATGCTGCCAAGGGAGCTTCCAGGATCCATAAAACGCCTTCTGAAGGGAATCAGCACACGTGGGAGCATTCCTAGTGGCCCACCTACGGACCTGGGCGCTGCTCCATCCAGGATGCAGCTGCAGACACCCCAAGCCCCATTACACAGGACACAAACGCCACTGCAATTCCAAGCTGATTATTCCAGAGCCTCCCACAAGCACTTTCTGATGCAAACACCCCCCCCTCTCCAGCGCCGGCTCTGTAATTCACTTACCCTCATCCACACTCCCCACCGCATCTGCAATTACCCAGGAGCAGGGAGGGGAGTGTGGAGCGTTCCCAACAAATGGATGTGCTGGATTTCCTGGCAAATGGAATCCAGACATTGGGTTCTTGCAGCTTCAGCTGAAACGTGCTCATAGGTGTATGCTCTTTGCTGCTTCTCTGCCCCTAATTGGAGCTCTGAGCACTGAGCTCACGTTCTGCAGTAGGGATGAGGCACCTGTGCCCCAGCATCCCAAAGCTCATAGAGCCATGGAGTCATGGGATGGGTTGGGATGGAGGGACCTCAAAGCTCCTCCATTCCCAACCCCTGCCACGGGCAGGGACCCCTTCCACTGGAGCAGCTCCAAGCCCCTGTGTCCAACCTGGCCTTGAGCACTGCAGGGATGGGGCAGCCACAGCTTCTCTGGGCACCCTGGGCCAGCGCTCAGCACCCTCCCAGGGCAGAGCTTCTGCCCAAGAGCTCATCTCCATCTCCCCTCTTTATGCAGCACATTCAAACCCTGGGATAATCAAAGCCTTTCCACCACGGATATTTCCATGTGGAACCTGCTGCCGCCCTTCCCGCGCCCCACACAAAGCCCTGCGCATCGATCCTGCCTCCAGGAGCAACTGGTGCAGCCCCACGGCTGCAGGATCCCCCCACGTCCACAGTGTCAGCCCAGGTCAGGGGCTGTGAACCGGACAAGCTCTGCTGGGCACACACATGCTGGCCACAGGCCACAAGGTCCTGCAGGGGTCAAGGCAGGCCCTGAATGGCCACAAAGGCTCAGGGCTATGGGGTGAGCCCTGCACGAGGGGGTGGTGGCTGCAGCAGCGTTAATGGCAGCGGCCCCGAGGGCAGGGCAGGGAGCAGAGGAAGTGTAAAGGCAGAGTAAAGGGACCCTTGGTTAAAGGCAGGTGTAGGGATGGGTAAAGGAGGGAGCGCCGGGAGCCTGTTCCATGTCAGCAACCGGGAGCCATCCCGCTGCTCTCAATGCAGGGGCACGGGGACATTGTGCTCACAAAGGGCCCGGGGCAGGGCCACTGCCAGAGGTGTTCCATCTCCTCCTCCGGACCTTCGGCCCTGTATTCAGCACACATTGTCCCGACACATGGATCCGGCTTTGTTATCCCAAAGGAGTACATTATTCCAACACGGACACATGGATCTGGCTTTGTTATCCTGTGGGAGTACATTATCCCAACAGGGACACATGGATCTGGCTTTGTTACCCTGTGGGAGTACATTATCCCAACAGGGACACATGGATCCGGCTTTGTTATCCTGTGGGAGTACATTATCCCAACAGGGACACATGGATCCGGCTTTGTTATCCTGTGGGAGTACATTATCCCAACAGGGACACATGGATCCGGCTTTGTTATCCTGTGGGAGTACATTATCCCAACAGGGACACATGGATCCGGCTTTGTTATCCTGTGGGAGTACATTATCCCAACAGGGACACATGGATCCGGCTTTGTTATCCTGTGGGAGTACATTATCCCAACAGGGACACATGGATCCGGCTTTGTTACCCTGTGGGAGTACATTATCCCAACAGGGACACATGGATCCGGCTTTGTTATCCCGTGGGAGTACATTACCCCAACAGGGACACAGGGATCCGGCTTTGTTATCCCATAGGAGTACATTACCCCAACAGGGACACAGGGATCCGGCTTTGTTATCCCATAGGAGTACATTATCCCAACAGGGACACACAGATCCGGCTTTGTTATCCTGCAGGAGTACATTATCCCAACGTGGACACAGGGATCCGGCTTTGTTATCCTGCAGGAGTACATTATCCCAACGTGGACACAGGGATCCTGCTGTTACCCTACAGGAATGGAAGGAGGGAACAGCTCCTGTCACCGGGATGCGACAGGCACAGGCCGGACAACCAAGGGGAGTGGGCAGCAGCCCGGGAAGGGAAGGGAAGGAACGGGAAGAAGGGAAGGGATGCCAAGCAGGGCGGTGGTACCGCTGCCCCACTCTCCCCAGCCGAGGTAGGGAGTAAGAGCAGGCAGGGATGTTCACTGGAGCATCTCCCTGTGGGGAGCTCATTCCCGCAGCTGCGCTGGGGCTCCAAGAGCCTGCCCCAACACAGAGGGCCCTGCGCGTGGGCCAGGGCTGCTGCTGGGGGTGCCCAGGGCTTGCAGGCAGCTCTTTGTCCTGGCCAAGTGTCCCAGCTCGGGGCAGCTCACTTGGAGGGCAGGAAGAGCCGGGAGGAGCAGCCGGCAGGGCTGCCTCTGAGCACAGGGCAGCCACTGTGGCCCAGCTCACAGTGGGGATTGGGGATACAGCACTGAAGCAGCCCCAGCCTGCTCCTCACCCCATCTAACTCTCCCCTCTCCCACTTGGAAGCCATTAGTCCTTGTACCATCCCTCCACACTGTTGCAAAGCCCCTCTCCAGGTTTCCTGGAGCCCCTTGAGGCACCGGGAGCTGCTCCAAGGCCTCCTCTTCACACAGCAGCAGAAGGACATCCATCTGCCCACAAACCACAGAGGGTACCCTAGGAACGTATTTTCAAGTGGAAATCAGCATCCTGCAAAGCCAGGAGCATGTCCCAGTGCTCAGGGCTGGAATTCCACCCATGGACCCAACTCATGTGTGATGTGAAAGATCATCCTGGAATCCTTGTAGGATCCACTGCAGTCCAGAGGAGGCCATGGAGCTGCTGCGAGGGCTGGAGCAGCTCTGCCATGGAGCCAGGCTGAGAGCTGGGCTGGGGTAGCCTGGAGAAGAGAAGGCTCCTGAAGGGGAGACCTGAGAGCAGCTCCAGGGCCTAAAGGGGCTGCAGGAAACCTGGAGAGGGGCTTTGGACAAGGGATGTAGGGCCAGGCCAAGGGGAATGGCTTTAACTGCCAGAGGGCAGACGGAGATGAGCTCTTGGGCAGAAGCTCTTCCCTGGGAGGGTGCTGAGGCGCTGGCCCAGGGTGCCCAGAGAAGCTGTGGCTGCCCCATCCCTGCAGTGCTCAAGGCCAGGCTGGACACAGGGGCTTGGAGCTGCTCCAGCGGAAAGGGTCCCTGCCCATGGCAGGGGTTGGAGCTGGAGGAGCTTTGAGGTCCCTTCATCCCAACGCATTCCAGGATTCCATGAGTCTCTCCATGGCAGCGCTCTGCTGCAGGTGGCAGGAGGCTGCTGGTGGGGGTCACTGCTGCCTCCTGCGCACTCAGGAGCCCTGGGGGGCCCTCGGAAGGAGCTCCTGCAGCAGCAGGACCGCAGGGACAGGGACACGGGGTGGAGGGAGCAGAGCTCTGCTGCCCTGCTCCGGTCCCTGCAGAGCAACAGCAGCAAGGGCAGGGGATGGGACGGCACCCGCAGACATGGAGACACATTGAGCAGAGCCCGGAGCGAAGCACAGCCACCCAGGTGACTGTGGTGAGGAGCAGCAGGAGGGCAGAGGAGGAACTGTTGTCATGGCAGCACATCCCTGGCAGCCCAGTGCGGCTTCCTCTCCTCCACCAGTGCTGAGGCGGTTGTGCTCACAGACAGCCCAGTGCTGCTGCACGCAGCCCTGAGCCAGCAGGGACCCCCTGAGCCATCAGAGACCACCTGAGCCATCAGAGAGCATCCTGAGCCATCAGAGACCACCTCAGACACCAGGGACCACCTGAGCCATCAGAGACCACCTCAGACACCAGGGACCACCTGAGCCATCAGAGACCACCTCAGACACCAGGGACCACCTGAGCCATCAGAGACCACCTCAGACACCAGGGACCACCTGAGCCATCAGAGACCACCTGAGCCATCAGAGAGCATCCTGAGCCATCAGAGACCACCTCAGACACCAGGGACCACCTGAGCCATCAGAGACCATCCGAGCCATCAGAGACCACCTGAGCCAGCAGGGACCACCTGAGCCATCAGAGACCACCTGAGCCAGCAGGGACCACCTGAGCCATCAGAGACCACCTGAGCCATCAGGGACCACCTGAGCCATCAGGGACCACCTCAGCTACCAGGGACCATCCTGAGCCATCAGGGACCACCTGAGCCATCAGAGACCACCTGAGCCATCAGGGACCACCTGAGCCATCAGGGACCATCCTGAGCCAGCAGGGACCATCCCGAGCCACCAGGGACCATCCTGAGCCAGCAGAGACCACCCTGAGCCATCAGGGACCATCCTGAGCCACCCTCCAGACCCTGCTGCTGGAGCCCGGAGTAACCTGGATTGGCCTCAGCTCTGACCCTGCCCTGAGCAGGAGGTTGGACACCGAGACCCTCTCAAGCCCCTTCCAACCCAAGTGGTGCTGTACGAACATGACCCACAGGGAATGCTCAGAGCCAGAACCCCCCAGTGCGCTGGGCGCACCCCTGAGCGGGAGCAGCAGCCCGGGGGGGGGATGCTGCCCCTCTGCTGCAGGAAGGGGAGACCTGAGAGCAGCTCAAGGGCCTAAAGGGGCTGCAGGGAACCTGGAGAGGGGCTTTGGGCAAGGGATGTAGGGCCAGGCCAAGGGGAATGGCTTTAACTGCCAGGGGGGAGACGGAGATGAGCTCTTGGGCAGAAGCTCTTCCCTGGAAGGGTGCTGAGTACATGGGAATCATGGAATGGTTTGGGTTGGGAGGGGCCTTATCAAGTGCCAGTGAAGCTGGATCCATAAGAAGGGGGCCTGTGATTCAACTGGGAGGAGCAATGACTGCGCCAGCTCATTTGTACCAGCTCCCCCCAGAGCTCCATGGCCAAGGTACCAACGGCACCTGAGCCTCAACCAGGTCACGGGGACCAGCACCCACCGGTGCCTTTGCCAGAGCAGATCCACTCCCAGCAACGCGGGACTCTGACTCCCTGCCACGACATCCAGAAAGGATGGACCACATTTGTGGAGTGCACACTGTGGAAGGGAAAGGGCAGAGGGGCAGCCAGACGAGGGGATGCATTCCCAGGGAAGCTCCCTGGGAGCAGCCACCAGTACATGAGAAAGCCACTGGAGGTGAATGGCAACAGAGGAACGAAACCATAGAGATTAAAGCACATCCAACCCTGAGAGGGGATGAGCGTGGTGCATGCCCCAGCCTGGCAGCCCTGAGAGGCTCAATGAAGTGCCATCCAGAGGGATCTTGACCCGCTTGTGAGGTGGGCTGATGCCAACCTGATGAAGTTCAACCATGCCAAGTGCAAGGTCCTACACCTGGGTGGGGGCAATCCCAGGCACAGCTCCAGGTTGGGCAGAGAAGAGATTCAGAGCAGCACTGTGCAGGACTTGGGGGTGTTGGTCGATGAGAAAACGAACATGAGGTGGCTGCAGTGTAAACTCGCAGCCCAGAAACCAACCATATCCTGGGCTGCATCGACAGCAGTGTGACCAGCAGGTCAAGGGATGTGATCCTGCCCCTCTGCTCTGCTCTGTGAGACCTCACTTGGAGCATTGTGTGCAGTTCAGGGGTCCTCAACATAGAAAGGACATGGAACTGTTGGAACAAGTGCAGAGGAGGCCCCGAGGATGATCAGGGGCTGGAGCAGCTCCCACATGGAGATAGGATGAGAAAGTTCGGGCTGTTCAGCCTGGAGAAGAGAAGGCTGCGTGGAGACCTCAGAGCAGCCTTCCAGTATCTGAAGGGGGCTATAAGGATGCTGGGGAGGGACTCTTCATTAGGGACTGTAGTGATAGGGCAAGGGGTAACGGGTTCAAACTGAAACGGGAAGTTTAGATTGGCTATGAGGAAGAAGTTCTTTCCTGTGAGGGTGGTGAGGCACTGGAATGGGTTGCCCAGGGAAGTTGTGAATGCTCCATCACTGGTGGTGCTGAAGGACAGGTTGGATGGAGCCTTGGGTGCCATGGCTTAGTAGGAGGTGTCCCTGCCCATGGCAGGGGGTTGGAACTGGATAATCCAAAAGTCCTTTCCAACCCCAACCATCCCATGGTTCTATGGTCCTAAGTGCTCCACGGGCAGGAGCCGGCACTCACCTGCCTCCAGCAGCAGCGTGACGGTGAGGCGGTCGTCAGCCAGCACCGCGTAGTGCAGCGCCGTGCAGCCCCTGAAGTTGGCCCGGACGTTGAGGCGGTTGTTGAAGTCGTCCTCCCGGGTCACGAGCACTGTGGGGAGGGCAGAGGAAGCTCAGCACATTGGGATGAAGGGAAGAGCTGCCCCAGAGCCCCAGCGGCTGCGCTGCGGGCTCAAGAGGACCCAAAGGCTTTGCTGTTTCCATTGGGACCCTGCTGGGTTTCACTGGTGGCTTTTGTCCCCAGCCCACTGAGCAGCAGCAGAGACAGGCAGCACGGTTTCCAGCAGCCAGGGCTGCCTTCATGGAGCCAGGCTGGGGAGGAGGTGCTGGGAGAGGGACCTCTGAGCATTGCTCCAACCGCAGCCTCTTCCACCTTCAGCATCACGTTGGGATCCAACACAACCAATGAAGGACACTACTTTGTTTGTCCCCTTTTCATGGAACCATGGAACGGTTTGGGATGAAGGGACCTCAAAGCTCCTCCAGTCCCAACCCCCTGCCATGGGCAGGGACCCCTTCCACTGGAGCAGCTCCAAGCCCCTGGGTCCAACCTGTCCTTGAGCACTGCAGGGATGGGGCAGCCACAGCTTCTCTGGGCACCCTGGGCCAGCGCTCAGCACCCTCCCAGGGAAGAGCTTCTGCCCAAGAGCTCATCTCCATCTCCCCTCTGGCAGTTAAAGCCATTCCCCTTGGCCTGGCCCTACAGCCCTTGCCCAAAGCCCCTCTCCAGGTTCCCTGCAGCCCCTTTAGGCCCTGGAGCTGCTCTCAGGTCTCCCCTTCCCGCAGCAGAGGGGCAGGATCCCCACCCCGAGCTGCTGCTCCCTCTCTGGGGGTGCACCCAGCACCCGGGGGGGGTTCTGGCTCTGAGCTCACGGGCAGCTTGAGAAGATGCGCAGTGTTCAGAAGGGAACCCCACTGTCACAAGCACCCACTGCTGCCCAGCCCTGCATGGAGCTCAGCACCTCCAGATGAATGAATTCCCTGGCTCCTTCCCTTTCCTGCCTCTGCTCCCCCAGCACGGATGGAGAGATGGAGTTGGGGGGGGGGAAGGATGTCTATTTATTTATTTGTCGTCATTTCCTACCCAGGGAGGAGCAGGATAATGAACTCCGTGCGTCAGGGAAGATGAATCTCAGCTACTAGGGAGCAGTGCAGTAAAGAGATTAAAGTGTTATTATTGTGGGGTTCGTTTCCCCCCATGGTCCTGGTGACAGCCCAGCCTCAGCTGTAAAAAATGTCTGGCAGGGAGATAATCATCAGCAACTCAATAAGGCGTCAGGGGGAGGCTCCGGCGCCATCCATCACCCCGAGCCTGGCAACCTCCCTTCCTGCCAGCCATATAAATGTCTCTAATATATTTGGGGAGAGCTTTGGAAGAGAAAATATTTATCCAGCACATATGTAAATGGGGGAAGAGAGGCCAAAAACAGGGGGAAAGAAGCGGGAAAGAAGCCCAGCGCCGGGGCTGGGGCTGCGCTCCTTAAAGATGCAACTGAATTTATTCGTTTTAATAAAAGATGTCAAGGCAGGAATTAATGCAGCTCCTGCCTGAGTGGCCTCATCTTTCCTTCAGCCCCGAATATATAACGTTAGAGAGGGATGAAGGCAGAAACAATTCACTTTATGGGTGGATATCCCTGGTCTTAAATAAAGGCTGTGCCCGTTATGGATTGGCATTCCATTGTTGAGGCTTGAATGTTGCTTCATGCATCTTGGATGTGCTGCAGGGAGGTGATGGATGCATGAGCCATCCCCACACGGAGCAGATCTGATGGGTCATGGCGACGGATGAGAGCCCGGAGCTCCTACAGAGCAAACACCGCCCTGTCCAAACGGTCCCAAGGGATTCATCCTCCAAACTCACCCTGTGCTGTGGGAGAGGCTTCAAACATGGCACCTTCACTGGAGGTTCCAGAGCTCTGCATGCAGAGGCCAATGGGGAATGTCACCGTGTGGGTGCTGAGGCGCTGGCCCAGGGTGCCCAGAGAAGCTGTGGCTGCCCATCCCTGCAGTGCTCAAGGCCAGGTTGGACACAGGGGCTTGGAGCTGCTCCAGTGGAAGGGGTCCCTGCCCGTGGCAGGGGTTGGAGCTGGAGGAGCTTTAAGGTCCCTTCATCCCAACCCATTCTATGATTCCATGATGATTCTATGACTTGACCCCACTCAGGTGTCCCCAGCTGTTGGACCCTCCTCCCCATCTGAGCATTGCTCAGCCACTGCTGGGCCTTGCACTCCCATCTCCACTGCATCCACAGTGACCACCTCTGTGTGTGCTGACCCCCTGCCTTGGACGTTGAAGCCCCCGGGGTGCTCAGTAACATTCTGTGGTTTGCAGAGCCACCATCATAGAATCATGGAATCCCAGACTGGGTTGGGATGAAGGGACCCTAAAGCTCTCCCAGCTCCAACCCCTGCCACGGGCAGGGACACCTTCCACTGGAGCAGCTCCAAGCCCCTGTGTCCCACTGCCAGGGATGGGGCAGCCACAGCTTCTCTGGGCACCCTGGACCAGCATTCAGCACCCTCCCAGGGCAGAGCTTCTGCCTCAGAGCTCATCTCTGTCTCCCCTCTGGCAGGTTGAAGCCATTGGGTCCTGCCTGCGTCCCTGCCAGCACAAGGAGCAGTGAGCCTGGGCACCAACAGCATCCCGGAAGGATGCTGCTGCTTTTCCAGACATTCCCCCTCAGATTCCATCAATAAGCATGAGCCCAGGACATGGAACACCATTTATTGTCCTGGAAAGCGGGAAAAGCCTGGGAAATCTCAACTGCTCTGAATAAAAGAGCAGAGCTCTGAGCAAGCTGCTCTGCTGGAAGGTGTCCCTGCCACCCACAGGCCTTTAGAGGTCCCTTCAACCCAAACCCTTCCATGACTCCAAGTCTGCATCAACAGCTCAGCAATGGGATAACGTTGGGCTGAGACTGGACCTGGAGACATCAGCCAAGAGAAACCCTGATGAGGTGAAATGTCCCTGCAGGGAACTTCCTTGTCCTCATGGAAAGACAGCCAGGGCTGGGAGGCACCACTGATGCCTGCCCCATGCCAGCAGCAGTGACTGCACCCAAGTAGCCATCTGGCTTTAGCCCAACGGGGCAAGTCTGGAGTCCCTCTGTACCTGTTGATAAGATGTGGAGCAAGGCCACGGTGGGATATGTGCCCTGGAGCCTTCTCCAGCAAGGGGCTGCATGTGCTCGATGGGACGATCCCTATCTATGACTCACAGGATGCTCTGGCCACAGAGAAGCAGGTTATCTCCAGGATGCTGAAGGACTGCTTCTCATATGCATCTACACCGTGCTTCCTTTTACCTTCCTACACTTACCCACGTGCCATCAGTTTCCCTGCTTTCCAATAGAAGCTGAAGCTCCAAACCCACCCAATGCAGGTCAAACTCCCACCTTAAAGTCAGGAATTCCGGAAGCTGGGAAGCAAACGCAGGTGGCTGCACCCATCCAACGCTACCTTCCAAAGAGTGGAGGCCTTTCTCCTTGGCAGTCTCATAGACGCTGCTGAAATCATCTCCGAGGTTTGGATCTGCATTGGCTGCCAGCAGGATCTTCACCACGCTGTTGGGAATGAGACAGAAAGGAGGAGTAGAGCAGGAGTGGGGAGGCAGCAATCCCTCCTCAGACATTCCCAGCTAGGGAACGGGAACCAGGAACCACCACTGCCCACTTCAATGCAACCACACCAGCACATCCCGAAAGCCATCGGATGTGGGACACACGTGGGGCAGGCACTGGAGGACTCACAGCCCTCACCAGGACCCACCCAGAGCATGCCCTTGGTGGGAATCACATTCGCAGCCCACCACGGGAATCAGTTCTCATCCCATAGGTCTGGATCAGCAGGGGAAGCTGTCCCCAGTGGCAGGAAAAGCCCAGCTGGAGCAGGATCTTGGCTCCAGGGCCATCCCTATGCCTGCAGGATGGAAGGTGCTGTAACACTCTTCAGGTTAAGGGAAGCAAAGCCGCATCCTGCTGCGTCTGGGACACGGCCAGTACAGCACCTGAGGAACGGAGCCATCCCACCAAGGCAAGGAGCAATACGACTTCAGGATGAAGCACAACCAGAGGCAGGGGCTGCAAGGGACCTATTTGCTCCCCAGGTTTCCACCCTCCAGTTTAAGAGCATTCAGCCCTTCTACATAGAATCCCAGAATCGATTGGGATGAAGGGACCTCAAAGTTCCTCCAGTTCCAACCCCTGCCACGGGCAGGGACCCCTTCCACTGGAGCAGCTCCAAGCCCCTGTGTCCAACCTGGCCTTGAGCACTGCAGGGATGGGGCAGCCACAGCTCCGCTGGGCACCCTGGGCCAGCAGGATCTGCTCAGCCAGGGCGCCATCCTCAGCCGTGCACCCAGGCTGCCCTAACCCATCCCTAATGCCAGCGCCTCAGCACCCTCCCAGGGCAGAGCTTCTGCCTAAGAGCTCATCCCCATCTCCCATCACAATCAGTCCCAACTGCGCTCATCCCATGGGGTTGTGCCTTCGAGGGCTGCAGGGAGCTCAGGCAGATCCCACCTCCGAGATGCAGACAGTTCACACCAGATCAGCCCAGGACGCCCCGATCCCCTGCAGGCAGCAGCTCCCAGGGCTGCTGAAGGCCATTCACCCTCTCCACGCAGGGACGTGCCCCATCAGCTCACAGCACAGTGTTTCATACAGGGCAGGGCTGGAGGCACCATCCCTGCAAGCACTCACACCCCATGGAGCCCAGGCCTCAGTGCCATGGGTCAGCGGTGGCCTTGGTGGTGCTGGGAGCGGTGGCACAGGATGGTCCTGAGGCTCTTCACCTCCAGCCCCAGCAGGCTGTGGCAGGATGCGCAGTATGGGGCTGGGCTCTTCCGCCTCCATTCCCACCCCAAGCACTCGGCAGGAATCAGGTTTCTGACCACTTGTGGAAGCAGCTCGAGGCCACCTGAACTCTTCATTTCTCCCCATGACAACCAGAGAGTGAGGGGCTGGGGAGCATCCATCAGGGCTGACAGGGCTCACGGGCTGACAGCCACTGATGGTCATGGCTCTGCAGGCTCTGTCCTGTCAACTCCCATTACAATGGCACTGCAGCTCCTCTCCCCTTTGGCCAAAAGTACATCCGTGCAATCGAAGGGGTTTGGGTGGAATAAAGGTACAAAGAACCCACCGGGTTCCTCTTATCCACAGGGATAACATTGTCATTGTCATTGTCCCCCTGTGCTCGGCGCTGGTCAGGCCACCCCTGGAACATGGGGTCAGGTTGGCTCCTGCTGCACAGCAAAGCTGTGGCCGGGCCAGAGAGGGGCCAGAGAAGGGCCACAGAGATGGTCCAAGGGCTGGGCAGCAGTGAGGAAAGGCTGAGAGAGCTGGGACTGTTCAGCTGGGGAAGAGAAGGCTCAGGGAGGCCTCATCCATGTGCCAGCAGTTAAAGGGGGCTGCAGAGGAGATGGAGACTCCCTTTGGACAAGGAGTCCGTGGGAAAGCCGAGGGGTGATGGGCACAAGGTACTGCTGGGGAGATTCCCAATGGACACAAGAGGGAATCGTTCCCAATGAGAACAAGCAGCCATTGGAATACTCTCCGCAGGGAAGCGGTGACTCCCCAGTGTTGGACGCTGTTAAGGTTGGGCTGCACAGGGTGCTGGGCATCCAGTCTGGGTCATGCTGTGCCTGGAGGAGTTGGAGCAGATGATCCCTGAGGTCCCTTCCCCTGGGATTCCAGGATTTACAGTGATGACAGATGATGCCGGAAGCACTCCACTCCACTTTCCTCCCAGGGATCAGGAACGTTTCCCCAGCTCTGAGAAGCAAGGGAGGCTCAAGCTGAGAAAGCACAGATCTGAGCTCTGTTCCAAGAGCCCCGCTCCAGGCTGTGATCCAGCCCTAGGCCCAGGGAGGACCCACGGCTCTCAGCCAGCCTCTGTCTCCAATCACCCTTCAATCCCATCTCCTGCTCAGGGCCCGGCTGTCCCCTCCAGCACTCCTGCACCGCCACTATTGATCCCACCCGGCAATTTGCAGGTAATGGGACATTGAAGCAAATTGGCCTTTAGGAAAGGCAGCAGCAGATCCAGAGAGTGACTGCGCAGTGGGAGGGGTGGGAATGTCACTGGAATGAGCCAGAGGGGAGCCTGAGATGAGCTCTCAGGCAGAAGCTCTTCCCTGGGAAGGTGCTGAGGCGCTGGGTTGGAATGAGGAGACCCAACCTGGGTCCCTTCATCCCAACGATTCCATGACTCCATGAAGATATCCCACTTCACAGCTGGAAACCACGTTCCTCACCTCAGCTCTTGGGCAAGTGTGTCCCATGGTGTCCATGTGCTTCCAGAGGCATCCAGGTATTTCTCCAGCTCTGCTGCAGACAGCTCGGAATGAGCTGCCTGATGTGAAAGGAGGGAAGAAGCTCACAGAACACAGATGTGTGTTCCTAACAGAGGAGCTGGGACTGCACCAGTTAATGATGCCATTGCCTATAGACAGAAACCAGCTCCAGGCCGGTCACCCTCCACTGAGTCCTAGGACATACCCACTGAACAGCACCGTGCAGGAGGTACTGCTGCTACTGACACAAACCACCTGCACAGCACCTTCAAAGCACCACGTCGAGGGGCGCATGGCACAGGCACAGGTCCCAGGGGTCCACACTGAGGTGCTCCCTAAGCCATGAGGGTGCTGAGGCACTGGCCCAGGGTGCCCAGAGGAGCTGTGGCTGCCCCATCCCTGGCAGTGCTCAAGGCCAGGTTGGACACAGGGGCTTGGAGCTGCTCCAGTGGAAGGGGTCCCTGCCTGTGGCAGGGGTTGGAGCTGGAGGAGCTTTAAGGTCCCTTCATCCCAAACCACTCCGGGTTCTATGGTTAACGCCTCACTGTGTTTGGGTACGAGAGGAAGGGAATGATCTTTGTGTCAGTGTAAAAAGCAGTGACAGATCCCAACCGCCCCGGGGCACGGAGACTTCATCCTGCAGCTGATGGCAAGTGACAGCAGTCATTAATGCAGGGCCTCCACAATTGAATTAAACATATGGACTGGAGCTGCCTAATTGGGAGAGTGAGAGCTGGGCACGCTGAGAAACATCAGAGAGCTGAAGGACAGGTCCCAGACACCTCCGGGGGCACTGCAGCCACCGGGAACATGGCTTTCCCTGGGAACAGCCTGGGAAGGGCAGCACTTTGCAGGGATTCTTCCTGTTCCTCAGTAGGTTTAAGCTGAGAACCCTCATTGCTGCTCCCGGGGCTGCTGACCCTGATGGCCACTGGGATCTCATGTGGGTACTGCAACCTCAACACCAGATGTGGGGACAGAGCAAGTGGGTTCAGTGCCACGGTGTGACCTGGGGCTGTCAGAGGCCATCCCAGGCGCAGGTCCTCCCTCACTGTGGCCATCTGGGAGCCGTTTGTCACCTCCCCTCTGGTGTGGAGCTGAGAAAGACCCAACTCACCTTCCCCAGAGGCTCCGGGCTGACAACTGAAGTGAGCACCTTACAATGGACTGAAGGAGCTGCTGGGGGTGGGGGGTAAACCCCTTTGAGAGCACCAGTGGGTACAGAGGGACCACGCTCTCAAGGGAAAACACTCCTGCATTGGCTGCAAAGCAGAGGAAGCCCCATTTTGAGCAGCTCCTACCCAGTGCATGCACAAAGGTTGCAGAAGATGCAGCAGAGCAGCAGGGGGCTGTAAGGGAAAGCTGTTCAACACCGGCACTTCTGCACCAGCTCTGGGGGCTCAGGTCAAGGCCACCCTGGGACTATACCCAGGAGGAAACTACGTGTAGGGAGCTTCAGATGCTCCTGGGGCTGTGTTCCAGCTCAGTGCGCTCCCCAGCCAGCAGTGAGAGCCTACTGGAGATGTCCCCAAGCTGGGAATGGTCTGGAGGGACAAACCCACCTAGCAGCAGAGCTGCTACACCACAGGTGAGTCTTGCATTTAGGTTTGACTCCATCAAGTGTCCCCTCTCCCACTGCATCATTGGATATAGCAGGATATCCACTGTATCCTACCAAGCTTCAGCTGTTCAGTTTGTGATCCAGAGGGATCTGGACAGGCTGAGAGAGCTGGGCTGGGGCAGCCTGGAGGAGAGAAGGCTCCTGAAGGGGAGACCTTAGAGCAGCTCCAGTGCCTAAAGGGGCTGCAGGAAAGCTGCAGAGGGGCTTTGGACAAGGGATGTAGGGCCAGGCCAAGGGGAATGGCTTTAACTGCCAGAGAGGAGACAGAGCTGAGCTCTTAGGGCAGAAGCTCTTCCCTGGGAGGGTGCTGAGGCGCTGGCCCAGGGTGCCCAGAGAAGCTGTGGCTGCCCCATCCCTGCAGTGCTCAAGGCCAGGTTGGACACAGGGGCTTGGAGCTGCTCCAGTGGAAGGGGTCCCTGCCCATGGCAGGGGTTGGAGCTGGAGGAGCTTTGAGGTCCCTTCCTCCCAACCCATCCCATGATTCCATGACTTAAATTTCTGTTTTAGTTTCCAATTCAAGTCAGGATTCATCCAAAACGTGGGAAAAAATCAACACCATTTGCCCAACACAGCCAAAACCTGGGGTTGTTCCCCAACTAAGACCCAGCATCACTCCCACTCTGCCCATCCCTAGGAAGGGACCATTCTGGCTGTGCCTCTTGCAGCCCCGATGCTTCCAGCAGCATTCCTACCTGCTCCAAGCCTGACTTTAGCTCCCCAGCACCCCCCGAGCAGCCTCTCCCTGCCTCCCTCAGCTCGGGCAGTCCCGTTCTGCTCCACCGCTCACTCGGAATGGTCCGGAGCCGTCACACCCCAGTGCTGAGCATTGTGCAGAGGCAGAGGTGGGAGGCTCCGGAGCCCGGCCCGCAGCGGGCGAGCAAACAACGGGGGCCCGTTGCTGCTGGGACATCAAAGTTAAAGCAAGAGCCCTGAGCCCTCCCCTCTGTGCCCGCCTTAAGGAGCTCCCCGAGGGGGTCAGGACTTTCAGCTTGTCACAGGAGCCATCAAAGCCGGCACCACACACGAACTGGGCGCATGGATCGGAGCGGCGTCGCCCGAGAGCGGATATTCCGCCTTTGTCAGCCGCTTTAATCCCGTGTTTTCCCAAGTCATTTGGGCTTTTTCTTGCTTATGAACTTGTGACTAAGTAAAGCAGCCCCGAGAGGGTGGGACATCAAAGCTCAGCCCCCGTCTGTGCCACAATTCCACAATTGGATTTGCTTTTCGCTGGGGGTTTTGTTTCCTCCCCCCGTTAAACACAAAACGCCTTTAATTGAATTTAGTTGTAGGCTGAATACATTGAGGAGCGGCCTGCAGAGGTGACCAGCAGCCCCAGGCACCAGCATGGGAACGCAGGGGACAGCCCCGCTGCTGCAGGGAGAGGGACACGGAGGCAGCTCCTATGGGAGCCTCCACCAGGCTCCGGGATGCTCCGAGTGCTGCTGTGGAATGGCACTGCCTGCTCAGTAGTCACCCACCTCCATCTCCCAATGTACCAAGGGGAAGAGCTCCCTCAGCTTTAGCCCAGCATCACATCCCAAAGCTTCATGGAAGCTCCCTATGGAAAGCTGGAGCAGCCTGAAGTGACTCGCACACTGTGTGATGGGAATGCTGAGGTGAGCTGGAACCTACCTGGAGTTCCTGCTGATGGCTGCCACCATCAGCGCCGTCCAGCCCAGCCTGTGCCGCGCGTTCACGTCCGCGCCGTCCAGCAGCAGCCTGGGGGGAAGAGGGACGTGGTCAGGAGAGGACACAGGGAAAGCAGCCCAAGAGAGCGAATGGAATCTGCTCCTTCTCAGGAACCTGCTGCAAGGCAGCCGAGGACACCAATGGGGGAAGTTTCCTCACCCCCTCCTCTTCATCAAATCATCAGCGGATGCTTTGGGTTGAAGGGACCTCAAAGCTCCTCCATTCCTAACCCCTGCCATGGGCAGGGACACCTTCCACTGGAGCAGCTCCAAGCCCCTGTGTCCAACCTGGCCTTGGACACTGCCAGGGATGGGGCAGCCACAGCTCTTCTGGGCACCCTGGGCCAGCACTCAGCACCCTCACAATAAAGAGCTTCTTCCTTATCTCCAACCTGAACTTGCCCTGTTCCAGTTTGAACCCATCATCCCTTGTCCTATCCCTGCAGTCCCTGATGAAGAGGCCCTCTCCAGCATCTCTGTAGCCCCCTTCAGACACTGGAAGCTGCTCTGAGGTCTCCACGCAGCCTTCTCTTCCCCAGGCTCAAGAGCCCCAATGTTCTCAGCCTGGCTCCATATTCCCAACCTTTGCACCCATTCCCTAACCCCTTCCTCCAATCCCGAGGGCATTGGAGCTGCACGGGCTTTAAGCTCCCTTCATCCCAAACCATTCTCTGACCTCCCTATATGATCTCCAGCACCACCATAAGGTTTATGTTCTATTTACCAGGGCTACAATTAAAAGTGTAAGGATAATGAACTATTTGGCAGGGAAACAGGAGCTCCTGGGTCTTGGCTCCAGGGGAGTTTGATCCCCCATGGCAGCAGACCAGGCTTCCATGCAGGACCCTCACACACATCCGCCCATCACTAGCTCCAGGCAGGCTGGACGTGGCTCCATCAGCATACATCCTGCTGATGTCTCCTTCTCCCACCTGCAAGCAGATGATCAGCGCTCTGCTGCTCTGCTACTCCAGAACAGCGGCATTTCCATGCACAGCCCCAAAGCATTCCCATCCCTACGACAGCGGGATATGGATACCCAGGTGATGGCAGATTGCTATCTGCAGGGATCAGCTCCCGTTGCAGCGCTGCAGACGGGGGTGTTTGCACTCACAACACCGAGGTGACACGTCTGGGACTCGGCTCCATGGCCACAGGTCACAGCAATCACCTGCTGCTGCTCCCAGGGACAGTGCCACAGGGAGAAATCCACACCAGGCTCCATCTGTGCACCATGTGCTGCCTGCCCCACACCGGAAAGGGGCTCCTGCGGGTGGGAAAGGAGCGACCGAAGGGGTAAGAGTCAGCACCGGATCCCCCAAACCAGGAGCTGCACCAGAGGGAGCCTAGCAAGAGATGGGGGACACCCGCCCTGAGCCACAGCAACGGTCATGGAGTGGGTTGTGATGAAGGGACCTCAAAGCTCCTCCAGCTCCAGCCCCTGCCATGGGCAGGGACCCCTTCCACTGGAGCAGCTCCAAGTCCCTGTGTCCAACCGGGCCTTGAGCACTGCTTGGAATGGGACAGCCACAGCTTCTCTGGGCACCCTGGGCCAGCGCTCAACACCCTCACGGGGCAGAGCTTCTGCCTAAGAGCTCATCTCAGTCTCTCCTCTGGCAGTTAAAGCCATTCCCCTTGGCCTGTGCCTACATCCCTTGTCCAAAGCCCCTCTCCAGCTTTCCTGCAGCCCCTTTAGGCACTGGAGCTGCTCTAAGGAATCCCCTTCAGGAGCCTTCTCTCCTCCAGGCTGGAGGAGCTTTAAGGTCCCTTCCAGCCCAAACCATTCTGTGGGTCTGTGAGTCCCTGATGCTGGAGTTGTGCTGCAGGACTCTATTACAGGCTCGGAGCTAAGATACTGCCATTCATCCCATAGTTTTCCCTTGAGGAATCTAGATCACTACAAGCATCAGGAACGCCACGGAACGCAGCCCAGTGCAGGAGTTACAAGTGTCACATCCCCAGCATCCCCACACCGACACTGCTGTCAGTGCTGAACCCGCCGCAGGATGCTCAGCAGCTCTACAGCATCTCAGGACAACTGAAGCTGCTGTTCCTGCTCCTGACTGAATGCTATGGCAAGGGGTACCCCCCATCCCAGCAGCTGGGTTCAGCAGCAGGAGCAGGGTGTGACGGAAGGGAATAACCCCCTCTTCAGTGCCTGGGGTTCAGCCACACTGGAACCAAGCGCAGGACACTCGCTCAGGGCTCTGAAGGAGGCTCTGTAGCTCTGCACTGGGGTTCGGGCTGCAGCTCCTCTACTGCTCCAGAAAACACCGCTTCTAAGGGGGTTAGGGAAGAAGCTCACCTGCCTCCTCAGGAAACACTGGGCTTAGGGGCCAGGGCAGAGAGCTCGTCTGCTTCGTTAGGAAACACTCTCCTGAAGGGCTTCAGCGCAGAAAGCTCATTTACTTCGGTAGGAAACACCTTTATGAAAGGGTTCAGGGCAGAAAGCCCATCCGGCACTGCAGAACACACTCTATGTTAGAGCTCAGGGCACAGAGCCCATCCGGCACTGCAGAACACACTCTATGTTAGAGCTCAGGGCACAGAGCCCATCCGGCACTGCAGAACACACTCTATGTTAGAGCTCAGGGCACAGAGCCCATCCGGCACTGCAGAACACACTCTATGTTAGAGCTCAGGGCACAGAGCCCATCCGGCACTGCAGAACACACTCTATGTTAGAGCTCAGGGCACAGAGCCCATCCGGCACTGCAGAACACACTCTATGTTAGAGCTCAGGGCACAGAGCCCATCCGGCACTGCAGAACACACTCTATGTTAGAGCTCAGGGCACAGAGCCCATCCGGCACTGCAGAACACACTCTATGTTAGAGCTCAGGGCACAGAGCCCATCTGCTGCTCCTCAAACACCTCTTTTAAAGGTTTTTACCCCCGAAAGCTCGCCTGCTCCCCCATTCATTTCTAGGTTTGGGGGCAGAAGGCTGGTGCGCTTCCCCAAACCCCTCTGCAAGGGTTTTATACCAGGCAGCTCCTCCGCTTCCCCCCAAAACACCTTGGTTTAGGGCTTTCAGGCAGAAAGCCCATCACCTCTCCAGCCCACTGCAGCACGCGGTGGGAACAGCTCTTCCCAATGGATCCCTCACACTCAGGGAGCCTGTGCGGGAGCAGCTCCTGCAGCAGCATCCCCGCTCCCTGCAGGGCCCAATGCGCAGGGGGCTCAGGCAGCACCCAGCTTTGTGCATCCCTGCCTGCTCGCAGCACCCAGCTCTGGGCATCCCTGCCTGCTCGCAGCACCCAGCTCTGTGCATCCCTGCCTGCTCGCAGCACCCAGCTCTGTGCATCCCTGCCTGCTCGCAGCACCCAGCTCTGGGCATCCCTGCCTGCTCGCAGCACCCAGCTCTGTGCATCCCTGCCTGCTCGCAGCACCCAGCTCTGGGCATCCCTGCCTGCTCGCAGCACCCAGCTCTGTGCATCCCTGCCTGCTCGCAGCACCCAGCTTTGTGCATCGCTGCCTGCTCGCAGCACCCAGCTCTGTGCATCCCTGCCCGCTCGCAGCACCCAGCTCTGTGCATCCCTGCCTGCTCACAGCACCCAGCTCTTTGTGCACCCCTTGCAGCACCCAGCACCCAGCTCTTTGTGCACCCCTCGCAGCACCCAGCACCCAGCTCTTTGTGCCCCCCCCGCTCGCAGCACCCAGCTCTTTGTGCCCCCCCTGCTCGCAGCACCCAGCTCTTTGTGCCCCCCCCTGCTCGCAGCACCCAGCTCTTTGTGCACCCCACTGGCAGCCCTTTGATCCCGGGAGCAGGCCGGGCTGGCAGATGGGCCCCTATTCACCCCGCGGGGCGGGTTCTGGGTGAGCGCCTCGCTGACACGGGGCCCAGGGGCATGTTTGAGTTTGTGCTCAGCGCCTCCCTCCTGCCAGCTGCGGGAATGGGGGCTGGAACCTTGAACTTCCCCCACAACAATGGGTGCTCCCGCAGCCTCTCCCCACCCCCCCCTCCCCCGCAGCACTGGGTGAGGGCAGGGGAGGGGGGACCCCTCGCACCCGCTCCGGACGTGCCCTTTGCACCAGCGGGAGGATGAAACCATCCGGAGCCAACGACGGCTCCAGATGTGGAAGCGCAGGGACAGGGAATGGAGCAGAGGGAACGTGGAGCTGCTGGAAGGGCTCGGAGGCGGCCGCTGCCTCCATCTGCTCCTCATGGTCACCCCTGGGAACAGGCGGGAGCCCACAGGCGCTGCCGCATGGGAAGGAAGGCACATGCAGAGGGGCAGCGGTAGGGCCGTGGCTCCCAATGGGGTCCCTGAAGCACACAGGATAGAGGGCTCCTGGAGAGGTGATGGCCAAGGAGAAGCGCCTGGAAATGGATGTCTGGAGTCAAAGGGATGCCCTTAGAAATCCACGTTCCAGGAGGGAAACAGAGCCTGGATGAGAGTGGGGCTGTCTGAGGGGGGAGAGGCACAGAGAGAACACACGTGATGGGGAAAGGCAATGGGGACACAGAGACACAGACACGGGGAGACGCCAAACTTCATCCCACATCCACAGCCTGAGAGGTGCCCCAACACCAGGAGAAGGCTCTGCATCTCCAAACAGGCCGAGAGAATCGCATCACGGAATCCTGGAATGGGTTGGGATGGAGGGACCTCAAAGCTCCTCCAGCTCCAACCCCTGCCACAGGCAGGGACCCCTTCCACTGGAGCAGCTCCAAGCCCCTGGGTCCAACCTGGCCTTGAGCACTGCAGGGATGGGGCAGCCACAGCTCCTCTGGGCACCCTGGGCCAGGGCTCAGCACCCTCCCAGGGAAGAGCTTCTGCCTAAGAGCTCATCTCCATCTCCTCTCTGGCAGTTAAAGCCATTCCCCTTGGCCTGGCCCTACATCCCTTGGCCAAAGCCCCTCTGCAGCTTTCCTGGAGCCTCTTTAGGCACTGGAGCTGCTCTGAGGTCTTCCCTTCAAGAGCCTTCTCCAGGCTGAACTGGATGAGCTTTAAGGCCCATTCCACCCCAAAGCACTCCATACCTCCATGGTCCTATACTGCACTGCGAGGGCTCTCCATGTCCTGCTATGAGCAGAAAGTGTCCGATCCTTCCAGGGGAGCCTCCTCGCTCCCCAGCCCATGGCACCCCCAGTGAGCACTGCACAGAGCCCAGGACCCTTCAGCTCCTCTCCCACAGCCCCAGGGCTCATCTCCCAGGAGCAGGCCAAATGCATGGGACAGCGGGGATTCCACGATGGGCAACAGTTCCAGCTGTGGAACTGTGTGCATCACATCCTGTGGAGCAGAGCCCGCACCAGCATTCCTGCACCTGATACCAATGGGAACGTTGTGGGGAGTGAACACCCCCAGTGGGAGCAAACCTCTCTGCGACAGCAATGGGAGATGGCATCTCCCACAGGAGTGAAGCAGGGGGCAGGGAGGGTCCGGATCACGCTGCTCCTCACTGGGAAGAGCAGCGCGTTCCTCCTGTTGGGATGAGGACTTCCCATCAGGCGGAACCGCACCTTTGGTGCCTACAATGCGAGGAAGAAGCTTCAGACAGAGCCTGGAGGAGGCAGCAGGAGCTGTGTCAGAGCTGACACCAGGGCTGGTGCTCAGCAGCTCCAGCTGAGGCACAGCCACCCTTGGGGGCTCCAAAGGTGACTGAGCTCTTCCTGCAACCCAAACCGAGCCTGGAGAGAGCAGCCGGGGCTGACGCGGAGCTTCCTGCCCCCTCCACGGCTGCCTGGGTGCCCTGGGAGCGCCTGGGCTCCTCCACAGCTCGGCAGCACACGGATCTGGTGCCGGCTGCCGGGAATGAGGCAGCCGGGAGCTGTGCCGCAGGGTGTGTGGTTCCATGAGTCACTGCTGTGAGGGCTCAGGACGCCCCTCCATCTTCCTCAGCCGGGAGGAAGCCCTGCGCTCAGCCTGCTCCTTGGTGGGTGCTTAAGAAGGAATCGGGCTGGAACACTGTTAACACCCAATAGGAACATGGGGGGATCGAGGCAGTTGTTCTCCCTGGCTCTGCTTCTTCCTTTGCTTCCAAACGTGTGGAATCACTGAGGTTGAGGGGAATTAAACTACTGACATTCATTCGGCGTTGCCAACTGTACAGGCTGATGGTGGGAAGGGCTTGAAGGGAAGAGCTGGTTTGCTCCAAAGGCAATGGTCACACAGGTTCATAGAATCCAAGACTGGTTTGGGATGAAGAGACCTTAAAGCTCCTCCAGCTCCAACCCCTGCCACGGACAGGGACCCCTTCCACTGGAGCAGCTCCAAGCCCCTGTGTCCAACCTGGCCTTGAGCACTGCCAGGGATGGGAACCCCCAAGTCCTCCTCCTCAGGCTCCACCCCATCGCCCTCAGCCTGTGTCTGTGCTGGGATTGCCCCCACCCAGGGGCAGGACCTTGCCCTTGGCCTGGTTGAGCTCCATGAGGTCCCCATGGGCATCCCAGGGGGGATACCCCGGACTCCATCATCCCACAGGGGTGGACCTCATCTCTTCCAAGACAGAACACAACTCAGTGGGATAAGGGCCACAGATCTCAAAGCTCTTCAGCTCCCTGCTTCCAGCACAGCCTCTGCTCCTTAGAGCCAATCTCTACCCTCTTTTCCCCACTCAGTTAAGCCCATCTATGACTTAACTCATGGCCTGGAAATCTTCTTGGTACCTCCCATGTGTCCATTTCCTACCCTTAGACCAAAAGATTCCACTTCCTACCCATTGCTGTCATGGATAAGGGCCTTGGGGAGGTGACAGCTGAAGGAGGCACTTGACGAAGCCCAGCTCCCCAGCGCAGGCAGCAGCAAAGCCAAGTGCCCAGCAGCAGATGAGACAGTGGGAGCAGGGAGCATGGTCTGACTGTGACAAGCATCAGGCGGCTGCTTCTCATCATCTCCAAGCAAGACGATGGAGAAGTGAACATCATCAATAGCAGAGAGCGCCCGCACGCCCCTGCTCGTGGCCTGAGGACATGGGAGCTGAGAGCACAGTGAGCACCTCCAGTCACCCTGTGAGGCTGAGCAGGCGGGAGCTCAGCCCTGCGGCCTCTGGGCTGCCTTAGCAAGGATTAACCCATGGCACGGAGCTCAATTGAGCCTAAAGCTACACAGAACAATCCCACCGGAGCAGCCTCCCCCCTCTCCTTTGGGCGCCAGGGGACAGGAGGCAGAGACAGCAGTCTGGGGAGGAGGAGCTGGGAATGGGGGGGTTGAGTGGCTGGCGCTGCCCTCCCCTGGGTGTAGCCCCAGCACCGAGCTCAGTGCTCCTGCCCTGCCAGGCACCAGGTGGGGCAGCGGCAAAGCACCCTCAAGGAAGGGTGCTGGTACCTCCTGTGGCAGCCCCGCAGCGGCTGTGGTGCTCCCGGGCTCAGGAAGCGGGGGGGGGGGAAAGCTGAACGCCGCAGGGAGAGGCGGCAGCAAAGCCACAGCGGTGCTGCAGGGGAGGCAGCATCCCATGGAGCAGGACTGGGAGGGAGCCATGGAATGGTTTGGGATGAAGGGAGCTTAAGGCTCATCCACTTCCACGGGCACGGACCCGTTTAACTGGAGCAGCTCCAAGCCCCTGTGTTCAACCTGGCCTTGAGCACTGTAGGGATGGGGCAGCCACAGCTTCTCTGGGCACCCTGTGCCATGTTCTCCATCCCTCTGACCCTCGGGAACCCAAGCAGCAGAGCTGAGGGCTCCAAGGGCTGCAGGAGCAGCTCCAACTGCTCCAACCCTTGGGGTGCCTGCCCAGACACCACCACACCTGAGCCACGGCAGGTAGGAAGGATGAGGCCACCCTTCCCAAGGGCTGACAGAGCTCGTGGCCTTCCCAGCCCTGGGCAGCCCCATTCCATCAATCCTGCTCACCTGCTGACTTCCGAAACGTTGTTGATCCTCACGGCTTCCAGCAGAGCATCTTCTGCAAAGGGAGAAAGAATGGGAAGTGAGGTCCCAGGGAACAGCTCCACAGCCTCCTGCAGGCCCCATCCCTGCAGTGCTCAAGGCCAGGTTGGACACAGGGGCTTGGAGCTGCTCCAGGGGAAGGAGTCCTTGGCCCTGGCAGGGGTTGGAGCTGGAGGAGCTTTGAGGTCCCTTCATCCCAACTCATGCCACGATCCATGCTCAGAAGACGCAGCAGCTCCCTGCCTGCTGCAGCCTAACAGGAGAGATCCCTGGGAGCACCTCGATGGACACAGGGATGTGGATGGCTCCTTCCTGGTCTCTCCCATATCCCCAGGGAACACCTCTGCTTACAGTGGGGGTGCTGCCAGGCTCTGGCTCCGAAGCTGCCATGGGATGGGGCTGGGAAAGGCTGGAGCAGAGGGAGAAGGTCCTGCTGGGACACACAGGGCTGGGGATGAGCCAGGAGAGGTTCCAGCAAGGGACCAAGTGACTCCACAACGGGAGGAACAGAGCAAACCCTGCGGGCTGCAGGGCACTGGCAGCATCCCCCAGCACCCACGGAGCTCCAGGCACCAGGAAGCTCCTGCCATGGGCCTGGAATGCCACCTCCTGGCTGGGGAGGGTAAGAGCAGCACCCAGAGGCGCAGCAGAGGCTGCTCCCAAGCAGTGTGATCGGCCCAGCCCCGCTGGGGCGGGGGGGTGCAGGGACACCCACCAGTGCTCCCCAGCCCCCAGGATGCTTCCTGCTCTTCCCTCCAGGTCCTTCCCAGCCGTGGCTGAGCCTCCGTGCTGTGTCTTTAAGGTGCCCTCCTTGGGAGCAGCCCACAGCCATGGCTCTGCCCTGGGCTGAGGGTCCCTCGCTCCGGGCAGGAGCGCCCACAGGCGCTGCCGCAAGGGAAGGAAGGCACATGCAGAGGAGCAGCGGTAGGGCCGTGGCTCCCAATGGGGTCCCTAAAGCACACAGGATAGAGGGCTCCTGGAGAGGTGATGGCCAAGGAGAAGCGCCTGGAAATGGATGTCTGGAGTCAAAGGGATGCCCTTAGAAATCCACGTTCCAGGAGGGAAACAGAGCTTGGATGAGAGTGGGGCTGTCTGAGGGGGGAGAGGCACAGAGAGAACACACGTGATGGGGAAAGGCAATGGGGACACAGAGACACAGACACGGGGAGACGCCAAACTTCATCCCACATCCACAGCCTGAGAGGTGCCCCAACACCAGGAGAAGGCTCTGCATCTCCAAACAGGCCGAGAGAATCGCATCACGGAATCCTGGAATGGGTTGGGATGGAGGGACCTCAAAGCTCCCCCAGCTCCAACCCCTGCCACAGGCAGGGACCCCTTCCACTGGAGCAGCTCCAAGCCCCTGTGTCCAACCTGGCCTTGAGCACTGCAGGGATGGGGCAGCCACAGCTTCTCTGGGCACCCTGTGCCAGCGCCTCAGCACCCTCCCAGGGAAGAGCTTCTGCCCAAGAGCTCATCTCAGTCTCCTCTCTGGCAGTTAAAGCCATTCCCCTTGGCCTGTCCCTACATCCCTTGTCCAAAGCCCCTCTCCAGGTTTCCTGCAGCCCCTTTAGGCACTGGAGCTGCTCTCAGGTCTCCCCTTCAGGAGCCTTCTCTTCTCCAGGCTGCCCCAGCCCAGCTCTCTCAGCCTGGCTCCATGAGCAGAGCTACTCCAGCCCTCGCAGCAGCTCCATGGCCTCCTCCGGCCTCGCTCCAGGTCCCCCTGGCGCTGCCCCCCAGAGCTGCACTGCAGTGGGGTGTCAGCACCCCAGGCCCAAGGCTGTCACAGGGCCTCGTGGCCTCACTGCGGTGGCCGCTCCACCCCTTCCCCGCTCCAGCGCCTCTCCACCGCCCCCTGACACCCATGATCCAGGCCGGTGACTGGGAAGCGCTCACCCCAGGGGCAGGCTCCACGTCCCGGGCGGACCCCCCCCCAAGCCCTCCCCGAGCAGCAATAGTCACCCTTGGACAGGCGGTCCCGCAGGTAGCAGAGGGCCAGGGCAGCGGCCAGGCCGGGCAGCACCGCTCCTCGCCGGCGCCCCTCCGGGTCCCCTCCGTGGTGCCGGCGGCGCTCAGCACCCGCAGCGCACGGCGGCGGCTCCCCGGGGGCCTCAGGCGGGGCAGCGCTGGCGGGGTGCGGGGGGCACGGGAGCTGCTGCTCAGCCGCGGGGGTCCCCTCGGGGCACGGCCCCACTGCTGCGAGGAACACCCTTAAGTCGGACCCCATTGACAGCGGGGAGCCCCCCGTTCCCAAGGGGGCCCCCCCAGGGCCGCACCCCATTGACAGCGGGGAGCCCCCCGTTCCCAAGGGCCCCCCCCCAGGGCCCGGCCCCATTGACAGGGGGCTCCCCCCGGGGTCCGACCGCCGCCATGACACCCCCAAGCTCGGTGGCGCGGACCGCCGGCGCCCCCTGGCGGCCCAGCTCTCCGGCAGCCGCGGCCCGGCGCTGCCGACCCCGTCAGCCGCGGCCGCCGGCGGAGCCCCGGAGGCCGCCCGGGACGGCGGCAGCCCCGGAGGCGGCGGCCGCAGGAGCCGCGCCAGCGCCGGTGGCGGCGGGCGAGCCGCGAGGGAGGCCAGCATCGCCCCGCCGCTGCGAGCCGCTGGAGGCCGGCGGAGCAAGATGGCGGCGGCCGGAACGGCGGCGCGCAAAGCCTGCCGGGAGTTGTAGTCCCCCGCCGCGCGCTCCACCGCGCGAGAGCCGCCCCCGCGGACTACAACCCCCAGGGGGCGCAGGGGCACCGCCCGCGCCCCGGGGCATGCCGGGAAAAGGCAGCGGTGGGGACGTGGGTTCGAGGCCCGCCCGGGCGTGCAGGCGTGGGTGGTATTACGCACACGCGTGTGCTCGTACACACGTGCGCATGTACACACATGTGCTCGTACACACGTGTGTATGCACACACTTGTGCTTATACACACGTGCTCGTACACATGTGTGCTCGTACACACTTACTTGTAGACATGTGTGCATGTACACATGTGCACACACGCCATCCCGCACACAGGATTAGGCCTGCATACGTGCACGTGCAGAGCGGTGCACGTACACGTACACTCGCACGTATGTGTACGTAGGGGAGCACACACATGCATGTACACATGTACTCACATGAGTGTGCACGTGGGGCGTGCACATGCACACACATACGCACTCATGCATGAACATAGTCATGCACATGCATGGACACGCAGGATTCACCAACATACATGCATATACATGTGCACTCACATGAACATGCATGTACAGACACAACCAGCTGCGCACCCACACAGAGGTGCACACACGTCTGTTCACACATGTACACATGTGAACTCACACACATGTGCATCCATGCACATGTGCACAAGCACCGCAGGCTCAGCTTGAGCCCTTGGCTCACCCATGCAGGGCTTGCACACGTGCAGGTGCTCCCTGTGTGTTCACATGTGTGTGTGTGTGTACACCCATGTGTATGCATGTCACTGCATGTATGTGAATGCATGTGTCTGTGCATGCATATGAGTGTGAATGCACATGTAGGTATATATATGTGTGTGAATCCTGTGCACACATGCACATACATGCCTGTGTGTGCATGGCTGTGTGTATGAGTGCACATGTATGTGCATGGGTGTACATGACTGAATGTGTGTGTGCATGTGTGCGTACACATGTATGTGTATGCACACATGTATGTGTATGCATGTCTGTGAATCACGTGTGTGCATGTACATACATGCCGGTGTGTGTGCATGCTGGTGTGCATGAGTGTACATACGTGTACATGCGCATACATGCCTGAATGCACACACATTCATGTGCATATCAGTATATGTGTATGCAGGCATGTACGTGACTGTGTACATGCATGTTAGTACACGTGTGTGTACACATCTGTGAATCACTTATGTGAATGCACGTACATGCCTCTTTGTGCATGCCTGTATTAGTGCACATGCGTGTGCATGCCTGTATTAGTGCATGTGTGTGCATGCATCTACATGCCTCTATGTGTGCGTGCCTATGTTACTGCACGTGTTTGCATGCCTGCACATGCCTCTATATGTGCATGCCTGCATTAGTGCATGTGTGTGCATGCACGTACATGCCACTATGTGTGCTTGCCTGCATTAGTGCATGTGTGTGCATGCATCTACATGCCTCTATGTGTGCTTGCCTGTATTAGTGCACATGTTTGTGCACGCATCTACATGCCTCTGTGTGCATGCCTGTATTAGTGCATGTGTGTGCATGCACGTACATGCGCCTGCGCATGTATGTATGAATGCACATACGTGTGTATCCATGTCCTTGCCTCCGTGGGCACACCTGTATGCATGAGCTCACGTGGATGTGCAGTCACACACGCACGTACGTGCATGCCTGTGTCCGTGAGTGCATCCATGAGCGTGCACGTGAAGGACATGCGGGTGCACTCGTATGTGTACATGTATGCACACGTGTGTTTGCGCGCGCACTGCGGGCGTCTGTCCAACAGCTGCGCACATCTGCATGAGCGTCCCGGTGCCCTCCCCGCTCCCCCCCCCGTATCCCGCTCCCCCCCACTGCCCCCGGTGCCCCCCCCACCAATGTCGTCCTTGTGTCCCCCCCACCCCCGTTCTGGCGCTCCCCTCCCCGTTACCCCTCCCCCCGGTGTCCCTTCCCCCCCCGATCCCGGTCCCTCCCCTCCCCGCCCCGGAGCCTCCCCGCGCTCCCGATCCCGCCCCTGCCCATCGCGCACCGCGCACCGGGGATGCCGCCGCCGCCGTAGGGACCGCCGCGACCGCGGCACCGGGCACAGGGCGGGAGCGGGCGGGGGGGGGGCCGCGGGACCGGACCATGTCGGGCCGCGACAGCGTTCAGATCCCCGACGACCGCGATTTCGGCGCGTTCCGGGCGCTGTGCGAGTCCGAGCGCGGATGGAGCCTCACCTACAGCAAAGGGGGGGTGGCGGTGTGGGTGCAGCTCCGGGAGCCCGAGCGCGACCTCCACAAGATCAAGGTGAGACCCCGGGAGCGGGACCGGGACCGGGACCGGGAATGGGAATGGGAACGGGGGCAGCCCCGGAGCGAGGGCCTTGGAGCGGGGGGAGCGAGGGGGGATGCCCCGGGGGGGGAGCGGGGGGGCGGCTGGAGGGAAGTGGGGACTTGGGGTGATGCGGCACGCAGGGGTAAAGGGGGACCCCGCAGTGGATGGGGCCTTGGGGGGTGATGGAGCACCCTGAGGTGAGGGGGGACCCCAAAGCGAGTGGGGATGCTCAAGGGATCCGACACCTTGGGGTGAGGGGGGACTCCACCGTAAGTTGGGACTTGGGGGTGATGCAGCAACCTGAAGCAAGGGGGGGACCCCAAAGTGAGTGGTGGTGAGGTGGTGAGGGAGCACCCCGGGGTGCATAGGGACTCCACAGCAAGTGGGGACCCTCGAGTGCTGCAGCACCGTGGGGCAAAGGGGGACCCCAAAATAAGTGGGGACCATGGGGGTGATGCAGCTCCCCCGGGGTGAGCAGGAACTGTGGGTGCAAGCGTGGACCCTGCGGCATGTGGGGACCCCATGGTTGGTGGGGACCCTGGGGCAAGTTGGGGACCCTCAGGTGATGCAGCCCCCCGGGGCGAGCAGGGACCTGGCTGAGCTGTCACCCGTTGCAGACAGGGACCCCATTGCAGACAGGGACCCCAGGGGTGTCCCAGGGGAGAGCCGGGACAAGTGGGGACCGCGGAGTTGCAGGGGGGTGACGGGGACCCCCCCCAGTGCTCGCTGCATGGAGGAGCTGCGGCGTCCCTGTGGTCCCTCTGGTGCTGTCCCTTGCCCCGTGCCATGGGGTGGCATCGGTTCCGCAGCCACCAACCACGGACGTGGCACCGGCGGCCCTGGCGGGACCTGTCCCTGGTTCCCACCGGGAATCCCGCTGGGAATCGCCTCTGTTGGCTCCCAGCGCCAGCGTGGCAGAGCCTGAAGGAGTGCTTGGGGACAAGGGGTGGCAATGGGCATCGGTGCTGTCACAGTGAGCCCCAATGAGGAGGTTTGGGGGGGCTCCTGGAACGTGGGGGGGCACCAAGCGCCCGTCACCGTGGTGCCACCATGGGCAGGCTGCGCTGGGCCTGGCTCCATAGGGCAGCACATCCCGGTCCCCATGCTGAGCCCCCCAACTCTGCTGATGGCTTTTGGGATGTTCCTGCATCCCAAAGCAGCTCCGGTGGGATTGGGGCGCTGCTGTGTGTGCAGGGAGGCACTGGGGGTGTCCTGCCCGTCCCCTGCCTGTCCCCTGCCCATCCCAACAATCCGGTTGTGCCACGTCCTCCGGTGTGGCTGGGAACCATCCCAAGGTTTGCACCAGGATGTCCTGGTCCAGCGCATTCCCGCCATGGGCAGTTTGTTCCTGGCGCTGTCCCTCACCCATCCCCACGTCCTTTCCTGACCATCCCGGTATTCCCAGCGCCTTCCTGCCTGGATCCTGCTTGGGAAGATCCTGCTGGATGTTCCCGCATAGATGCTGTGTGTGTGTGTGCAGTGGCACTGGGCAGGTATCAGGGTCCAGGGGGGGCACCCATGCTCCAGGATGGGATGCTCCGGCTGGATTTCATGGATGAATGTGGCATCCAAGCCCGAGGGGGTTCACCCCCCACAGCTCCCACCCCTCTTTGGCATCTCCTCTTTTCCCATCAGGAATGCAGCTCTGGTCTAACCTGTTTTCCAGGAGGCTGGAAACAGGGTTGTGTTTCACCACTGGGACATGGGACACGGCATTCGGTGATCCCAAAGATGGGGGGCACCATTTGGGACCCACCGTCCCATCCTGGTGGATCCAGGGAGATGCTGCCCTTGGGAAGGAGCCATGCCATGGGATGGGGTTGGAGCTGTTCCGGGTGCGACCCCCCCCCCCCATCCTTGCTTGTCCCTTACGACCCTTGAGATGGTCCCTAAGGAATATGGATCTTCTCTGTCATTAACTTAATGAGCCACGTGGCTGCACCCATGGCCGTGGGTCCTGCTCCAGGCACGGAAGGGACATCGTGGGGAAGCCATGGGCACCTCTTGCCTGGGGCAGAGCCGCTGACACCATGTGTCACCTTCCTCCTCCTCCTCCTCCTCGCCCCGTAGAGTCAATATTGACCCAGGGCTGTGGCGCTGCTCCGGGTGGCTCCGTCCCCTCTCCCAGTGACATTCCACGTCCAGAGCTCCCGCATCCAGCCTGGCCCATGCGGGTGGGAGCTGGGGGTCGCTGGCGTGAGGGGCTGTCCCTAGAGCAGATGTTGGCTGATGTAGGGGGGGGTTACTGAGATGCAGGAGATGGGAAATGTGGGGTTGGAAAGGGGTTCCATGGGGTTGGAAAGGGGCTCCATGGGGTTGGGAAAGGGCTCCATGGGGTTGGAGAGGGGCTCCATGGGGTTGGGAAAGGGCTCCATGGGGTTGGAGAGGGGCTCCATGGGGTTGGAGAGGGGCTCCATGGGGTTGGAGAGGGGCTCCATGGATTGGAGAGGGGCTCCATGGGGTTGGAGAGGGGCTCCATGGGTTGGAGAGGGGCTCCATGGGGTTGGGAAAGGGCTCCATGAGGTTGGAGAGGGGCTCCGTGAGGTTGGAGAAGGGCTCCATGGGTTGAAGAGGAGCTCCATGGGGTTGGAGAAGGGCTCCATGGGGTTGGGGCTTGGCTCCAGCTCCTTCACCCTAATCCAGCCCCAGCAGCCCCCCAGCTCCGGGGTCCCGGGGGGGCCGGAGCCACCCTTGGGATGTCCTGTTGCTGGTGGTGTTTGGTGGGGCTGGATCCCAGTTCCCAGCTCGGGCACATCTGCGGTGCAGGAGGATGGGGCTGTGGCTCCCCCCTTCTCCTCTCGTCTTCCCAAGCTGCTCAGCACTGTCCCCCCCCGCGGTGCCATGCGCCAGCCGTGGTCCCAGTGCCGGGCCGGGCCTGACTGGGCTGAGCTGCGTTGGGATCCAGCTCCACTGGGGGCTGTTGCATTGGGGTTGAGGAACGTGAGAGGAGACCCTCACTGAGGGGTCTCCATGGCCTCCTCACTCAGGGGCTTCCATGGCCTTTCCTCCATAGGGGTCTCCATGGCCATTATCCCATCTGGGTGTCCTCATGGCTGCCCTCCTTCTTGGGGCCCCCCATGGCCACGTTCCACCTGGGCTCCCCACTGTTGTCATTCCTTTTGGGTACCCCCATGGTCACCTTCCCACCTAACTGCGTGTTTCCAAGGCTGATCATAGGATCAACATGGTGGGATGGATGGAGGCAGGTGTCTCCAGTGTTGATGATGGGATCAGTGAGGTGGGATGGATGGATCTGGGTGTCTCCATTGTTGAGGATGGGATCAGTGTGGTTGGATGGATGGAATCAGGTGTTTCCATTGTTGATGATGGGATCAGTGCGGTGGGATGGATGGATGTGTCTCCAGTGTTGATGGGATCAACGTGGTAGGATAGATGGATGCAGGTGTCTCCAGTGTTGATGATGGCATCAGCGTGGTGGGATGGATGGATGCGGGTGTCTCCAGTGTTGATGATGGCATCAGCGTGGTGGGATGGATGGATGCGGGTGTCTCCAGTGTTGATGATGGCATCAGCGTGGTGGGATGGATGGATGCGGGTGTCTCCAGTGTTGATGATAGGATCAGTGTGGTGGGATGGATGGACGCAGGTGTCTCCAGTGTTGATGATGGCATCAGCGTGGTGGGATGGATGGATGCAGGTGTCTCCAGTGTTGATGATGGCATCAGCGTGGTGGGATGGATGGATGCAGGTGTCTCCAGTGTTGATGATGGCATCAGCGTGGTGGGATGGATGGATGCGGGTGTCTCCAGTGTTGATGATAGGATCAGTGTGGTGGGATGGATGGACGCAGGTGTCTCCAGTGTTGATGATAGGATCAGTGTGGTGGGATGGATGGACGCAGGTGTCTCCAGTGTTGATGATAGGATCAGTGTGGTGGGATGGATGGACGCAGGTGTCTCCAGTGTTGATGATAGGATCAGTGTGGTGGGATGGATGGACGCAGGTGTCTCCAGTGTTGATGATAGGATCAGTGTGGTGGGATGGATGGACGCAGGTGTCTCCAGTGTTGATGATGGGATCAGCGTGGTGGGATGGATGGACGCAGGTGTCTCCAGTGTTGATGATGGCATCAGCGTGGTGGGATGGATGGATGCGGGTGTCTCCAGTGTTGATGATAGGATCAGTATGGTGGGATGGATGGACGCAGGTGTCTCCAGTGTTGATGATGGGATCAGCGTGGTGGGATGGATGGACGCAGGTGTCTCCAGTGTTGATGATGGGATCAGTGCAGTGGGATGGATGGATGCGGGTGTCTCCACCGGCTGCCCATGGCCACCCGCTTGTCGCGTGCTGCAGTGCAGGATGGAATGCCGGGACGTGCCGGCAGAGACGCTCTATGATGTGCTGCACGACATCGAGTACCGCAAGAAGTGGGACACCAACGTCATCGAGACCTTCGACATCGGGAAGCTCACCGTCAACTCCGACGTGGGCTACTACGCCTGTGAGCACGGCCCTGGGTCCTGTGGTGGAGGCTCCATGAGCAATGGGGCTGGTGGTGCCCGTGGTGCCCCGGGGATCCTGGCACCATTAAGGGTGGGATCTGGGGGTTTGCTCATGGGTCTCCCCCATCGTTGTCCATAGGGAAGTGCCCCAAGCCCCTCAAGAACCGGGATGTCATCACGCTGCGCTCTTGGCTGCCCATGGGCAATGACTACATCATCATGAACTACTCCGTCAAGCACCCTGTGAGTGCACTGAGGGGGTCCCATGGGTGCTGCCTGCACTGGGGTGGGTGGATGGGGGATGCCTGAACCCACCCCCTGTCCCCGTGCCCCCCCGGTGTCCCTCTGCAGAAGTACCCCCCACGGAAGGACATGGTCCGAGCCGTCTCCATCCAGACGGGATACTTGATCGAGGGGACGGGGGCCAAGAGCTGCACCATCACCTACCTGGCACAGGTGGACCCCAAAGGTAAAGGGGGGACCCCCATCCCTCGCCTCAGCACCCTGAGGGGCTCAGGCCACCCTTGGGGACAGACACCCTATGGTTAGGGGTGGTCTGTCCTCATAGATCAGCTGAGGTGGATCACAGAGCCATGGGATCAGTGCGGTGGGGTGGATGGGTCTGGGTGTTTCCAGGGTTGATGATGGGATCAGTGTGATGGGATGGATGGATCTGGGTGTTTCCAGGGTTGATGATGGGATCAGTGTGGTGGGATGGATGGATCTGGGTGTTTCCCAGAGCTGGGAGGGTGGGTGGGCTTCAGGTGGGCTCCAACAGGCAGCAGTGGGATCATTTCAGGATACAACCGGAGCATTGGCACCAGGAGGGAACATTTTGGGCCCATTCTCTTGAAATGCCTGTTTCTGGGGTGGCCAAGATGCTGAAATAGCTTTTTTGGGAAGTAGCAAAAAGCTACACTGGGAATTCGGGTTGAATCCTGCTTGTCCTGGCTGAGTGTCCCTGGATCCCCCCGTCCCCTCGCCCCAAGCAGGGACCAGCCCCAGTGTGTCTCCTCTTCCTCCAGGTTCCCTTCCCAAGTGGGTGGTGAACAAATCCTCACAGTTCCTGGCTCCCAAGGTGAGTGCGGGAAGCCTTTGGGATGGGGATTGGAATAGGGATAGAGAGTGGGATAGGGATTGAGATAGGATGGGATGGGGATGGGGATGGGGATGGGGAAGGGATGGGAATAGAGATGGGGATGGGGATGGGGAAGGGATGGGAATAGAGATGGAGAGGGGAATGGGGATTGAGATAGGAGGGGATGGGGATGGGGATGTGATGGGATGGGGATGGGGATGGGGATGTGATGGGGATGGGGATGTGATGGGGATGGGGATGGGGATGTGATGGGGATGGGGATGGGGATGTGATGGGGATGGGGATGGGATGGGATGAGATGGGATGGGATGGGATGGGATGGGGATGGGGATGGGATAGGATGGGATGGGGATGGGATGGGATGGGGATGGGATGGGATGGGATGGGATGGGGACGGGGATGGGGACGGGGATGGGATGGGGATGGGGACGGGGATGGGATGGGGATGGGATGGGGATGGGATGGGATGGGATGGGGATGGGGTTGGGGATGGGATGGGGATGGAATGGGATAGGATGGGATGGGGATGGGATGGGATGGGATGGGGATGGGATGGGATGGGGATGGGATGGGATGGGGATGGGGATGGGATGGGGATGCAGTTCCTCCCGCTCCCGCAGGCCATGCGGAAGATGTACAAGGCGTGCCTGAAGTACCCCGAGTGGAAGCAGCGGCACGAGCCGCACTTCAAGCCCTGGCTCTTCCCGGAGCAGAGCCGGCTCCCGGCGCTGGCGCTGTCCGAGCTCTCGCTCCAGCACGCGGATTCCCTGGAGAACATCGACGAGAGCTCCCTCCCAGAGAGCAGGGAGGAGCGCGGCGAGGCCAGCGACGAGGACAGCCTCAACTGAGCCCATGCACCCCTATGAGGGGCAGTGGGCCGTGTGTGCCCCCACCCCTGCCCCGTGGGGCTCTATGGTCCATGTGCCCCCTGCTCATCGCAGCTCGTGTCCCTCGTGCACATCAAGAACATGACCCAGTGCTTTGGGGGAACCCCCAAGTGCCACCGCGCTGCTTGGGGACCATAAAGCCACGGTGGGTGCCCCCCACGTTGGGTGTGGGAGTTGGGGGGTATCCGGTCCATTCACAACCATCCTCATCCTCATCCCCATCACTGCCCAGCCCAAAGTGCTCTTCAGCTTGTGCCCTTGGGGGGGGGTGGGAAGAGGAAAAGGAGAGGTCCTGCTATTGCTCCCCAGCCTTTGGGGCACCCCCAGCCCTTTCCCTCTGCTCCCCTGTCCCTTCTCCCCATGGGACCCCCCCAGGTGGACCCCCAGGGTTTTGGGGGGATTTGGAGGGAGGGAACTTGGGGGGCTTAGGGAGGGTTTAGGGGTTTCCTGGCTTGTCCAAGAATGTAGGGGGGAGGCTTGGGGTGATCCCAGCACCTCCAGTATGATGGGGGGGTCTTATAGCACATCAATGCAGGTGGGGGGGGTGTCTTGGGGGTCTCCTGGTACCCCAGATGTGCTGGGGGGGGTCTTGGGGCACCCCCATGTGTGTTGTCAGGACCTGGGGGGCTCTCAGCACCTCTCTGATGGGGGCCTGGGGGGTCCCAGTATCTTCAGGTGTGTTTGGGGGGGGCTTTAGGGGTCTGGGGGCACCTCCAGGCATCTGGGGGGGATCTCCACTGTCTTCAGGTATGGGGGGGCGCTCCCGGCACCCCAGATGTGCTGGGGGGTTCCAGCATCCCCAGATATTTGGGGGGGGCTCCTGGTACCTCTTAAGCCTATTTGGGGGTCTTGGGGCACCTCCATTCATGTTGTCAGGACTTGGGGGGCCTCTCAGCACCTCCCTGTTGGGGGTCTCAGCATCTTCAGGTGTGTTTGGGGGGCTCCTGGCACCCCCCAGATGTGCTGGGGGGCTCCGGCATCTCCAGCTCCAGATGTGCTGGGGAGGTCCTGGTGCCTCTAAACCTATTGGAGGGACTCGGGGGGGGGAGCTTTGCTGCCACCTCCAGATGTTGGAGGGGGGTCCATGGGCCCCCCACTTCCGGCACCGGGAATCACGGCCTCGGCTTGGGAATTCGGGATGTCGGAGATTTTGTACCTTGATCCGGAGCTGATTATTTAGGAATAAAACAAATGAATCTGAGACAAGGACAAGGGACAAGGGGCGCAGGGGATCTGTATCCTGCCCCTATCCCCTAGTGCATGGTCCTTGGGGACCATAGGGATCCGGGGGGGGGTCCCTGGGTTGATGCCCCCCAGAGCCACCATTGGACCCATGGCAGTGGCGCTGCCACCCCTGGGAACCTGTCCCCCAAAGCGCTTACTGGGGCTGCACCAGTAGTGCCCATGGAACACCCCAACTGGGCTGCAGGCCCCCAAATGGGAGGCTGAGATGGGGCTGTCAATGGTTGCGTGTTCTCCAGTGTCCAATGGGAAGAGGGGATGAATCCAAAGCCTTCATCCCCCTCCCCGAGACGTTCATCATCATCAACCTCTGTATGGGCAATAGTTGCCAATAGCCTCCCAAAACCAGTGTCCCCCAAGCAGGGACCCCCAGATCCATGGGGATGAGGCAGGGCGATGGGATACAGGGGGGATACGATGGGGAGCAATGAAGAGGATGAGGATGATGGGGAGGGCACCCCAAGAAGGCTTTGCAAGGGCCACCATTTGAAGTGGGGGAGGGCGTCCCCCAATTGTGGGATGCCCCCATTGTGGGCAGCTCAGCTGGGACCAGGGGTAGATCTGTCACACTGGGGTGATGGGTTTGGGGTGCAAAGGGGGGGGTTGGGGTCTGCGAGGTTTTGGGGTACCCGGAGCCCTTGAGGCTGGGATGTGAGAGCCTGGACACTGAGCTTGCCTATGAGCTTGGGGTGCTGGGGTGCCTCAACTGGGTGCAGGGGTGCTGCAATGGGGTGCCCACGGTGTCCGTGCCCCCCTGCCCTGCTCTGTGGGCTGCAGGGACCATTGTCCAGCCCCATCCATCCCCTGCTCCCGGGTGTCCCTGCAGCGGGGCGGGATGGGGGGGCCCTTCACCCCCAAACCATGCCCCTGCATTATCCCAAATCCAAGGAGCTGGAAATGGGGGGGAGGGAACCCCCCCGAGGCTCCCAACAAAGGGGGTTTTGTGTGGATTGTCTGGGAAAGTCCCGCGGGAATTCCCCCGCTCCCGTTGCCACGAGCGGGACCAATCCCTATGGAAGAGGCTTGGAGCAGGGGCTCCGCTGGGCCTGGGGGGGAATGGCGATTCTGGGGGTGCCAATACACGAGGGGGGGCTCTCACCCCGCTTCATGCAGCAATTCAGCCCCAGTGCTGCCCTGCTCAACACCAGTATGTCCCAGTTCAACACCAGTATGTCCCAGTTCAACACCAGTATGTCTCAGTTCAACACCAGTATGTCTCAGTTCAACACCAGTATGTCTCAGTTCAACACCAGTATGTCCCAGTTCAACACCAGTATGCCCCAGCTTTCCCCGTTGCACCTCAGCTCACCCCAGCGCACCTCAGCTCCCTCCCAGTATACCCCCAGCTCAATCCCAGTATGCCCCAGCTCCCCCAAGAGACTCCAGATCACCCCAAGCACATCCCAGCTCCCCCAGTATAACCCAGCTCAATTCCAGTATAGCCCCGTTCAACCCCAGTACAGCCCAGTTCAATCCCAGCACTCCCCAGCTCAATCCCAGGCCCCCCACCTCATTCCCAATACATCCCAGTTCACTCCCAGAGCTTTCCAGCTCATTCCCAGCACACCCCATCTCTCCCCCAGTACACCCAAGCTCATTCCCAATACACCCCTGCTGCCCTCTGCACTCCCCACCTCACTCCCAGCACTTCCCAGCTCATTCCCAGCTCCCCCATCCCCTCTCCGGTCCCATCCCGTATCCCTGCGCTCCCCAGGGCTCCATCACCCGGGGAGGGGGTGGTTATTGAGGGCCAACCCCAGGGATCCGCCGCCGGTGCCGGGATAAATCCCGGGGGAGCAACGCCCGGAGGCCCTGGCACGGGGGTTGTTTTCCATTGGGAAACCCGTCTCCACACGGCCCCGGGCACGGGCAAACAGCGCCGGGATCCCTGTCAGCGGCACCCATAGCACCCAGCGGCACCCGACGGCACCCAACGGCACCCAACGGCACCCAATAGCACCCAACGCTTTCCTTCTCCTCCTCCTCCTCCCGACCCGCGTGCCGCGGCCTCAGGAATTCCTCCGGCGTCACGGCTGCAGCGGGACAGCGGCCGCTTTGTCCTCCGGGAATGCCGAGGTTGGCTCCGTGTCGCTGCCGCCGCGTCCCAAGGCCATGGGGGGGAATTCTGGGGGGGTCCCGTCGCTTGGGGGAGGCTGCAGTGAGCTGAGGTGCTCACCCAGGATGGGCGCTGCGGGGGGGTGGGGGGGCGCTATCCTATCGGGATACCCCGGGATGCCGGCGCCGGGATCCCCCTCCTCCGGGAGCTGCCGGTTGTTTTCCATCCATGGAGCGGCTCCGCGGCAGCCGGGACATCAGGGGTGGGATATTCACAATCCCATTGGATTTCTGTGCCGCTCCGCTCCCCACATCCCACGTCCCCCCCAGCGGGTCCATCCAGCGGTTGGGAATGCTGCTCCGTCACCGCACACCAGGGGCTTTGGGTGCTGACCGGGTGGTTTGGGGCACCCGATGGGGGACCGCGGTGGCACCGGACACCCCGAATCTGCAGCTGATGGGGGACTGCACCCATCGAGCTGCGGCACCCATGGGTGCTAATGCACCCGGAGGAGGAGGAGGAGGTTTTGGGGGCAGAGGGGATAGCAAAGCCCCCCCCCCCCCCTTCCCGCATTGAGGGACCCCCGGAGGTTGGGTTCAGTCCCAAGTGCTGGCACGGGGGGGGGGCCGGGGACCGCTTCCTGACCTATTTTCCTTGCAGGAAGTGTGTCAGGAGCTGCGGGGCTGGGGCTGGATGCAGGGACAGGGGCGGCAGCTCGGGATTTGTCCCCGTTTTTGCTGGATTTGCCCATTTCTGGCCAGTTTTGCCCCATTTCTGGTGATGATGCCCCAGGAGGGGGCGCCGGGAGCTCCGGTTCGTGCTGTAGCCCGGGGACCACTTCACTTTCCTGGGTTTTACTTCCAGGGGGAGGAGGGAAGCATGGGAGGATCCTGGAGGAATGAGGAACCCTCTGTTTGCTGCCCCGTGACCTCCTCATTTTCCTGCTCATCACCATCCTCATCACCTTCCTCCTGCTGGTGATGGAGGAGGTGGAAGCGGGATGGGGAGATGGATGGAGCAGCCTGAGGAGAAAGACTTGGGGCGCTGGGTGAGGAGCTGCTGCAAGGGTTCTGCTCTGGAGCCAGGCTGAGAGCTGGGCTGGGGCAGCCTGGAGAAGAGAAGGCTCCTGAAGGGGAGACCTGAGAGCAGCTCCAGTGCCTGAAGGGGCTGCAGGAAAGCTGGAGAGGGGCTTGGGACAAGGGATGTAGGGACAGGACAGGGGAATGGCTTGGAAGTGGCTTGGAGCTGCTCTAGTGGAAGGTATCCCTGCCTGTGGCAGGGGGATGGAGCTGGATGAGCCTTGAGGTCCCTTCATCCCAAACCATTCCATGACTCTATGAAGCACCCCACGAGCTTCCCATGGCCGGGATAGGGATGGAGCTGTCACATCTCTCAGTGTTCTCTCCTGCTGCCTTCCTTCCATGCGCATCCCACGCTTCCATGCGCATCCACCCTCAGGCAATTCCCACCCTTGGCAGCCGCTGGCACCACGGCTGGAGCAGGGTGTGGGAGCAGTGGAACAGCCCCGACAGCCTGCAGCCCTGGGCCACCATCGTGACTGCTTAAACACGAAGCTCTTTGAGATTGGGATCCCCGGCAGCAGGAGAAGGCTCTGGAGGAGCTTTTCCACCCTGGATTCGGCTGCCTTTGCAGGATGTAACTTGCTCCCTGGGTGCTGCGGGGGGGGTTGGGTGTTATTTGCATCGTGCATTCGCTGTGAGAACTTGAAAGTGAAACGGCTCCGTCTCCCCAGGGCGGGCGCCCTGCGCTGCAGCGCGCAGGGGCTGCCGCTTTCGGTGGGAGGCGTTTGGGTGCGATCCCAGGGCCCTGCTTCTGCTTTCGGGTGTTTTCTGTTTCACTGCGAGGATGCGGAGCCTCCGATTCTGGGTGCTGGACGCGGCAGCGCCAGGCAGGTGGGTGCTGGGCTCCTGGGCCAGGCTGGGACATGGGATGGGTTGGGACGAAGGGAGCTTAAAGCTCCCCCAGCTCCAACCCCTGCCATGGACAGGGACCCCTTCCACTGGAGCAGCTCCAAGCCCCTGTGTCCAACCTGGCCTTGAGCACTGCAGGGATGGGGCAGCCACAGCTTCTCTGGGCACCCTGGGACAGTGCCTCAGCACCCTCCCAGGGAAGAGCTTCTGCCTAAGAGCTCATCTCCATCTCCCCTCTGGCAGCTTAAAGCCGTTCCCTTGGCCTGGCCCTCCATCCCAGTGTCCAAAGCCCCTCTCCAGCATCCTGCTGCCGCACTGTGGGCATCCATCCCGGTGCCCGCTCCCCCTCACAGCACCCCGGGGACCCCCTCCCCGTCCCTTCCTTCCTCCCTCCCCGCAGCCCTGCCCCACCGCTCGGCCCCGGCTGCCTCCTGCCCCGCGGTGGCTGCGGTCGGTGCCGGCGATTACAACACTGCCCCGGGCTCGCAGTCCCATTGCAGCCTTCCGGCAGCTCCCGCTGCCTCGAGGGGGGTTGTTGGGGGAGCCCTTGGGTGGGCAGAGGTCCCTCCGGAAGCACCCACATCCCCCTGAGCCCAGGCACCGTCCCCTTCATCCTCTCCAATGGGTCTCCTCCACGAGCGAGCCCCGTGCTTTGGGAAAGGGGAATTCCGGGTGTGGGCAGCATTTGCCAGCGCTGGAGGAGGACTTGGGGTGGGAATTGGACTCATAAGGCGGTTGTGGAGCCCTTGGTGGGTTCCTGTGCTGGTTTCCCTGGCCACCAGCGGGTGTCCTTGGAGGGATGAGCAGGGAAGGGCTCCCTTTGGCTGGATGGTGCTTGGGGATGGTGCTGCCCTGAGCCTGGGGGCCTCCAGAGCCACCCGGTGCTGCTCTGCCGCTGATGCTCCAACCGGCCCTGCGTTGGGTGCAAGGTGGGTGCCAGGGCTGCTTCTTCACCCGGGTGGTGCTGCCAAGCCAGGGCGCAGCTTTGGCGTGGGCTGGGGTCGCTGCTGAGGTGGCTGTGGAGGGCAGGACACGGCTGGTTTCCTGTTGAAATCCACCTTGGAAAGCGGGCCTGGGTGCAGGGTGTCCCTAAGGATGGGGACAGGGATGCTGAGCGCCTCCCCAGTGCCGTGGTGGTGCTCATCAGCTCAGGGTGATGCTCTCATCCCAATCCCTCTGCTGAGCTGAAGGCATCTGGGTGGGGTTGGAGAGGACAGGGTGGACGTGGACCCCCCCAGCAAAGCCGTCAGCACCCTCAGGCCCACCTATGGGGACAATGGGGACCATCCCCATGTCCTCCATCCCCACCATGGGCCCACTGAGATGAGCACAGGGACTGGGGGGTCTGACCCTGTCTGTTGTCACCCCAAGGTGTGTTTTGCCCCCCCCCCCCCCCGATCCACCCATCCCTGCTCTCGTCACACCACTCTTACAGAGGCCTTAAGACTCTTACAGAACAACCCTGGCAGCATTCCCTAATCCCAGGCAGGAATGTGGTGGATAAGCAAGAGAGGATTTGAGAGCCGAAAGGTGCAGCTGGGGGCCAGGGCGGGGGTGGCTCCCCCATTCCCATCGGCCAACTGGGATAGGGCATTTCTCCAGGTCGATTTTGCTCCTGGAATTTCCTCCTGTCTTGGGTAGAGGTTAAATGATAAATGATGGGAGTTGGTAACGTGGCAGGATCCCATTGGATCATTTCTGAGGGTGAAGAGCTTGTCACAGTCCGGGGGGTTGCCATCACTGGAGGCAATGGGGATGCTCCCAGTGGCTCTTCCTGGGAGGGGACACGTGGGACTCCATATCCATAGGATACGGCTCCTCCATAGGGTTCTGCTGCTGCAGGCAGTGACCCAAGGGGTGACAGCCCTGGATGTCCTGTGACACTGATGTCACCAGCGCTGTCATGCACCTGGCTTGATGATGCATCAGTTGGGTTTGGAGGTGGGAGGCGAAAAGGGCTGGAATGTGGCTGCATCCCTGGGATTGTGCAGGGACTTCTGGCTGCTGGTTGGGTTTGATGGGACCCGTGGGGACGTGGGGTTGGGCTGGGGCAGTTCATCTCAGGGTCCTTCCTTGGGACATGTGGGTTTCAGGCCAATCTGCTGGGATGAGCCCGGATATTTTTGGAAGAGGATGCACCATTGGCTTGGGCAACCGAAACCGCAAGTGAGGGAAGTGCCTGAGTCAGAGGCAGCATGACCCACATGGGCTGGCGCACGGTCAGCATCAGGAAATCCGTGGGGTCCTATGGGGCAGCTCTGAAACAGCCAAAATCAGCTGTGTGATGGGGGCAGCTCCGGGCTGGAGCCTGGAGAGGAGAAGGCTCCTTAAAGGGAGACCTTAGGGCAGCTCCAGTGCCTAAAGGGGCTCCAGGAAAGCTGGAGAGGGGCTTTGGCCAAGGGCTGTAGGGACAGGACAGGGGAATGGCTTTAACCTGCCAGAGGGGAGGTTTAAGCTCCACTGAGGACCAGTGTGGGCTTATGCTGCTCTATTGGAGCTTGGGAGATACTTTGCTACCCATGGGTTTGATGGGGCTGGGGACAGCATCCTACTGCCACAGTGGCTCCTCTCAGCATCCCACTGCCACGGTGGCTCCTCTCAGCATCCCATTGCCGTGGTGGCTCCTCTCAGCATCCCATTGCCGCGGTGGCTCCTTGCAGCATCCCATTGCCGCGGTGGCTCCTTGCAGCATCCCATTGCCGCGGTGGCTCCTCTCAGCATCCCACTGCCACGGTGGCTCCTCTCAGCATCCCACTGCCGCGGTGGCTCCTCTCAGCATCCCATTGCCGCGGTGGCTCCTCTCAGCATCCCATTGCCGTGCAGAGGCTCTGAGGTGCAGCTCCTGCACTCATCCATCTGTCCATGTCTTTCTGTCCCTCCTGGCTCACTCAGGCAGAGGCTGGGAGCAGGGAGAGCAGGAGCTGCCCTCCATCTGCAGCAGCTCTGCAGCTCCTGATGCATCATCTCCGCTCCCTATCGATTATCCCATCATTACCCGAGCATCCTCCAGGACACCACAGTTCCCAGTGGATTCCGCTGGCTGCTGCTTGCCATGGGGTCTGGTTGTGGGGGGTTGCAGCCACCCCACACCAACCCGCCCATTGCATGTGGTGGGACACCCCATGACTTTGGGGGTCCATGGACACCCCCCACCAACCCACCCATTGCCCATGGTGGGATGCTGACACCAGGGAGCGCACTGGGACCTCATAGTGCTGGTGGTGCTTATGGTGGTCTGTTGAGCCTCAGTGGGGATGGCACTGACATTTAGACACCTCCCCCAGGATCTTCCAGCATTCCCAGATCCCCGCATCCCCCTTGGTCCCCTCCAAACCCGGGGGGAGCATTAGTTCAGGGCCCACGTTCCCTCAGCCTAGGACGGATCCTGACCCCTGTTATCTCCATCCCTAGATCCTGATGCCATCCTGAGCCTCGCTGTGCGCAAGGGATGCTCTGAGCACCGCGGGGGGCTCTGCCGCAGGCCCCCACCATGGAAGAGGAGGGGTCCCTGCCCGTGGCCGCCTGGTTGGCTGCCCTGCACCTCGAGCAGTACGCGGGGTGCTTCCAGCGGAGGGAGCTGCGGACGGTGCGGGACTGCCGGGCGCTGACGGAGCAGAGCCTGACCCAGCTCGGGGTGCGCCTGCCCGGCCACCGCCGCCGCATCCTGCTGGGTCTGCAGAAAGCCTTTGCTGAGGGGACCCCCCCCGTGCCCCCCGCCCCCAAGCCTGTGCCCATGAAGAGACACGTTTTCCGCATGAGCACCGCGGCGGCGCCCGAGCATCCGGAGCATCCCCAGGAGCATCCCCAGGAGCACCCCGAGGAGCATCCCCAGGAGCACCCCGAGGAGCATCCCCAGGAGCACCCCGAGGAGCATCCCGAGCCCCGCTGCCCACTGATGGAGCCGGACCAGGGCGTGAGCATCACCCATCACCCCCCTCCCATCCCGCCCAGGGTGGGCTGCCGCCCCCCAGTCAAGTTCTCTGCATCACTAAAGGGGGGCAGCCCCGAGCCCCCTCCCAGCGCCCCCCCAGCACCCAGAGGGGCCTCCCCACCACCCGGCACCACGAAGCCCCCGCTGAGGCCCCCCCTGCCGCCGCTGCCGGCCAAGCGCCACCAGCTGGAAGCCAAGAGCCAGGCCCCCCCGGAGCTGCCCCCCAGGGCCGCGTCCCGCAGGAGGTAAACGGGGTCGGGGGGGGGGGGGGTGACACGCGCGGGGTGTGGGGAGCAGTGGGGGGGGCTGCTGTGGTGGTGGTGGGATCATTGGGTGGGGGCATGGGGCGATGGTGGGGGTTGGCTGGGGGGAGGCAACCCCCCAGCCCACAGCACATCCCCTTAGGGTACCCCCAAACCTCACCACATCCCCCTCGGGTACCCCCCCCCAGATCTCCCGGAGTGCCCCTATCACATATTCCCTGGGTACCACCAAACCCCAGCCATTATTCCAGGGGTACCTCCAGCTCCAGCGCATCACCTGGGGTACCCCTCCAGACCCCATCACATCCCAGGGGGTACCTCAAGCCCTGGCATATCTGGGGTACCCCTGCACATCCCTATGGGGTACCCAACAGTGTATCTGGGGTACCCAAGCAGTGGTGGCTCCTCTTGCCCAGTGATGCCCTGCAGTGTCTCACTGTCCCTCTTTGTGCAGGGGGGTCACCCCAGGGACACCCCACCTTTGCCCCATCCCCTTGTGAGGGACCCCAACATGGGGTGGGGGTTCTTGTCCCCCCCTTTATCCCCCCCATCCCCAGGTCCTGGCAGGGCGTGGGCAGCGCTGAGGCCCGAGGAACTCATCACACCCCATGCGGGCAGGCAGCGAACCGCAGCTGGGGGGGTTCGGGGGGGGGGGGAAGCTGATGTGGCCGGATGAGCTGAGAGCAGGTTTGGGCTCATCCTGCTCTGTGTGTCCCCCCCGCCCCCGGCAGCATCTTCCTGCATCGAGGCTGCTGCAGCAGCAAAAAGACCCCCCCAAAACGCTGTCCCCACTTTGCACCCCAAAACTCTGCAGAGCTGCGGGGGTCTGATGATAGGGAGGGGAGAAGACCCTTTGGGTGCGAGCATCCTCCTTGCGTGAGGTGCGATGCGCTGTGAGGGACCTCCCAAACTCCCCAAGGAACCCCCTTGGGATGCGCTGCTGGAGTGGGGGGGGGGGGGCGGTGTCCCATATCGCGGGGATGGCGCCCATGGGTGAGCAAACTCCCATCCCCACGCCCCCCGGCTCCGATCGCTCCCCGAAGCCCCTCCCCGAAGCCCGTCCCCATCCTTTCTGCACCGAGGTGGTCCCCAAGCCCCAGTAGGACCCGCTGCTCGCCCTGCCCTGACCGGCAGCTCCCCGGTGCCACCGGCGGTCACCAATGGCCACCAATGGCCACCATTGGCCGCAGTGGCCCCCGTCCGGCGCTGGCCGGGGCCGGTGCAGGAAGTTTCGGTGGCGCAGGAAGTGCCGGGGGGTGACGGCAGCTCCGGTCCCGCCGCATCCCGGGACCGCGCCGCATCCGGGCCCCGGGGCTGGAGCAGGTACCGGGTCCCGCGGCCCCGCGGTGGGTGCGGGATGAAGGAGGGGACCGGGGTGAGGGGGGCAGCCGCGTTCGCTGCGTGTGTGCTGCGGGAGCGGGTCCCTGGGTGCCGCCGTCCCGTCGGTGCTGCGGCCGCCGTGGGTGCGCAGGCAGCGGATGGATGGCACCTTCTGCCCCCTCCCGGGGCCTGCAGCCGCGGTGGGGCTCGGAGGGGAGCAGCAGGGACCCGGCACCCCCGGGTTGGGTCCTTCCTGCTCCATTCCATAGTCTCGGGGTGGGCACTGCGGGCTCGGTGCTGGGCTCGGTGCTCGGCACTCGGCCACGCTCTGCTCTGGGGACGTGCCCTATGTGAAGGGGACAGGGATGTCTCCTCGGTGGGTGCCACAGAGCTCCTGGAGGTGCCCGGGGTCCCCCCATGGAATGGGATGCACAGAGACATAGAGCAGTGGGGTAATGCCCATGTTGGGGTGATGGTGATGGTTGTCCCTGTTGGGGTGATGCTTGCCCATGTTGGGGTGATGCTTGCCTGTATTGGGGTGATGGTTGCCCGTATTGGGGTGATGGTGATGGTTGCCCCTGTTGGGGTGATGCTTGCCCATGTTGGGGTGATGGTTGCCTGTATTGGGGTGATGGTTGCCCGTATTGGGGTGATGGTGATGGTTGCCCCTGTTGGAGGTCATGATTGCCCATGTTGGGGTGATGGTTGCCTGTATTGGGGTGATGGTTGCCCGTATTGGGGTGATGGTGATGGTTGCCCCTGTTGGAGGTCATGATTGCCCATGTTGGGGTGATGGTTGCCTGTATTGGGGTGATGGTTGCCCATATTGGGGTGATGGTGATGGTTGCCCCTGTTGGAGGTCATGATTGCCCGTGTTGGGGTGATGATTGGTGTAGAAGGTCAGTGGGTGATGTCCAAGAAGGCGGTGGCTTGGTGGCAGGGGCACATCCCTGTGTGGCCAGGGTGGTGTGGTGTGGCTTTGGGGTGCAGGGGGGATGGAGTCCCCCCAGCACCCCATGGGGGGACACGAGGACAGCACCAATGTCGCCCTGAACGCGCAGACCCCATTGGGTTCTGTTGTCACCTCCTGTCCCTGCATCCCTGCACCCCTGGGTGCCACCAACTGCTGCCTGGGCTGTGTGGCCGCTCCGTGCCCACATTCCCGGCCAGCATTCCCTAATGGATGCATGGTTGTGGCTGGTTCCCATGGTTCCCCATGGGAAAGGAGGTCAGCGGGACCCAGAGCAGCGCCAGCGCTGCCCATTCCCATCCTGCTCCGGGCGGGTAGCCCGGGACATGGCTCCTGCCATGCACCAGCCCTGGGGCTGGGGTCACCCATGGCACCCCAGGGACCAGCACAGGGGTTGGATGCGCTTTGCGGTCCCTTCAACCCAGCCCATTCCATGGTGGGGGCTGAGGTCTCTGCCTGTCTCCTCAGCCCCCTCCTTGCCTTCAGGGCCGGTCAGTCAGGTCCCGCATCCTTTTATCTCCTCAGGAAGCTTCCTCTCCGCTTCCTGCCCTCAAACCAGCTCCATAAACCTCATGGTTTCTGTTATGGTGATGGGGAAGGCAGGAATTGAGTGGAGAACGGGAGGCAGGAGAGGCCCATGGGCAAGAGGAGGGTCCCTGTGGTCCTCTGGCCAAGGTTTGGGGTTCTCAACCCAGGAGAACCCCAAGGCTCCATCTCCAAGAGGGTTCTTGCTACCCAGCACCTTGGCATCAAGCTCCCAGCTCCTTGATCCCATCTTCCTCCTGGGATCCCTGCTTCCCACCCCACTGTAGGGCCCCGGCTAGGCAGGGAGCCCCCCAGCACCCCCCATCCTGCGCGGGGCACCCCAGATCCAGCTGGGGAGGCACCAGCGCCGCTCTTTAGGCTGCAGGAGAACACCAAACCTGCTCCAGGACGTGGGCTGCGACGCCACGGGCGCCTTCTGGTGTCCTTGGGAGTCAGATAAGGCACCGGAGCTGCAGCCCCGGGGATGGGGAAGTGAGGTTGGGGGCAGGAAGCCATTCCCAGGCTATTCCCAGGCTGGAAAGTCGCCAGGGTAACCCCAGGAAGGTGAAGTTTTCCAAGGGAGGTCAATGTGACCCAGTCCATGGGCTTGGATCCGCTGGGGCTTGGGGTGCTGGAGGTGGTGGGGGCCAAAGCGAGATGCGGGGGGGTCTTCTTGCCCCGTCTTGTGATGCGCCAGGGTTGGGAAGGGGGGGTTTGGGCTGCTTCAAGCAGCGTTTGCTCCTCTCTCCATTGCAGCCCTGCCAAGGAGGAGGTCCCCATCGCTGAGAGAGCCCCTGCTGCCCCCCCGCCCCCCCCGGCCCCACTGTCCCCACCGCTGCTCCTGCCCCGCTCCAAGCCCCTGGCGCCGCTGCCACCGGAGCCCCCCCCAAGGGCCAATGTCCCCTTCGTGCCTGAGTTCGGTGAGTACAGGGGACCCTCGGACCTTCCCCTGTCCCAGATGGTCCCTTGGGATGGGTCCGTCCATCACCACCCAGTCTGGAGGGTGCCGTGCTCCTGCTTGGTGGGTCCTCCCCTCCTCCGTCCCCTTCTTTACCCTCTGGGATGGGGGTTCCCAAGGGGATGCAGGATCTGGGATGGGGTTTGGATGCAGCATCTCCTGGAGGAGAGCAGATTGCTCTGGAAGCACCAATTCCCGGAGCTCGTGGCTCTTTCCGTGGGGGTCACCATGTTTGAAGCAGCCCTGGTTTAACTGGGGCACAAGAACAGGGATAGTGCCAAAGTCCCATCCCAGTGGTGCCATGGGGGTTGGGCCATTGCCACCAGTGGGACTTTGCCCTTCCCAGCTCTTCTCCAGACTCCGGATAAAATGCCCATTGTCGCCCTGGAGCTGGGGTTTGTCAAGGGCAGTGATGGGGAAGTGGCACCATGCAGTGCTGGCGCATCCCTGTGCAGGCTGGGCCGGGCAGGGGGTGCAGGACCCCTCCCTTCATCCCAGCGTCTTCCCTCCGCTCCTGCAGATGACTCGGACTACGAGGACTCGGCCTCGGAGGAGGAATTAGCTGGAGCTGCGGGGGAGATGGCAGAGAAGGTTGGTCCCGGAGGCATGGAATGGGTTGGGATGAAGGGACCTCAAAGCTCCTCCGTTCCCAACCCCTGCCACAGGCAGGGACCCCTTCCACTGGAGCAGCTCCAAGCCCCTGTGTCCAACCTGGCCTTGAGCACTGCAGGGATGGGGCAGCCACAGCTTCTCTGGGCACCCTGGGCCAGCGCTCAGCACCCTCCCAGGGAAGAGCTTCTGCCCAAGAGCTCATCTCAGTCTCCCCTCTGGCAGTTAAAGCCATTCCCCTTGGCCTGGCCCTACATCCCTTGGCCAAAGCCCCTCTGCAGCTTTCCTGGAGCCTCTTTAGGCCCTGGAGCTGCTCTGAGGTCTCCCCTTCAGGAGCCTTCTCTTCTCCATGAGGTTCTATGGTCCCACCTCTCAGCCTGTCCCGCCCCACCACGGGCAGGACTGAGCAGGGTGACCATTCCCATGGGAGAAGCTCCAGTGCTGGGCTGGGGAGCACCGCTGCAGTGTGCGGAGCGGGGTCTCTGCCCCCTGGAGCCGCCCCAGAGGGGTTGGGGCATTGGGATGCTCCCATCTCTGTCCCCGCAGGAGGATGCTGAGCCCAGGGCACCGCGGTCCCTGCGCGCCAACAGCCTCTTCAGTGAGGATGAGCTCAGTGAGGAGCAGGGAGGTGCTGCGCTGGCCAGGTAGGGCCTGGCGGGGACACGTGTGTGCGTGTGTGTGTGTGCGTGTGTGCAGGGTGGGACACGTGTGTGCGTGTGTGTGTGTGTGTGTGTGCAGAGTGGGACACGTGTGTGTGTGTGTGCAGGGTGGGACACGTGTGCGTGTGTGTGTGTGCAGGGTGGGACACGTGTGCGTGTGTGTGTGTGTGCAGGGTGGGACACGTGTGTGTGTGTGTGTGCAGGGTGGGACACGTGTGCGTGTGTGTGCAGGGTGGGACACGTGTGTGCGTGTGTGTGTGTGTGTGTGCAGGGTGGGACACGTGTGTGTGCGCATGCTTTGTGTGCACATATGTGTGCATGTATAGGCGAGGATGTACGTGCCTGGGATGCTTGTGCTTGTGTGTGTGTGCGTGTAAGCCCAGGCAGAGAGCATTGGTACATGTGTGTGTGTGCACAGGTCAGGGCTTCATGGGATGTGTACTCATGTGCACGCGCAGCACTCATGTAGGGGAGCACGCGTGTGCAGGCATGAGCAGGGAGCAGCCTGTGCGTATCCAGGTTTGGGGCTGTGGCCATGGGGATCCCTTTGTCCCCCATTCCCGGGGCTGGAATCTGGGTCCCATCCCAGGATCCAGGGGACTCCCACCAATGGGACCTCACCATAGGACCCCAACAAGGGCATCCCACCAATGGGACCCCCATCAATGAGACTGCCACGACGGGGACCCCACCAAGGAAACCCCTACTATGGGACCCCCACCAAGGGGACCCCACCAAGGAAACCCCCATTAATGGGACCCCCACCAAGGGGACCCCACCAAGGAAACCCCCATTAATGGGACCCCTACCAAGGGGACCCCACCAAGGAAACCCCCATTAATGGGACCCCCACCAAGGGGACCCCACCAGGGGACCCCCATTAATGAGACCCCCACCAAGGGGACCCCACCAGGGGACCCCCATTAATGGGACCCCCACTAATGGGACCCCCACAAAGGGGACCCCCATTAATAGTCCCCCACCAGTGGGGACCCCACCAAAGAGACCCCCACTGGTGGACTGAGGAGACCCCCAAAAAGGTCTGGGGACCCCCTTCACCAAAGGACCCCCATCATGGAGACCCCCACCAATGGGACCCCCACTATGGGGACCCCCACCAAGCGACCCCCCTCAATAGGACCCACCAGGAAGACCCCACGAGGGCACCCCCACTGCCGCTGCTACTGAGGCTGCCTCCTGCAGTGCCCATGCCCCGGGGAAGGACAAGGGGAGGCTGCAGTGTGGTGGTGGTGGGGGGGTCACCCTGCCTGTCCCCACCCCCTGTCCCCTGCCAGTTTAACCCCCCCCCCCCATGTCCACAGCCCCAGCCCCTGCCTGCACCCGCCGGCGCCTGCCTTCCCCTGCAGCTCGGGCATGGAGGGGCCCCCGCAGGCAGCCCCGGTCCGAGCGGGGTGGTTGGACAAGAACCCACCCCAGGGGTGAGTGACGGGATGGGATGGGGGGGGGCGCCGGACACATCCCTGAGCCTCGGGGGGGTCCCCTCTGCGCTGGGAGAACCCCCCCCCCCCCCCTTCATCCCTTCTCCCGCTCCATCCCAAGCTTCAGTTTAGGTCAAAGCCACCCATTCTGGGGTGGAAAAGGCTCGGTTGGAGTGGGTGCCACCAGCACTGAGCTGAGGGGGGAGGAGGGAGGAAGCCTGCAGTGAGCTTCCCGTTGGGTCCTGCTTGGGAATGAGGTGCCTTTGCTCCGGGGAGCCCTGGAATAGCAGCTGGTGGGGGGGATGTGGGGTGGATCCCTAGGGATGGTGCCACCATCCCAGCGCCTCCATCCCTGGGTGCAGCAGCAGTGGGTGCTGGTGGCTCTGCCTGAAGGGTGCCAGCACCAGCCTGGGGTTCACAGCCTCAGTGCTCGTGGGGCAGAGCTGTGGGGCTGGAAAAGGGCTGGATGGGCAGGGAAAGGAGGAACTGGGAGCCTCGGGAACACCGGGAGAGCAGCGCATGGGAGATGTTCATGCTGGTGCATAGCGCCCGGCTGCAGAAGTAAACCCATGGGTGCTGTTGGGTGATGCTGTCAGGACAAGCAAGCAAGGGGAGCCCAGTGTCCTCAGTGTGCCCAGTGCACGGAGCGAGTTGCAGGGTCCCGCTCACTCCCTTCCCATCAGGGAACCTGCTCAAAGAGCCCCTGCTCCAGCTGGGAGCAAAACCTAAACAGGAGATGTGGAGTGTGCTTGGGAGCTGCTGCATCCGTGCTGCAGCCCCGAGGAGGAGGAAGAGGAGGAGCAGAAGGAGGAGAGGAGAAGGAGGAGAGGAGGAGGAGGAAGAGGAGAAGGAGAAGAAGGAGGAGAAAGAGAGGAGGATGAAGAGGAAAAGGAGAAGAAGAAGAAGCAAAAGGAGAAGGAGGAGAAGGAGAAGGAGGAGGAGGAGGAGAAGGAGGAGGAGAAGGAGGAGAAGGAGGAGGAGGAGGAGGAGAAGGAGGAGGAGGAGGAGGAGGAGAAGGAGGAGGAGGAGGAGGAGAAGGAGGAAGAGGAGAAGGAGGAGGAGAAGGAGGAGAAGGAGGAGGAGGAGGAGAAGGAGGAGGAGAAGGAGGAGAAGGAGGAGGAGGAGGAGGAGAAGGAGGAGGAGGAAGAGGAGGAGGAGAAGGAGGAGGAGGAGGAGAAGGAGGAGGAGAGGAGGAAAAGGAGAAGGAAAAGGAGGAGGAGAAAGGGAGGAGGAGGAGGAGAAAGGGAGGAGGAGGAGGAGAAAGGGAGGAGGAGGAGGAGAAGGAGAAGGAGGAGGAGGAGAAGGAGGAGAGGAGGAAAAGGAGAAGGAAAAGGAGGAGGAGGAGGAAGAGGAGAAGGAGGAGGAGGAGAAGGAGGAAGAGGAGGAGGAAGAGGAGGAGGAGGAAGCTCAGGCTGCTTGCAGCGGGGCTGCTGGGGCAGTGAAACCATCGGGAAGTCCCTGGGAAGCTGCTGATGGGTGGGAACGGGAGTCCTGGGAGAGGCAGTGGGAGGAAACCCAGGCCCCCAACCACTCGGCATCTAAAAGCAATGGGAGGTCAGAGCTGGGGCTGGGGGTGTTTGTGTCCCGTGGGACAGGGATGAGCTCCCAGGGCAGAGCCAGGTGGCTCTGATCCCTGTTTTGATCCTGGTTCTGATCCTGCCTTTGGTCCGGGTTTTAATCCCGGGTTTGATCCTGGGATTGATCCCAGTTTTGATCTTGGTATTCATCCCATTTCTGATCCTGGTTCTGATCCCGGCTTTGATCCCAGTTTTGATCCTGGTTCTGATCCCGGTGGCTGCTGCTGGTCCCAGGAGGGCTGAGCTCTGGTGCCACGTGTGGGGATGGTGAAACCCTTCCTGAGCAAACAGGCCCTTGAGCAGCAGCCCGGGGGCTGTCTCCCCATCCCGACAGGGGTTCAGGGTTCCTCCTCTTGCCATGCAAGAGCCCTGCTGGGATGCGTCCCCTGGGATTGGTCCCTGCCAGGGCTGTGGGTGCTGAGGGGTAAATTCCAACAGGGATTTGGGGGGGATCTTCAGGGCAGGGATGGGGACATGGTGCAGGATGGAGGGATGGGGATGGGAACACGGTGCAGGATGGAGGGATGGGGATGGGGCCACGGTGCAGGATGGAGGGATGGGGATGGGAACACGGTGCAGGATGGAGGGATGGGGATGGGGCCACGGTGCAGGATGGAGGGATGGGGATGAGGCCACGGTGCAGGATGGAGGGATGGGGATGGGGCCACGGTGCAGGATGGAGGGATGGGGATGGGAACACGGTGCAGGATGGAGGGATGGGGATGGGGCCACGGTGCAGGATGGAGGGATGGGGATGGGGCCACGGTGCAGGATGGAGGGATGGGGATGGGGCCACGGTGCAGGATGGAGGGATGGGGATGGGGCCACGGTGCAGGATGGAGGGATGGGGATGGGGCCACGGTGCAGGATGGAGGGATGGGGATGGGGCCACGGTGCAGGATGGAGGGATGGGGATGGGGCCACGGTGCAGGATGGAGGGATGGGGATGGGGCCACGGTGCAGGATGGAGGGATGGGGATGGGGCCACGGTGCAGGATGGAGGGATGGGGATGGGAACACGGTGCAGGATGGAGGGATGGGGATGGGGCCACGGTGCAGGATGGAGGGATGGGGATGGGGCCACGGTGCAGGATGGAGGGATGGGGATGGGGCCACGGTGCAGGATGGAGGGATGGGGATGGGAACATGGTGCAGGATGGAGGGATGGGGATGGGGCCACGGTGCAGGATGGAGGGATGGGGATGGGGCCACGGTGCAGGATGGAGGGATGGGGATGGGGACATGGTGCAGGATGGATGGTGGGGACATGGATCAAAGCCGGGATCAAAACCAGGATCAAGGGATCAGGATGGGGACACAGCGCAGGATCGATGCTGAGGTGCCCCAGGCTCCTGGTAACTGGGGCGTGAAGCACATCGGAGTCACCCCAGTTCAAGGGCGCTCGGTGCAGCCTGGGGAGGGGGGGAGCAGGGAAGGGGCTGCTCCAGTCCCGGGGGGCTCATTGCTGCCTCCCGGCACCCTGGGTCACCTCCAGTGGGTCCCTTCCAGGTCCTACATCTACCAAAGGCGCTGGGTGAAGCTGGATGCTGAGCACCTGCGCTACTTTGACAGTGAGAAGGTGGGTTGGGACCTGAGGCTTGCGGGGAGGAGGCTGGCGGAGGAGATGCCCCTAGTGGGGCCACATCCTGCTGGGTACCCTGGGGAGCAGCAGGAGGTGGGTGCTGGGGTGATGGTGGTGGGATGCGGGATGCTCGGGTTGCTCTCAGCACTGCGAGCCTGTGGTGGTCCCCATCCCATCATCCTGAGGTCGCACCTCGAATCCTGTGTTCAGTGCTGGGTCCCTCACTACAGGAGAGACATTGAGGTGCTGGAGCAGGGGCCAGAGAAGGGCACTGGAGCTGGAGCAGGGCCTGGAGCACAGTGTGATGGGGAAGGGCTGAGGGACCTGGGGGGTTCAGATGGAGAAGAGAAGGCTGAGGGGGGACCTGATGGCTCCCTACAACTACCCGAACTGCCTGGTTCCATGGCTCCCTGGTGCTGAGCAGAGCCTCTCCCGCTCTTCCCTGCTCCAGGACGCCTATTCCAAGCGCTTCATCCCCGTCTCCTCCATCTCCCGCATCACCAGCGTCGGGGACCAGAAGTTCGAGGTCATCACCAACAACCGCAACTTCGTGTTCCGTGCTGAGAGCGATGGTGGGTTCCCGGCTCCACGTCTCCCTCCTGTGGCCCAAGGGATGAGCTCTGGAGCTTCCCAGCCCCGGGCTTTGATCCTGACCCATCCCCAACCCCGCAGCCGATCGCAACGAGTGGATCTGGACCCTGCAGCAGGTCGTGGAGGAGCGGAGGAGGACACTGATGTCCCCAAGCTCCAATGGTGCTCCCGCCGAGCTGCCCGACAGGAGCGGCTTCCTGGAGCTGCGCGGCTTCAAGCACAAGCTCTTTGTGGTGGTGGCCGGGGACAAAGTTCTCCTCTACAAGAACGCTGAGGTGGGTGGCTGGGATGAGGTGACACCATGGGGCACCGCAGGGGTGCTCTAAGGGGGACCCTTCCCTTTGCACCCACAGTGAGCAGTGGATGAGGTGACACAATGGGGCGCCGCAGGGGTGCTCTAAGGGGGACCCTTCCCTTTGCACCCAGACAGTGAGCAGTGGATGAGGTGACACCATGGGGCACCGCAGGGGTGCTCTAAGGGGGACCCTTCCCTTTGCACCCACAGTGAGCAGTGGATGAGGTGACACCATGGGGCACCGCAGGGGTGCTCTAAGGGGGACCCTTCCCTTTGCACCCAGACAGTGAGCAGTGGATGGGGTGACACCATGGGGCACCGCAGGGGTGCTCTAAGGGGGACCCTTCCCTTGCACCCACACACTGAGCAGGGCAGCAGTGAGCTGGGGGTGCCACCCCTAAATGGGGAGAGCACCGCGCCCCCAGGCTGGTGACGCTGGGGCTGCAGCCCCTTCTCCCCACCATCTCCAAGCTTTAGGGTCCCCCAGGAGCACCAAACCCACTGGAGATGCTCCATAGGGATGGGAGCTGGGCAGGGAAAGGGACACGGCAGCTCCTGCATCACCCGTGTCCCTCTGGAACGGGTCCTCATTGCCCACCCTCACCCCAGGACTATCGCCTTGGCGTCGGCATCACCTACATCGAGATGAACGTGGGCAACGTGAAGGAGGTGGATCGCCGCAGCTTCGACCTCACCACCCCGTACCGGACCTTCAGCTTCGCGGCCGACTCGGAGCAGGAGAAGGAGGAGTGGGTGGAAGCCATGCAGCAATCCATCGCCGAGGCCCTCTCCAACTCCGAGGTGGCCGAGAGGATCTGGGCGCTGGAGTCCAACCGCTCCTGCGCCGACTGTGGCTCGCCCAAGCCCGACTGGGCCTCCATCAACCTCTGCGTGGTCATCTGCAAGCGATGCGCGGGTACCTGCATCCCGAGGCGGAAAGGATGGGCCCTGCATCCCCTGCTCTGGGTGCTGGGGACCACGCTGGGGTGGCTTCTCCCATCCCAAACCAGCTCCTCAATGGCTTTGTCTCGCTGGCAGGGGAGCACCGGGGCTTGGGGCCTTCGATCAGCAAAGTGCGGAGCTTGAAGATGGACCGGAAGGTGTGGACGGAGGAGCTGATCCAGGTATTGGTGCAGATCAGCCCCCCACAAAGCCTCTTTTAGGGGGGCAGACACCCCATCCCCTCCCCATGGCAGAGCCGCTGGTGATGGGCCTGGGACTTCCCCAGCCTGATCCAACCCCTTTGGGGTGACGCTGCGGCGGGTTTGGGCCCTCAGCATCCTCCATCCCCATCCCTGTGGTCCATGGACACCCCTGCAGTGAGGACAAGCAGCACTTGTATGCTGGTGCTGAGGAAGTGTTGCAGTGGAATGCATGGACACAGACGGGATTCATTCCTGGGCCCAACCCAGCCGCATTCCCAGCCGGCAGACCCTGGCTGGCCCCGCTCTTCCCGACCTTTCCTGCTCAGATCCCGCATTCCTGCCTGCGTCCCACCCGCGCTGCCTCCGGCATCGCCTGCTCCCCGAGCCCCCAAACGCTTCCAGATGTACTCCATCTCCTCCCTGCTCTGGGATTGATGCCCAAACCCAGGATGCTTCCAGCATCCCATTCCCACCCTGGCTCTGCTGCCACCCAAAGGGCTTAGGGGCGCTGGCAAAGCACCCAATGGCTCACTGAGACAGCGAGAAACCTCTTCATGTCAGGCTGAGCATCATTCGGTCCCGGGCAGTGGGATGGCGAGGAGCCATGGAATGGCCTTTAAATCCCCCTGGATGGATGCGGAGCATCCCGCCCCTTGCCGGCAGCTGGATGCTGCATTCCAGATGTGATTTTCCAGGCAGGAAGGGGGGGCAATGGCTGCAGGGGCTGCAGACATTGGGCTGAGCCGCGCTGTGGGGCTGCGTTACTGCAGTGAGTGGATGCTCCTGCGCCCTGTGCACCCCATGCAGCACCCGTCCCCCCCTCCCAGGGCACCCCACTGCTCCCTGGGCAGACACAGCAGCAGCTTTGGGCTCTGAATGTCCCCATGAGCAGAGCTGCTGCCGAGCTCATCCTGCATGAGGAGTCCTGGAGGAGCTGCTGGAGCGAGGCCAGAGGAGGCCATGGAGCTGCTGCGAGGGCTGGAGCAGCTCTGCTCTGGAGCCAGGCTGAGAGAGCTGGGCTGGGGCAGCCTGGAGAAGAGAAGGCTCCTGAAGGGGAGACCTGAGAGCAGCTCCAGTGCCTAAAGGGGCTGCAGGAGAGCTGGAGAGGGGCTTTGGACAAGGGATGTAGGGTACAGGCCAAGGGGAATGGCTTTAACTGCCAGAGGGGAGACTGAGATGAGCTCTTAGGCAGAAGCTCTTCCCTGGGAGGGTGCTGAGGCGCTGGCCCAGGGTGCCCAGAGAAGCTGTGGATGCCCCATCCCTGCAGTGCTCAAGGCCAGGTTGGACACAGGGGCTTGGAGCTGCTCCAGTGGACGGGGTCTCTGTGCATGGCAGGGGTTGGAGCTGGAGGAGCTTTAAGCTCCCTTCATCCCAACCCATCCCATTCCCAGCCGCTCTCCACCCCCCCATCACCCTCTCCTTGTCCCGGCAGCTCTTCCACCACATTGGCAACGCCGTCGCCAACCAGTTCTGGGCCGCCAATGTTCCCCCCAGTGAATCCATCGGCCCCGGCAGCGGGAGCCAGGAGAGGAGGCGCTTCCTGACGGCCAAGTACCGGGAGGGCAAGTACCGGCGCTACCACCCGCTCTTCGGCAACCAGGAGGAGCTCGACAGGGTCCGTGCCGCCGGGGCATCGCCTGTGGGGTCCCCTGGGGTGCTCGGGGGGGTCCTGAGCCTGGGCTGGTGTGCAGGGTCTGCCCAGGCAGAGTGCCCAGCGTTGGGCAGGGGCTGGGTGGTTTCTGACCCTGGGTTTATGCCTGTCTGTATCCGTGTCTGTATCCGTGTCTGTATCCCTGCCTATATGCCTGCCTGTATGCCTGTCTGTATCCCTGCCTTTATCCCTGTCTGTATCCATGTCTATATCCCTGCCTGTAGCCGTGCCTGTATTCCTGTCTGCATCCCTGCCTGTGTCCCTGCCTTTGTCCCTGTCTGTATCCCATCACCCCCCATTACACACCCTGTATCCCCACTCTGTACCCTGGGTTCTCCAGGAGGGACAAGCCGGATGTGGGAACAGGGTGACATTTCTGATGGGGCAGCACCAGCCCCGTTTCCAGGCTGGAATGCTCAGTCTGAGATGGGATTCCCCATTCCACAGCCAGGTTTCACCTCTTCCCGGCTTGGAAATGGCATTGGGGTCCAGCATTGGGCTGGAATGGGGTTGGTGTTGAGGGGGACACTGATTCCAGCATCTTCCTACAGCCACCAGCACCCCAATTCACTTCCATTCATCCATTCCCATTCCCAGCCATGGGCGTGGTGCTGGGTGGGGGCTTCACTCCACTTTGCCCCATTGGCGCAGGGAATATTGTCCCAGCAGAGGGAATGCTGCCCCAGCACAGAGAATGCCATCTCGGCACAGAGAATACCATTCCAGAACATGGAATACCATCCCAGCACAGGGAATGCCATCCCGGCATAGAGAATACCATTCCAGCACAGGGAATATCATCCCAGCACAGGGAATGCCATCCCAGCACAGGGAATGCCATCTCAGTACATTGAATGCCATCCCAGCAGAGGGAATGCCATCCCAGCATAGGGAATGCTATCCCAGCACAGAGATTGCCATCCCAGCACAGGGAATGCTATCCCAGCGCAGGGATTGCCATCGCAGCACAGGGTTTGCCATCCCAGCAGAGGGAATGCCATCCCAGTACAGTGAGTGCCATCCCAGTGCAGGGAATGCTATCCCAGCACAGGGATTGCCATCCCAGTACAGTGAATGGCATCCCAGCGCAGGGAATGCCATCCCAGTACAGTGAGTGCCATCCCAGCACAGGGAATGCTATCCCAGCACAGGGATTGCCATCCCAGCACAGGGATTGCCATCCCAGTACAGTGAGTGCCATCCCAGCGCAGAGAATGCCGTCCCAGGACAGGGAATGCTATCCCAGGACACGGAATGCTATCCCAGTACAGGGAATGCCATCCCAGGACAGGGAATGCTATCCCAGCACAGGGAATGCTATCCCAGTACCAGGAATGCCATCCAGGACAGGGAATGCTATCCCAGTACAGGGAATGCCATCCCAGGACAGGGAATGCTATCCCAGCACAGGGAATGCTCTCCCAGTACCGGGAATGCCATCCCAGGACAGGGAATGCTATCCCAGCACAGGGAATGCTCTCCCAGTACCAGGAATGCCATCCAGGACAGGGAATGCTATCGCAGTACAGGGAATGCCATCCCAGTACAGGGAATGCCATCCCAGCACAGGGAATGCTCTCCCAGTACCGGGAATGCCATCCCAGGACAGGGAATGCTATCCCAGCACAGGGAATGCTATCCCAGTTCGGTGAGTGCCATCCCAGCACAGGGAATACCGTCCCCGCTCTCCATCCTCGCCCCTCCTCCTCCCCCCGCCCCGTTTGCCCGGGGCCGGGAATTCGCATGTGGGTTTGTTTGTTTTCCTGCCCCGCTCCCGCCCCGTGACTTCAGCGGCTCCTCCGCTCCAAACCTTCCCTCCCTCCCGGAGCCTCCTTTGTCCCGCTCGGCCGCTGGGAAGCGCCGGCTCCGGCTCCACGCCGCAGCCCCTTCCCCGCGCTCCGCTCCCGCTCTTCCCCGGGGCCGATCCCGGTGTTCCCGCTGTTCCCCAGGCGCTGTGCGCGGCCGTCACCACCGGGGACCTGGCGGAGACGCAGGCGCTGCTCTTCTGCGGCGCTGCCGTGTCCTGCGCCACCGGGGACCCCCAGTGCCCGACGCCCCTCGCCCTGGCGCAGAGGAGCGGGCAGCGGCTGCAGATGGAATTCCTGCTCCACAACAGGTCCTCAGGTAAGGGGTTGACCCCCGGGGGCGGTGGGAATCCCACCTGGAATGCTGCCGGGGTATCCCGGGGAATGCAGGGCTCCGGAATGCTGCCGGGGCATCCCTGGGGATACAGGAGTGTGGTCCCAGTGCTTTATCCTACTCAGCAGCTTTCCAGCGTGGGGATATCCAGCTGCTCTGTGCATGCCAGGAGAGGGAAAAAGGGCTTTGGGGAGCATCCCCATGGTCCACCCCAGCCAGGGATACCGGTCCAGAGCCCTGTGTGGGATGCAGGGAAGGACAAGGCACCATCCTGGGAATCCCAGGGGACATCCCTCTATCCCCCACCTCCAGCATTCCTACCCCCTATTCCACCCGCTGTGACTTCTGGTGGGCTGGCGGCTCCCATGGGATCCATCCACACCCTAACACAGGGTGAGCTTCCACCCCTGGAGCATTCCAGCTGCCGGGATGGAGGTGTTCCCGCCTGCCCCAGCCATCACCTCCCTTCCTTGCCTCGGTGGCCAAGCCTGGCCTGCGGGAGCTGGAATTCACCCAGGATTGGGGCTGGCCCTGCCCTGCATTCCGGATGTGTCAGCACAAAATGGGTCTGGAAGAGCTGGAGAAAACCAACCCCCTGAGCTTATCCTGGCTCTGGAATTCCTGGGGTCGATGAGCAGGGCTGGGATAGCGGAGCAGGATTCTCCCCCTTTTCCCTGTCCTGGGAGCTCCAGGGAGCCCCATGCTCTGACCTGGGGTGCTTTAGGGGTGTCCCTGTATCCTGGTTCCTGGAGGAACTTGGGGAATGCCTCTTGTTAGAAGGCAAAGGGGGGAAACTGAGGCACGGGGATGATGTTTTGGCTGCAGGGCCACAATGTTCCACTCCTATGGAACCACAAGGAGCTGGGATAGCCCAGGAGGAACCTCACCAGTGGGAAAACCCAGTCCACTCCTTCCCACAACATCCTCATCCCAGCCCAGGGATGTGGGATGCCCTGATCCCCACTGACCTGAGCCAGGGGGACTGTAGCTGGTCCAAAGAGGAGGAAGAGAAGGAGAAGGAGAGGAGGAGGAGGAGAAGGAGAAGGAGAAGGGGAAGGAGGAGGAGAAGGAGAGGAGGAGGAAGAGAAGAAGGAGGAGAAGGAGAGGAGGAGGACAAGGAGAAGGAGGAGAGGTGGAGGAGAAGGAGGAGAGGAGGAGAAGGAGAAGGAGGAGAGGTGGAGGAGAAGGAGGAGAGGAGGAGAAGGAGAAGGAGAGGAGGAGGAGGAGGAGAAGAAGGAGGAGAGGAGGAGAAGGAGAAGGAGGAGAGGAGGAGAAGGAGGAGAGGAGGAGAAGGAGAAGAAGGAGAAGGAGAGGAGGAGGAAGAGAAGAAGAAGGAGGAGAAGGAGAAGGAGAGGAGGAGAAGGAGAAGGAGGAGAGGAGGAGAAGGAGAAGGAGGAGAGGAGGAGGAGAAGGAGGACCCCAACCACTCCACGCTGGTGCAACCATGGGATGCTTTTGTGTTCCTGCTTCTCGAGCTGGGCCTGGGGAGACCCAGCTGAGTTGGGGCTGGGATTTTGGGGGCCTCCATCCCCCCATGACAACCTCTGTCCCCTTTCACAGAGCCCCCTCGCCTGGAGGTGGGGGGCAGCGAGGAGAAGCCCTACTCGGTTCCGCTGCCCTCCGTCACCCACCACGGCTTCCTCTACAAGACCCCATCCATGGCCAAGCCCCTTGGCGAGCGCAAGGGGCCGGAAGGTAGCGGGGGCGGGCCTGTGCTGGGGATGGGGACCATTGGCCCCATTGTAAGCCCTTTGCACCCGGTTGTAGAGTTCAGCCGGCGCTGGTGCACGCTGCAGGATGGGCTCCTCAGCTACTACGAGAGCGACCGCAGCGCAGCGCCCAACGGCGAGCTCCGGGCCGAGGAGATGGTGTGCCTGGTGCACAACGCGCCCCACACGCACGGGTACGAGCACCCCCCGTGGGCACAGAGCGCCCCGAGAGCCTGCGGAACCCCCGTGCGGACCCTTTGTAACCCCTTTGTTCCTCTTCAGCCCCTGCGCACCCCTTTGTAACCCCTGTGCACCCCTTTGTAACCCTTGTGCAGCTCCTTTGTAACCCCTGTGCACCCCTTTGTAACCCCTGTGCACCCATTTACAACCCCTGCGCACCCTTTTGTAACCCCTGTGCACCCCTTTGTAACCCTTGTGCAGCTCCTTTGTAACCCCTGTGCACCCCTTTGTAACCCCTGTGCACCCATTTACAACACCTGCGCACCCCTTTGTAACCCATTTGTTCCTCTTCAGCCCCTGCGCACCCCTTTGTAACCCCTTTTGTACCATTCAACTCTTTGCAGCCCCTTTGTAACCCCTTTGCAGCCCCTCTGTAACCAGTTAGTAACTGCTTTGGAACACCTTTGCGAGCCCCTTGCAGCCCCTTTGTAACCCCTTTGCAGCCCCTCTGTAACCAGTTAGTAACTGCTTTGGAACACCTTTGCGAGCCCCTTGCAGCCCCTTTGCAATCCCTTTGCAGCCTCTCTGTAACTGCTTTATAGCCCCTTTGTAACCTGCTTGTAATCTGCTTATAACTCCTTTGCAACCCCTTTGCAATGCTTTTGTAACCCCTTTGTAGTCCCATTGTAACCCCTTTGTAACCCCTTTGTAGCCCCCTTGTAACCCCATTGTAACCCCTTTGTAGCCCCATTGTAACCCCGTTATAGCCCTCTTGTAACCCCTTTGTAGCCCCATTGTAACCCCTTTGTAGCCCCCTTGTAACCCCTTTGCAACCCTTTATAACCCCTTTGTAGCCCCCTTGTAACCCCTTTGCAACCCCATTGTAACCCCTTTGCACACTCTGCTCCCCGATGGAGCATGCACAGGGATGCTGGGGAGCCCAGGGCCGTGGTGGGGGGATCCCAATCCACACCCTGTATCCATGGATATCCATGCAAATGGGGTGCTCGCACCCACCCACCACCCGTGGGTGCCCGCACCCCCCATCCCTGCCTTCCCACAGCATCGAGAACACCTTTGAGGTGTACATGGAGTCGGAGAGGCTCTACCTGTTCGGGCTGGAGAACCCCGACTCCGCTCGGGAATGGCTCAAATCCATAGCCAAGGTAGGATGCGGTGGGTTGGGAACGGCCCGGATGGAGCCGGGGACTGCAACACTGAGGGGATCCTCTTTATCCCAGTCCTTCGTCCATCCGTGTGCCGAGGAGCTCCTGGCGCTGGACTTCGAGCGCGTCGGCCGCCTGCACTACAAGGGAGGCCTCAACCTGGAGCGCGCCAAGGAGGGCTGGTTCGCCCTGGTGGGATCCGTGCTCCACGGCTGCTTCCCGGACAGCGAGCGGCAGGAGCCCCTCCAGCTCCGCAAGCTGCAGGAGCTCTGTGCGTGCCCCTGCCCCACCGCGGGGTCCCCGTGTCCACCATGGGAGCGTGGGGACAAGGGGGGACCCCACATCCTCATGGGGAGGTTGGGGGTGATGCTTTGATGGAACGCAGGGCCCTCCTGCTGAGCTCTTCCCCATCCCTGGAAAGCTGCTTCTTGTCCCATATGGGCTGGGAGGGAGAATGGGGACAAGGGGGGACCCCCAGATCCTCAGGGGGAGGTTGGAGGTGATGCTTTGATGGAGCGCAGGGTCCTCCTGCTGAGCTCTTCCCCATCCCTGGAAAGCTGCTTCTCGTCCCATATGGGCTGGGAGGGAGAATGGGGACAAGGGGGGACCCCCAGATCCTCATGGGTGGCACCCGGCAGGTGGTGGGAGGTTGGGAATGATGCTCCGATGAAACGCAGGCTCCTTCTGCTGAGCTCTTCCCCATCCCTGGAGAGCTGCTCCTCGTCCCATATGGGCTGGAGGAGGACCGGGGGACCCCACATTCCCATGGGTGATGTTCTCTTCACCTTCCCTTCCAGCCATCCAGGGGGACAATGAGGTGCTGGTGCTGGTGGAGAGGCGGAGGTAGGAGCAGAGGATGGGGGGGTTGGATGCCTCCAGCAAAATATCCCAACCCTTCCCAAGTTATTCCTTGTTTCGGGGTGTCTTTGCCCTCTCTGCAACAACTGGGGACCCCCAAAAGAGGAACAGGACCATCCCCTTGCCCCTGGTTCCAGCCTTCCTGGGGGGTTGGTCCAGCCATGCTGCGGGGTTTGGTGGTGCATTGGTTCCCGTGCTGAGGCCAGGCTTCCTGGCAGGACGCTGTACATCCAAGGGGAGAGGAAGCTGGATTTCCTGGGATGGGTCCAGGCCATCCAGAAGGCTGCGGGCAGCTCCGGGGACACGTTGTCGGAGCAGCAGCTGACGGAGTCGGATGTCCCGCTGCTGGTGGATCGCTGCATTGACTACATCACCCAGTGCGGTACGTGCCATCAGCACCGGCTCACCTCATAGACACCATAGAGCCAACCGGGTTGGAAAAGGGCTTCAGGACCATCTGGTGCAGCCATTGCCCCACGGCCATCGCTGCCCCATGGCACTGAGGCCTCATCTCCATGGTGTGTGAGCACTCGCAGGGACGGTGGCTCCAGCCCTGCCCTGGGCAGCAGTTCCAGTGCTGAACACCCTCTGGGGCAGGAATTGTTCCTCAGCTCCATCTAACCCTGCCCTGGTGCAGCTTGAGGCCGGTTCCTCTTGGCCCATGCCTTGGTCCTTGGGAGCAGAGCGCAGCCCCCTCCTGGCTCCATCCTCCTCTCAGGCAGTTGTAGGGAGCCATCAGGTCCCCCCTCAGCCTTCTCTTCTCCATCTGAACCCCCCAGGTCCCTCAGCCCTTCCCCATCACACTGTGCTCCAGGCCCTGCTCCAGCTCCATTCCCTTCTCTGGCCCCGCTCCAGCACCTCAATGTCTCTCCTGTAGTGAGGGCCCAGAGCTGAGCACAGGATCTGAGGTGCACCCTCCCCGGTGCCCAGCGCAGGGGCACAGTCCCTGCCCTGGCCCTGCTGCCGCACTGGTGCTGATCCAGGCCAGGATGCTGGGGGCTGCCTGGGCACAACCTGCTCATGCTCGGCTCCATCAATCAGCACCCCCAGCTCCTGTTCCAGATGGAATTCCCCAAACCTGGAGCGCTGCAGGGAGTTATTGTGGCCCAGATGCAGGACCCGGCACTTTGCCTTGTTGAACCTCATCCCGTGGATCCAGCCTGCCCAGATCCCTCTGCAGAGTTTCCTACCCTCCAACAGATAACACAACACACATTTCCCTCCCTCTTTGAGCATTACATGAAGGCTCCCGATGGAGCAGGGCTTTGGCTCCTCCATCCTGCAGCCAGGCAGGGTCCCTGCTCCCTATGGAGTGGGTCTCATCCCACCGGCTCTACCATAGGGCTGACATCCGAAGGCATCTACCGCAAGAGTGGGCAGAACTCCAAGACCACCAACCTGCTGGAGATGCTGCGCAGGGATGCCCGCAGCGTGCGCCTGAAGGAGGGGGAGCACCACGTGGATGACGTGGCCAACACCCTCAAGAGGTTCTTTAGGGACCTGGGGGACGGGCTCTTCACCAGGCACTGGGGCCAGGACTGGATGCGGGCCACTGGTGAGCACTGGGGGCTGTGGGTGCTGCAGGGTCCCTGTTCCGCCACAGCATCCTTCATCCTCTCCTCCATGGTTGGGGCATGCACCCAACACACACGTTGGGAATGGGGTGCGTGGGGAGTGGAGGGTGACCCTGTGCAGCTTGGATGGGGAGGAGATGGGGCGATGAACCAGACCCCCCTGCCCTGGGCTGCTGGATTCAGCCCATGGATACTGGGGATGGATGGAACCAGTGGCAAACAGCCACGAGGCACAGTGCTGTGCAGCTGGGATGCTGCAGCCCCATGGAGATGGGATGCTCTGGCCCCATGGAGCTGGGATCTTTCAGTGCTATGAGGCTGGGATGTTCCAGCCACATGAAGCTGGGATGCTCTGGCCCTGGGATGCTTCTGCCCTGTGGAGCTGGGATAATCCAGCCCCATGATACTGGGATGCTTCAGCCCTGGGAAGCTGGGATGATCTGGCGTTAGGATGCTTCAGCCCTGGGATGCTCCAGGCCCATGGAGCTGGGATGCTCCAGCCCTGGGTTACTCTGGCCCTGTGGATCTGGAATGCTCCAGCATCGTGATGCTGGGATGCTCTGCACCTACGGAGCTGGGATGCTCCAGCCCTGGGTTACTCCAGCCCTGTGGATCTGGAATGCTCCAGCATCGTGATGCTGGGATGCTCTGCACCTACGGAGCTGGGATGCTCCAGCCCTGGGTTACTCCGGCCCTGTGGATCTGGAATGCTCCAGCATCATGATACTGGGATGCTCTGGACCTATGGAGCTGGGATGCTCCAGCCCTGGGTTACTCTGGCCCTGTGGATCTGGAATGCTCCAGCATCATGATACTGGGATGCTCTGGACCTATGGAGCTGGGATGCTCCAGCCCTGGGTTGCTCTGGCCCATGGAGCTGGGATGCTCTGCTCTTGTGGAGCTGGGGTGATCGGCTGCTGGGATGCTCCATCCTCACAGTGGGCTGGGAGGCTCTGAGGTGGGATGTGGAGGGGGGGCTGTTGGGGCCATGAATCTTGATCTCACCTTCACCCCCCCAATGCTCATCCTCTGACAGCGCTGGAGGATGAGGAGGTGAAGATCAGTGAGTACCGGCGGCTCCTGGGCACGCTCCCCACGGTGAACCGAGCCACGCTGAAGGCGCTCATCAACCACCTATTCCGGTACGGCAGTGGTACCGATCCCTATGGAGCATCACCGCATCCTCCATGGGGCCCTCATCACTTGGCTCACATCCCAAACCAATAAAGGAAAGGGATCTGGGGTGGCCCAAAGCCAAGCATCACATCCCTGCTTTGGGACCATTCCCATTGCCAAGGCTGAAGGGGGGATCCTGTGGGGATTTGGGGCAGGGATCTCAATGGGGTTCCCCACAGGGTGCAGCGGTTCTCCGGGGAGAACCAGATGAACACACACAACTTGGCCATCGTCTTCGGGCCCACGCTCTTCCAGATGGATGGGAAGGACTACAAGGCAGGACGTGTGGTGGAGGACCTCATCAGCCACTACGTGAAGATCTTCAATGTAGGTTCAGCCCTCCTCTTGGATCAGGGTGGTGTGTGAGCATTCCCAGGGGATGGGCAGGGGGAATCCGCTCTGCCTGCTTTGGAGATGAGGGGAGGGGGTCCATGTCCCTGCAGACCCTGGAGACCCCAAGCACAGAGCTGCTGAGCAGGGGAGCAGATTCCACTGGGAGCCAGCATCTGGTGCTGCAGTGGGATCAAGCGTTGCCTGGGCAGCCCTGATGGCTCCTTATCCTTGCAGGTCAATGACCAAGAGATGAAGAAGCAGCAGGACGAGATCACGGCCATCATGAAGATGCGGGAGGCAGCGTCCAGCGGAACACAGGTACATGGGGACTTGCCATGGGGTACTGTTCACATGGGGCCCGCTCCAGCATCTCCTGGAGGTGCCGGGTGGTGGGATTCATCCTTCCCATGGGAGCTGCGGGTTGAGGTGCTTTCCCCTTGTCCTGCAGCAAGCCGGGGACTTCATCTGCACTGTGTACCTGGAGGAGAAGAAGACGGAGGCAGAGCAGCATGTGAAGGTGAGCGGTGGGCACAGGGGACAGGGACACCCCATGTGTGCCCTCAGCTCTGTGGTGTGAGGGTGGAACGGCCCTTGGCACGTGGAGACCTATCCCCTGATCCCAGATCCCGGCCACCATGACCGCCGAGGAGCTCACCTTCGAGATCCTGGACAGGAGGAAAGTGGTCATGAAGGAGAAGGACTATTGGAGCTGCTACGAAGTGAATGAGAGGGAGGAGGCAGGTTGGTGGGGGGGATTGAGGATGGGAACCGGGATGGGAATGGGGATAGAGATGAGGATGGGGATGGGAATGGATGTGGAGATGAGGGGGTGATGGAGATGGGGATGGGGTTGAAGATGGGGATGAGAATGGAGATGGAGATGGGATGGAGTTGGGGATGGGATGAAGATGGGGTTAAGATAGGGATGGGGATGTAGATGAAAATGGAAGTAGTGATAGGGATGAGTTGCAGATGAGGTTGAAGATAGGGATGGGGATAGAGATGGAAATGGATTTGGGGATAGAGGTGAGATGAAGATGGGTTAAGATAGGGATGGGGATGTAGATGAAAATGGAAATGGAGATAGTTGAAATGGAAAATGTAGATGAAAATGGAAATGGATGAGTTGAAGATGAGGTTGAAGATGGAGATGGAAATGAAGTTGGGGATAGAGGTGAGGTGGAGATGGAAATGGAGTTGAAGATAGTGATGGAGAGGAGATGGAGGTGGAAGTGGGGGTGGAGATGGATATGAAGATGAGGTTGAAGATAGGAGTGGAGATGGAAATGGAGATGGGGATTGGGATGGAGATGGGCTTGAAGACAAAGATGGGGATGGACATGGGGATGGGGTGAAAGGTTTCCCATGGGGGCTGCACCATGAGGCGATGCTGGGACAGGTCCGTGCCCGCAGGGGAGGGCAGCTGCAGTTTGCTCACCACATCCATGCTGCAGATGGGCTGCTGGTTGGGACCGGGACCCACAGGACACCTTTAGGGGTTAAACACCATTGAAGCTTGGAGGGGGGGTCTGGGTTCTCCACCCCAGGGTGCCCATGGGCAGCAGCAAGAACTTGGCATGAGCAGGATGAGACCCAGGTCCTGGTGGCTCATCCAGGCAGGATGCTGAGCCCACCACTGAAAGCCAGCCTGGGATGCTTTGGTCCTTGCCAAGCCCAAGCCATCAAGCCCAGGCTCCTTCTGCGCAGGTTGGGTCCCTGTGGTGTCTGTCCCTCCATGCTCATGCATGTCCCTATGGGAAGTGTGGTCCCACCATGGACCAAAAGTCACCTCCCAAGGAGACAATCAGGCAGCAGTGAAAAGGCGATGGTGATGCTCAATGTGAGGGCAGCAGGAGCTTGGGACACACATGTGGCCCCATGGGTGGATGCCAGAGCCCATGGGGATGATGCCTGACTCCTGCTTGTCTGCTGCCTGTCCTGCCCTCCCCTGCCTGCCCCTGCCTGGCAGAGCGGCCCCTGCACTACTCAGAGAAGGTCCTGCCCATCCTGCACTGCCTGGGCACCGAGAGCTACCTGGTGGTGAAGAAGCAGATGGCCATGGAGAACATGCTCATCTACCTGGGTAAGAGCTGGGGAGCTGCGGTGCTGCAGGGAGAGGATGGGAGGGCATGGGATGGATGGGGATGGGATTGAATGGGATGAGGTTGGGGATGGTGATGGGATGGTGATGGATGGAGATGGGATAGCGATGCGGGTGGGATGGAATGGTGATGGGATGGGGATGCGGTGGAGGTGGGATAGGGATGCAGTGGTGATGGGATGGGGATGCGGTGGGGGTGGGATAGGTATGGAGTAGTGATGGGATGGGGATGTGGTGGAGGTGGGATAGGGATGGGGTGGAGGTGGAATGGGTTGGGATGGAATGCGGACAGGGGTGGGATGGGGATAGGGATGGGAATGGGGATGGTGATGGAATGGGGATGGGAAAAAAGATGAGATGAGACAGGATGGTGATGGGGATGATATGGCAATGAGGATGGGATGGGGATGGAGATGGGGATGCGAAGGGAGGAGGTGGTATGGGGATGGGATGGGGTAAGTGATGGGAAGGGAGTGCTCAGTGGGTGCCTGCAGCCAGCAGAGGGGGCGACTGCAAGCACGGGCTGATGAAATTCCGGGAGGAGAGGAACCTGCTGGGGCTGGGGCTCAGCACCGGCTTCCATGACCGGTACTTCATCCTGAGCCACCTCTGCCTGCGCCTCTACCGGGACGTGAGGGTGAGCCCCCTTCCCTTCCCTTTCCTTCCCCTTCCCCTTCCCCTTCCCCTTCCTCTTCCTCTTCCCTTTCCCTTCCCCTTCCTCTTCCCTTTCCCTTCCCCTTCCCTTCCCCATCCCAATGTGCTGGTGCCGGTCCCAGCACTGAAGGCAGCTGGCCCATGTCTGGGGACCCTCCTGTGTCCCCTGTCCCCATGGTGCTGGCACCCTCTCTGCTCCATCCTGGTGTCAGCCTCATCCTCTGCAAGTGCAGACCCATCCCCGCATCCCTATGGCTCCTTCTCCTGCCATTGGGACAGAGCCCATCCCGTGTTGCTGTGGAGACATTGACAAGGGTCGGGCAGCCCCCAGTGTGGTGCTGGTGCCTCTTCCCACAGAGCCACAAGCCGGAGAAGGAATGGCCCATCAGGAACCTGAGGGTGTACCTGGGCATCAAGAAGAAGCTTCGGCCTCCAACGTGGTGAGCAGCAGTGGTGGGGTGTCCTGTGGATGGTACAGGGATGTGGATGGGGATGGGACAGGGGCAAGCACAGGGAAAGGGACAAGGATGGGGATTGAAACAGGGATGGAGATGGGGATGGTGATAAGGATGGGATGGGGACAGGTCTGGAACAGGGCTTGGGCTGTGGCTGGGGATTGAAACAGGGATGGAGATGGGGATGGAGATAAGGATGGGATGGGGACAGGTCTGGAACAGGGCTTGGGCTGTGGCTGGGGATTGAAACAGGGATGGAGATGGGGATGGAGATAAGGATGGGATGGGGATTGGGGTAGGACAGGGATGGGGATGGGGATGGGACAGGGCCCGGGCCGGTTGTGCCGCGGGGACCCGCCTGGTGCTGGCGACGCCTCCGGCCACCAGGGGGCAGCGCAGCGCCGCAGGACGCTGCCGCGGCCCCGTGACAGCGCCGCGCAGCCGGGCCCTGGCGCCGGCCCTATCCCTGTCCTTATCCCAGACCCTATCCCTGTCGCCGTCCCCATCCCTGTCCCTGCCCTGACCCTTGCCCTGTCCCTGTCCCTGTCGTGTCAGTGTGCGTGTGCACGTGTGTGCATGTATGTGTGTATGCATACATGCATGAGTGTGTTGGGTGTGGATATGGGTGTGTGCATCCCTGTCAGCAAGCTGTGTACGTGAACGTTCATATGTGTATATGTTAATGTACATGTATGTGAGTGTGTGCATGTGTGTGCATGTGATACATGTGCGTAAGCATGTGGATGTGTGTACGTATGAGCACGTGGGCATTGTACGTGCGCATGTATGAGAGGTTGTGCGTGCATGTCAGCAAGATGTGTAAGTGCTGTTCATGTACATATGGGAATGCGTGTATGGGTGTGTGCATCCTTGCCAGCAAGCTGTATACACGCATGTGCGCGTGGGCACGTGTGTGTGTGCATGTATGTGTGTGCGCACGTGTGTGCGTGCTCATGGTTGCCTTCTCCCTTCAGCTGGGGCTTCACAGTCTTCTACGAGAACGAGAAGCACGAGAAGCAGCAATGGTGAGAGTGGGGATGCACACGGGATGCAGAGCACATCCCATGGAATGGGGACAGGACAGGGGAATGGCTTTAAGCTGCCAGAGGGGAGACTGAGATGAGCTCTTGGGCAGAAGCTCTTCCCTGTGAGGGTGCTGAGGCGCTGTCCCAGGGTGCCCAGAGAAGCTGTGGCTGCCCCATCCCTGCAGTGTTCAAGGCCAGGTTGGACACAGGGGCTTGGAGCTGCTCCAGTGGAAGGTGCCCCTGCCCATGGCAGGGGTTGGAGCTGGAGGGGCTTTGAGGTCCCTTCAACCCATCCCATTCCATGGCTCTATGGGCAGAACCTGGCTGGGCACCCTCAGGGCATCACCATTGTCCCCATCGCTCCCCTGGGCCCCAGCTCCCTCCCCAGCAGCATCTTTGTGTCCCCGTGGCTCCCAATCCCCTCTATGTCCCGCAGGTACCTGTGCTGTGACACCCAGGCTGACCTCCGCGAGTGGTTCGCTACCTTCCTCCACGTGCAGGTGAGCAGGAGGATGCTCAGCTCGCGGCATCCCTCACTGCATCCCAGCATCCCTAAATCCCAGCATCCCAGGGCAGCTGGGGGGGGTGGGGTGGCCCTGAGGGGTGCCTGAGGACCAAAGAGCCATTGTCCATCCGTGGCATCCATCTGTTCCCAGCACGGGGGGGCCCTGTGGCCCTCGGAGAGCTCCAAGGTGAGGACGTCGCGGTGGCAGCAGGACTCCAGGTTGGGTAACATCTCCCTCATCCCGCTGCGGGGCAATGAGAGTGAGATGAGGAACAGTGTGGCTGCTTTTGCTACTGACCCACTCACCGTGAGTGACAGGGGGTGCTGGGGGGGGACCCTCTGTGTGGGGCTGCATCTCCTCTGCATCACACGAGGGGGGTTGTGGTACCCAGGGAGGGGGGGAGCATACCCGTTCCTTATGCACCAGCATCAGCCTCTGATCACCCCAGAGGGGAGGGAGATGATGCTTTGGGCGCTTTGAATGGCATTGGGGTGGTGTGCAGGGTGCAGGGGGGCACAAATCGTGTGATGCAAGACAAGGGGATGCTGCCAAAGCTCCTGATTTTCCCTGTAACAGGGTTGGTTTCTCTGGAACGCTGTCTTGGTCACAAATCAGCCCCTATCCCCTTGTCCTCCTGTCTGTCTGCCCATGCTGGGCATCCCCACGCCGCACCAGTGCTGTGGGTGCCTTGCTCAGCCACGGGGCCCATGGGTGCCATGGCTGGTGATGGGACAGAGCTTCTGTGCTGCCACCATGCCCAAACCAACCCCTTGGGCCCTCGTTGCTGTTATAAACCTGTGGCTGTGATGGGGAGATCCCGCCATGGGGTGTGCATCACCCAAGGGTGGGGAGCAGCAGCATCACTGCCCCAGCACCCCCACCGCACACCCATCCCCGGACCGGGTGTGTGGGGCAGCCCTGGTCCAGGACCCCCCTCAGGGCTCAGGTTTATAACGTGGGGTGATGGGGAAGCTCCTCCTGGGCTTCACCATGGGCTCTGCTTCGTGGTGTGCGTGTGCTGTGGAGGGGCTCTGTACCCGGGGGCCATGGAGCATCCTCTGGGCTGGTCCAGGGCAATGGACCAGCATGGTGGGGCTCCCATGGGACACTGTGGGTGTCCCCACCATGGGATGGGGAGGTGGGCACAGGCTGACATGCCGGGGACCGCGGTTCCTCTTGCTCTGGGCTTTCTCCCGCATCCCTGATGCGTTCCTATGGGAGCCGCTGGCGATGCTGGGACAGGAGGAGGATGAGCACTAACAGTGAGCTGCGTGCTCTGTCCGCAGCTCCTGCACAACGTCTGAGCTGGAGGCCTGAGACACCGGGTGAGTGCCCCCAGTGCTGCAGGCAGGGGATGCAGGGGACGATGGCTCTGCCCATCCCATTGCCACCCCATGTGGGGACATGGGGCATGCGCTGTCCCCATGCGTGTGCCAGCAAGGCCGGGATGGAGGTGCCAACGTTTGCTCTCCTCTTGTGCTCCAGGTTTGTCCATGCGCGGGGCAGCCCTCAGGGACTTGCTCCAGCCCTGCATCCCGGCACGGGCCGGGGTCCCATCGGATCCGGAGCCTCCACCGGCCCCTCTGACCTCCCCACACCGTGACCCACAGGCACACAGGAGGGGAATTGGCTGCGAGGCCACTGACCCACCAGTGGAGCAGGTCTGGGGAGCCATGGCCAGGCACCCATGGAGACTATATAGGGACCAGCATCCATAGGGACCAGGCATCCATGGTGACCAGGCACTCACGGGGACCAGCATCCATAGGGACCAGCATCCATCGGGACCATGCACCCATGGGGACCAGACATCCCTGGGGGCCAGGCATCTGGGGGACCAGCCCCCTGGGGATCAGCACCCATGGGGACCAGCATCCATGACTATCGGGCATCCATGAAGACCAGGCACTCATGGGGACCAGTATCCACAGGGACCAGCATCTACAGGGACCAACATCCATGAGGACCAGGTGCTCATGGGGAACAGGATCCACAGGGAACAGCATCCATGGGGACCAGGCACCCATGAGGAACATGCACCCATGAGGACCAGGCATCCACAGGGACCAGCATCCATGCAGACTAGGCACCTATGAGGAACATGCACCCATGAGGACCAGGTGTCCACAGGGACCAGCATTCATGGGACCAGGCATCCATGGGGACCAGGCATCCATAGGGACCAGGCAGTACCAGCCCACCGGACCCCAGACTCCACATCTCAGCTGCTTTCAGCTTCTGCTCTGAGCTCCAGGCAGGGAAGCAGATCCTGGCCGGACACCCTGGCACAGGGTCCTGCTTTTCCTCTTCTTCCCTCTTAGTTGAAGTCCCCCTCCATCAAAACGACAAGGCAATCCTTCCGATGGGATGCATTCCCAGCTCCAGGGACCACCATCATGGTACTCCCATCGCTCCTAGAGAGGGAATGCCACATTCCTGGGGTCCCCTCCATGGGCAGGGCATCAGGAGCCTCTGTACCCCCAGACTGGGGGTATCCGGCCGCTGTCCTGATCTCTCCATGGCATTAAAGGTCTTTGGGAAATGATGTGTCCTGGTCTCTGGGATGGGGACAGCAGGAGCTGAGAGCCCATGGGTGCAGTGGGATGGGCCTGGGTGCACCCGCTGGGTGCTGGGGAGGTGATGGGTGATGCCAAATCCACACTAAACCCACGGGCAAACCCGCCCTAAACTCATGGCCAAATCCAACCTAAGCCCATGGGGAATCGACCTGAATCTGTGGCCAAACTCACCCTCAACCAATGGCCAAATCCAACCTAAATCCATGGAGCATCCACCCAAACCCATGGCTAAACCCACGTCTGAACCCACATTAAACCCATGGCTACTCAGTGCTGCTCCGTAGCAGCTGCTGTGATGGGGAGCATATGTGTGCACACATGAAGGTGCGTGTGCCAGCACATGTGTGTATGTACGTGCGTGCAGAAGGACATGTGTGCAGGTGTGCTCCAGGGATGGTACCCTGCAGCACGGGCATTTCAAAGCTGGAGGGAAGGAGCTGCTGGATTTGCCCTCTGTGCAGAGATGCAGGGATGCTGGGAATCAGGGTTGCAGGGGTGTGAGGATGCAAAGGTGCAGGGATGCAGGGTGCGGGTATGCTGCAATGTGGGGATTCAGAGATGGTAAGATGTGGGGATGCAGGGATGTAGGGAAGCAGGGTGCAGGGATGTGGAATGCAGGAATGCTGGGATGCAGGGCTGATGGGATATGAGGATGCAGAGATGTAGGATGCAGGAACGCAGTGATGGGGGGATGCAGTGATGCTGGTTGCAGAGATGCAGCAACGGGAGGATGCTGGAATGCAGCTCCCTGCAGCGTCCCTGGGTGCGGGTGTCCCTCCACCTCCCCCTCTCCGGGGGGCGGGCAGTGACTCATGTGAGGGTGACAGATGTCAATCACACACGGGTGATGTGTGTCAGTCACACACATGGGTGACAGATGTCAGTCACCCGCAGCGCTGGGGCTGCTCTGCCAGGGATGGAGATGGAGGGCAGGAACCCGTGTCTGTGTGGGGAATGAGGGCTGGAAGGCGTGTTTGGTGTGTGCAACATGTGTGCAACATCTGCAACACATGCTCCATGTATGCAACATGTGCTCAGTGCATGCAACACGTGTTCAACACCTGCAACATGTGCTTCATGCATGCAACATGTGCTCAGTGCATGCAATGTGTGCTCACTGCATGCAACACGTGATCAACATCTGCAACACATGCTCCATGTATGCAATGTGTGCTCAGTGCATGCAGTGCGTGCTCAGTGCATGCAACACGTGTTCAACATCTGCAGCATGTGCTCAGTGCATGTAGTGCATGCTCAGTGCACTGCAACACGTGTTCAACATCTGCAACGCGTGCTCCATGTATGCAACATGTGCTCAGTGCATGCAATGCATGCTCAGTGCATGCAACATGTGTTCAACATCTGCAAGATGTGCTCCATGTATGCAATGTGTGCTCAGTGCATGTAGTGTGTGCTCAGTGCATGCAACATGTGTTCAACATCTGCAAGATGTGCTCCATGCATGCAACATGTGCTCAGTGCATGTAATGCATGCTCAGTGCATGCAGCACGTGTTCACCATCTGCAACACGTGCTCCATATATGCAATGTGTGCTCCATGTTTGCAATGCATGCTCAGCGTCTGCAACACGTATAGTGTATGTAATGCGTCTTCAGTGTCTGCAACACATGTTTGGCATCTGCCTGTGTGTGCTCCGTGCATGCAGTGCCTGTTTGGTCTCTGCAACACATGCTCAGTGCATACAACATGTGCTCAGCACATGCCCCGTGTGCCAATGTCTTTGGTGCTGCAGCGTGTGCTCAGTGTCTGTTTCCACGCATGCCCTCGGTGCCTGCACTGTGCTCAGTCTTTCACACGTGCTCCATCTGCACACGTCTGCACCATCTCAGTGCCTGCACACACGCACACATCACCTGCACATGCATGGGGTGCTTACACACGTGTCAGTGCCTGAGCACATGCCTTGGTACTCACATGTCCTCTGAGCATGGAGAAGATGCTCCAAGCCCTGAGCCACATGCATGGGGCTGGGGCTGATGCTAACATGGCCACCAACAGCTCCTGCAGCATCCCAGGTCCCACAGCAGCAGATCTGGGGCTTCCTTCACCTCCATCCTCATCCCATGGGATGAAGCTGCTGTCCTTTGGGAGCGGGCTGGATGGAGCCTCCCTCCACTCGCTCTATGTATAGCACAGCGGAGGCGAGCGCGTGTGATGCCGCGCAGACAGTGATTAACTGCAGAGTCATTTACAAACAGCTTCCTCAGCTCCCGGCCCGGTGCTGCTCCAGCACGTGAGGGCGGTTCTAACCCCTGCAGCATTCCAGACCTGGGGAATTGTGGCTGGAGACTGCCCATGGAACAGGACCCGGGGGTGCTGATTGATGGAGCTGAACATGAGGATTGTGTGATGGGGGAGGGCTGAGGGACCTGGGGGGGTTCAGATGGAGAAGAGAAGGCTGAGGGGGGACCTGATGGCTCCCTACAACTGCCTGAGAGGAGGATGGAGCCAGGAGGGGGCTGCGCTCTGCTCCCAAGGACCAAGGCATGGGCCAAGAGGAACCGGCCTCAAGCTGCACCAGGGCAGGGTTAGATGGAGCTGAGGAAGCAATTCCTGCCCCAAAGACGGGAGACGAGGCCTCAGTGCCGTGGGTCAGTGGTGCCTGTGTTGGGGTGATGATCAGACTTGAACTTGAAGCTCTTTTCCGATCCAGGTTGATTCCATGATTCCATAGCTCTGCAGTATCTGGATCCAGGTGCCTCTTCGCAAGGCGCAGAAGCGCTTGGCATGGGGTGGAGCCAGCAGCATCCCTGCGCTTCCCCATGGTTTGGTGATGGCAGGAGCATCATGTGCTGGACACATGGATTAGGTGAATGTCAGGCAAAAGCCACCACTGAGGTGGCGCAGAGCAGGCTCAGCACCCTCTGCCAGCCACCTCCCAGCTCTGTATATAAAGGAGGCTCCATCCATCCCGCCCCTGGGGGCTGTCACCCCTGGGTGCAGGCAATGGGGCAGCCTCATGCACCCAGACAAGAGCCACTGCCTCTCACAGGAGTGACCCCACATTCCCCCTCCTCCTCTTGGGTACCTTAAGGGGGATCCAGGCCACTGCCAGCAGATGATGCTCCCACCCCCTGGCACCCACAGGGCTTGTCCCCATGGATCCCCTCATATGCCTCCCGCATCCGTGACAGCTCAGCCCCGCTCCCGGGTGTTGGACTCCACAGATGATCCATGCCCAGGTTTAATAGAGCCACAGCCACACTCCAGCAGGCTTCAGAGCAGTCATTGTTTCATCAGCAGCCCCATTAACCTGTCACTGCCTTGAGTCAGGCCCTCGTGTTATATCCCCCCTCCTTTCCCTTCCCTCCTGCCTTTTCCCAATCCCTCTTTATATTTAATCAGCCGCCTCCACACTTGGAATGCTACCAAAGGGCAGCTGGGGATGGAGAAACATCGCCTCCCCCTGCTCCCGGCTTTCCCACCCCTAAATGGGGCTCAGGCTGGGGAAGGATTCAGGGAAACCCGCTGGCAATTCAAGCCCCAGCCCCAATTCCCACCCCGAGGGTCCGCCCAGCATTCCAGAGCTCAAATCACTTCCAGAGCGCTGGGAAGCGGCTCCTGCTGGTGGGAAAGGGGGAGAAGAGCCCCTTGAAGGGGGTTAGGAGCGTAAAGTGATGGAGCAGGGGAAGGACGCTGCTTGAAGCCGTTTATCCCACCCTGTGCTCCCTCCTCCCTCCCCAGCAGCCTCCCACTCTCTGCTCCAGGCTCCTTAGGGAATATAAAAGGGATTTAGATCCTAAATAAAGGCACAGGAGGGAAAGGAGGTGCGGGGGTTTGCCCCAGGGAATTGCTCCCCATGGGCTGGGTGCTGGGGTCCATAGGGATGGGGGGAACCACTTCTGACTCCCATGGGCTGCTGGAAGGGGTGGGGGGGTTAGTGCTGGGTGTCAGGGACTCGGTACCTTGTGGGGTCGTGAAGGAGACATTGGATGGGCGCCCTTGGCTTAGCTTGGCTTGGCCAGGCCAGAGCAAGGCAAGAAGCCTGCAGCCAAACCCAACTGGAGATGGGTGGCAGGAAGCGGGAGTCAAATGGGGGTTTTCCCAATTGGAAGAACCCCCAAGGTCCCATCCCAAGGCCCGTGCTCCGTTTGGGATGAGGAATACAGGAGGGAAGAGCCGCTCCCCATGGGCTACAGGGATGTTGTGGTGGGAGAGCCCCATGCCCCCTCCATCCATGAGCTCTGGGCATGGTGGGATCCGCTCCCAGTACAGGCAGCTGCCAGATCCCTGCTGGCAGCGTCGATGGATGCAGCTGGTGCTGCTACATCCCAATGTGTGGGTCTGGCACGGGGAAGGATGCTCTGGGATGCTGATGCGGGGCCCGGGCTCCTCACCCTCCCTTGTCACTGTGGCTGCTGGAAGTAACTGGCCTTGTCCTTCCCCATTAAACCAGCATCAATTTGAATCCATTTCACAATAACAGAGCCTTCAATCTCAGTCAACCACTCCTGCCTGATGGTGATGCTCCCGGGATTTCAACACGGACGCATCAGCGCTGCATCCCTGGCCAGGGCTGAGGGAGCAGGACGGGATCCCCAGGGACACGTGTGCCAGGTGGGATATGCAGCTAGGCAGAACTGCTGACTCAGCACAGCCCCGGGCTCCGTTTTCCCTGGGGATGGGTTTGATCCTGCAGCCAAACTGGGTTGGAAGCCTTAAAGGAGCAGGCATGGCTCTTCCTCCTCATCCTGCGAGGATGAAGCACAGGTGGCCTCTGGCTGGGGTCAGAGCTCCTGCAGACAGGGTGCATGTCACCTCCGCTGGTGGATGGGGGTCACCAGGGCTTGAAAATTCCCCATTTCCCTTTGCTCCATCCCTTGGGAGACTCCCAAGAGGGACAGAGCAGGAGGATGCTGTGTTGGTGGGGAAGGGAAGCAGGGCTGATGTCACCTGCCTGGGCTTGTGCAGTGTTTGACACTGTCCTGTGTGACATCCCTGTCTCTGAACTGGAGTGATGCGGATCTGAGGGATGGAGCACTCGGTGGATAAGGAATTAGCTGGATGGTTGCACTCAGAGAGTTGAGGTCAAGGGCTCAGTGTCCAATTGGAGACCAGTGATGAGTGGTACCCCTCAGGGGTCAGCGCTGGGACTGATCTTGTTCAGCATCATTGTCAGTGGCTTTATCCTGTCAGAGGGGAGATGGAGATGAGCTCTTAGGCAGAAGCTCTTCCCTGGGAGGGTGCTGAGGCGCTGTCCCAGGGTGCCCAGAGAAGCTGTGGCTGCCCCATCCCTGCAGTACTCAAGGCCAGGTTGGACACAGGGGCTTGGAGCTGCTCCAGTGGAAGGGATGAGCTTTAAGGTCCCTTCACCCCAAACCACTCCATCCCAATGCACACACTCATCCATCCCAGTGTATCCAGCTAAATAAAGCCCAGGTTGGAATCAGCACCCAATGAATCCATCCACCCCAATTCCCTACTCGCTGCCACCAGGATAAACCCACTTTGTCCCACGTGCCGCAAGGATCTGTGCTGAGCCGTCCTCACCCAGCATCGTGCAGCCCTGAATGGAGCATGGAGGAGAAATTCATCCCGATGGAAGGAGGAAAGCCAAAAACGCCATTGAGACTTGCTCAAGACACATGAAAAAACCCTCTTTGAGGAAAATCACCTTAAATTGGCTATTTATCGGCTCAGCATCCTGCCGACAGGTTTCCATGGATACCTGGAGGCTCCGAAGCGCCAGCCCTATGTGCCACATGTGTGTCCCCACTGGTGACAAACCCTCATTGGCACCTCTTACACAGCCAACTCCACTTGATCTCAGCCCTGCTGTGGGGTCTTGATCCCAATTCCTGCATCCCGAGGGTTGGTACCCGGATGGGGAGATGCCCTGGAGCATCCCAAGGGACCAGAGGGTGGCAATGGGGGACACTGTGGGAAGGGGTTGGCATTGTGGAGACCCTGTGCACTGGTGTGGCTGCAGTGGGATGTGATGCTCCAATGGATGGGATTGTCCCAATTAACATCCCTGTCCCATCACTGGCATCACTTCCAGCTTTGGGGAAGAGTCCAATGAGCCTTTCCCCAAGACATCATTCACTGGGTGATATGAAACCTGCAGGCTTGAATGCATCTGGGACACGTTGCACATCCATATCCCTGCTCCAAGGGACCCTGATGGCTTCCACAGGGATTTTCCTGCCTTAACATGTTGGGAAGAAACAGCTGGGAGCTTGTTGCAGCCTGGGGACCAGAGTCAAACCACCACATGGACAGGGATACTTAGGGGATTGGGCAGGGATGTTCCAGGTCCCTTCTGCAGCTCAGACAGTCACCACATCCGTCTGCCACCCCTGGAAACCTCATCCCTGCTTTTTCCCACCGATGGGAAAATGCTCCTGGTGGCTTTGGGAGGATGATGTGTAAGTGGGTCCCCAGTTCAGTGTTCACTTGGGGTCACTTGGGGACCCTATGAAAGCACAGGGCTGACCCCAGCTGCATGTCCCATACCTGAAGCAGTGGGTTTTACCCCTTCCATAGCCCCTGAGGACCATCCCAAAGGCATCCCCTGCCCCACTGGAATCCCCATCCCATGGGACAGGGTGTTTCAGGGTGCCACCAATCCCTCTCTGCCTTGGGGCTTGCTCAATGACAAGATTATCTGATGGCTCCATGCAGCTGCATCACCTCAGCATCACCCAACAACAGCTCCTGCTGCCGCCTGGCATTGATTCCATGTGATCCATGACCGCCTTCCGCACGTTTAATCCCTCCCTGCTCTCTTTTGTGGGAGCCAACCTGCATGTGAAGGAGCAGCAGCCACGCTGCTAATTCCCATCACTCTGGGTCTGTCTGGGCCCAGAGCTTGGATTGTTGGATTCCTTTTGTTCCCACCCTGATTTTGCCTTTGGTTTTATCTCTGTGCATAGTGGGGGGGAAGGTCATGGGCCCATTCTGCACCCTGGTGCACCCATGAGCCGTGGGAAGGGGATGCTGAGGGTGCAGGGACACCGTTGTCCCAGGAACACAGAGTTCCATCCTCCTCCTCCTGTGTCACCATCCCTATCCCTTATTCCCAACCATTCCCAGCCTCATCTACACTGGAGCACCCCCCATCTCCTCTCACCTCCAAACCGGGGATGGATCCCATGTTTGGGTCATGGGAAGCAGGGATTTTCAACCTCAGGGCTCAGCCTGAGCCCAGGGGCCACTTGGTGTCCCCAGTGCTCCCCACAGTGATGGGAGAGCTGGGAAGGGGTCATGGTGGCAACAAGGATTCCAAACCCACCAAAACCAGGATGGGGAACCATGGAGGGGACAGAGCTGGGCCTATGAATGGTGCCTGGATCATGGTACCCGGGGGTCAGACCCTGGGAGCAACCAGATGATTCCTAACGATTCCCATGGCCAGTGGCTGACCCTGCATCCCTGTTTCCCATCACCCGTATGGCATATGTCACCCCCGGCACAGCCTAGGGACGGATGCAGGTATCGGGGATCTGTCACCGCAGGGATTCTGCTCCAGACTTTGGCCTTGGGGACACATCAGAGGGATGTGGGATTTGATGGGTGATGATGCGAGGCTGGGAAGGGGGGCAGAGGCTGCCCCGGGGCAAGGGCACCCGTGCGGCACCGTGGTGCGATGGAGCCGGCGAGTCCCTGTCCCCTCCCGGCTCCGGGCTGACGGATGCGACCGGGCAGGACACGGCGCAGCCCGGGGCAGGCTCAGTGACAGCGCTGGAGCGGCCCCAGCACCGGCACCCGCCGCGTTCCTGCTGCCCCCGTCAGCGAGGGGAGGTGATGGGGGGGCTGAGGCTGCTGCTGTGAGCAAGCACATCCCTGCCCCTTCCCTTCCCTTCCGCCTTCCCTTTCCCCTTCTCCCTCTCCTTCTCCTTCTCCTTCCCCCTTTTCCTTTCGCCCTTCCCCTTCCTCCTCTACCTTTCCTGTCCTTCTCTTTCCCCTTCCCCTTTCCTCTCTTTCCCTTCCATTCACAGTCCCACTCCTATTCTCCCCTTCTCTTCCTCATTCTTCCCTTTTTCCTTCTTTCCCCTTCCCCTTCCTCTTTGCATTCCCCATCCTTCCCCTCCATTTTTCCCTTTCCCCCTTTCCACTTTCTCCTTCCGCATCCTTCCCTTTCCCTTTCATTTCCCTTCTTTCCTCTTTCCTTACCCTTCTCCCTCCAATCCACTTTCACACCCTCCTGACCCCCTCCAAGGTTCCCAAGCCCCTTCCTGGACCTTTTGGGATGCTCCATCCACAGAGGTGGCCTTTCCCGCTGCCTCTCCCATGGCTGCAGCACCGGCCCAGTGCAGGTCCGGATGGCCAGGAGAGGATGGGATGCGCTCTGCTTCCTGCTGCTTGGGATGGAATAAGGCACAACCAGGGATACTAAGATCAAATCAAGGTGGTGGATTTACTGATGGCCATGAGCGGGGTGATGCTCAGAGCCCCACTGGTAGCACAGAGCTCCCATCAGTGCTGGTGCTGGTGCTGGACAGAGCAGGATTTCTCTCCCATCCACACGAGGTTTCATTTCCCTTCCCTTATCTGAGGGTCTTTCCATCGGCCACTTCCTCGGCTGCTGGGATCACAGCGCTGCTCCATTGCCCTCAGTGTGTTGTCATGGGATGGGTTCGGATGAAGGGACCTTAAAGCTCCTCCGGATCCAACCCCTGCCACAGGCAGAGACACCTTCCACTGGAGCAGCTCCAAGCCTGTGTCCCACCTGGCCTTGAACACTACCAGGGATGGGGCAGCCACCTGCATCCCCTTTATCCCTTTATTCCCAGTTGCTTCAGGGAAGGCAATGGGATGGGAATGGGATGGGATGGGTGGGTACCAATGAGGGCCAGCATCAATCCCACCTCATTCTGCATCACTGTCACCATGGTGCAGACCAGGATGCAGCAGGATGCTGCATCCAAACCCTCCAGGCAGCTCCCTGGGCCCCCCATCCCTGCCCCAAAGTACCTGGGGCCCTGTCCGTGCTCTGCCCACGCCAGCAGGGCTGTACCTGCAGGCACAGGCAATCATTCCCCTCATCACTGAGGATTCCTTTCCGCTTATTTGCTGCTTCGAGAACAGCTTGTTCTGACCTTGTGATAAAAACCAAGGCTCTGGGCTCCTCCGGGGGTTGTTTTCTGTTCTTTTTCTGTTCCCAGGATAAATGTCAAGGAAAATGGAAAAGCTTTTCTCCATTCCGCGGTTTTCTTCCTTCTTGGAAAAGCTCTTTGGGTTTGTGAGTGTGGCACAAGCGGAGAAGGGGGGAAAGCAACCCCCAGCTTCCTGGAATTGGAACTTTCTGGTGGGTATTTATACAGGCACGACAGGACCAGTGCTTCCATTGGTGGGAATACTGGGGATATATAGGGATAGTTCTATCTACTGATGGACTTGGAGCAAGCTGCTCTAGTGGAAGGTGTCCCTGCCCATGGCAGCGGGTTGGAACTGGATGAGCTTTGAGCTGCCTTCATCCCAACCCATCCCATGCTCCTCTGACACCCTGGAAGCAGGAAAGCAGCGTGTGGTCCCTGAGAGCATCCTGGGCTGCTGGGCTGAGTCGCTGAGGTATCCCTGCAGGAAGAGCATGGAGCCCATTGCCCTCTGGAGCTCGGAGCTCTGGAGAGGGGGTGCAGCGCTGCTGAGCCCTTTTGTAGGGAGAGCATCTTGTGAGGAAGTTCTGTGCCACCAAAGCCATTCCTGTGAGCGGGATGCTCCCAGTACCCGCACAGCGATCACCCAGTGACAATTGGTGGTCATTGAGAGCTCAAAGACCTGAACCCCGCAGCCGAGGAGGCTCTGCAGGAGCTGAGCTCGAGGCTCGTTTCACATTCACACCACAAACACCCACACGGGGGCACGGACCTGGAATGATGCCTTTGGAAGGCGGCAGCGCTTCATCTTCCTGACAGGAGATAAAGACATGGAGCCGCTGTCAGGAGCCAGAGCGGAATTGCCATCAACTCCGCTGGAATCGCGTTCACTGCATCCAACATGGAATGTGGGGAGAAACAAGAGGGATGTGTTGTGCTGGATCCTCCCAGGACCTTCTCCTTCCATAGGACGAGGAAGGACCTTAAGCTGCAGGAGTTTGGGTTTGCCCTTTGGGTGCTCCTGGAGAAGGTTTCTTGGTGGATCTTGCTGGCCATCACCATGGCCTCGTGCCTGCACCACAGCCCAGCTCTAATGTCCTTGTATGCCATGGGGATGCCATCCCCCGTGGAGTTGCCGCAGCCAGGATCAGCGCCAGGTCCACGGGGGCCTGAGCCCTGCGGGACATAGGGATTCTGCCTTGGCTTCATAAGCACCCAAGGACCCCAGGATCCCACCTGGAGTGGGGACACTGCACCGATGTCAGGAGGATCGTGGCATCCAGAGAAGCTGTGGCTGCCCCATCCCTGCAGTGCTCAAGGCCAGGTTGGACACAGGGGCTTGGAGCTGCTCCAGTGAAAGGTGTCCCTGCAATGAGCAGGGGTTGGAAGCGGAGGAACTTTAAGGTCCCTTCATCCCAAACTATTCCCTGATTCCATGATTAGTTTAAAGAGATGGCCCTTAAAATAACCTCAAATGAGCCCTGGCTCTGCCATCAGCTGCTGGGGTGAAATCTGGGCAAGGCATCATGGATCTGGTCCTCAGTTTCCTCCCCTGGCCAAGGCAGGCAGGGGCTGCCAGTAATGGATACGTTACTCGGCCTATTTATGGAGACCGTGGGGATATTAATCCATGTGAATCTGACAGGAACTGATGTGATTTGAGTGCAAATCTCTTACTAACTATTGCTGCTCTTCACGTGGGCTCACCACGGAGCAGGGGAGCAGCAGCGTATCCACAGCAGTTACAAAGCTCATCCCGCCCCTCTCCCCATGGAAGCAGTGACCCTGGAGGGTTGGATTGCCCCAAGGCCGCAGGAGAGCAACCGAAATTGCTGCTTTTGGTGCAACATCTCCTGCCATGAAGCCGAGCTCCCAGCCTGGGGGTGTGGGTTGGTGCAGCACAGAGCAGACAGCGAGTGTGTGGAGGATGCAGACACCCACAGAGCGATGCTGCTGAGCTGAGGACCCAAGGGATGCTCCTGGGTTCACATGGGATGGGGGAAGAGCAGCAGGGGGGCTGGAGAGGTGGGGCCATAGAACCTCATGTTCAATGGCGTCAGTGTGCGCCTGCAGCCCAGAAAGCAGCCACGTCCTGGGCTGCACCCCCAATGCGTGAGCAGCAGCTCAGGGAGGGGATTCTCCCCTTTTATTGCTGTGTGAATGGGAGACCTCAGAGCAGCTCCAGTGCCTAAAGGGGCTCCAGGAAAGCTGGAGAGGGGCTTTGGACAAGGGATGTAGGGACAGGACAGGGGAATGGCTTTAAGCTGCCAGAGGGTAGACTGAGATGAGCTCTTAGGCAGAAGCTCTTCCCTGGGAGGGTGCTGAGCACTGGCCCAGGATGCCCAGAGGAGCTGTGGCTGCCCCATCCCTGGCAGTGCTCAAGGCAGAGGGTGCTTGTTCCATGCTCTCCCTGACAGCCTGTGGCTCCAGGAGGCCCAGGGCAGGGATCCCAGTGTGGTTGTGGGGGATAAACCCACAGACACCGTATCTGCTCCTCCAACCCATCCATGCCGGCGTGACAGTGCGGGTGCAGGCATGGAACGATGCTGCAGCACATGGGAGGCCCCAGCTCCTCCCTGCCGGGGGGTGGAGGCTCAAGGGCCAGGTTCAAGCTGGGGGTTCGCCCATGTGGGATGATCGAGGCCTCAGCGTATCCCCTCCCTGCTCCTGTGTTGCCTGGTCTGGGACCTGCTGCCCTGGTGGGGACCTGCCTGTCGGGCATTGCTGTCCATCGCTTGTCTGCTCCCAAGGACCAAGGCATGGGCCAAGAGGAACCGGCCTCAAGCTGCACCAGGGCAGGGTTAGATGGAGCTGAGGAACAATTCCTGCCCCAGAGGGTGCTCAGCATTGGAACTGCTGCCCAGGGCAGTGCTGCAGTCACCGTCCCTGCGAGTGCTCACACACTGTGGAGACGAGGCCTCAGTGCCATGGGTCAGTGGTGGCCATGGGGCAATGGCTGCACTGGATGGTCCTGAAGCTCTTTTCCAAGTCGCTGATTCCATGATTCCATGATCCCATAATACCGCTTGATACCACCCAGTGCCCTTGGGAAAGGAACCTGCTCACAGATCAGGTGCTACCTGGTGTTGCCCTGTACCCCTGGGGCAGGGACCTGCCTGCGGGCCACTGCTGCTCCATACTGCTTGATGCTGCCCGGTGCCCATGTGCAAGGAACCTGCTTGTGGGCCTGATGCTGCCCTGGAGCAGGGACTTGCCTGCAAAACCATTGCTGCCCAGCATCACTCTGTGCTGCCCAGAATTGCCTTGTACTGCCCAGCATCGCCTTGTACTGCCCAGCATAGCCCTGTGCTGCCCAGCATCGCCTTATACTGCTCAGCATCACTCTGTACTGCCCAGCATTGCCCTGTGCTGCCCAGCATCGCTCTGTGCTGCCCAGCATTGCCCTGTGCCACTCAGCATCGCTCTGTGCTGTTCAGCATCACTCTGTACTGCCCAGCATAGCCCTGTGCTGCCCAGCATCGCTCTGTGCTGCCCAGCATCGCCTTATACTGCTCAGCATCACTCTGTACTGCCCAGCATTGCCCTGTGCTGCCCAGCATCGCTCTGTGCTGCCCAGCATTGCCCTGTGCCACTCAGCATCGCTCTGTGCTGCCCAGCATCACTCTGTACTGCCCAGCATAGCCCTGTGCTGCCCAGCATCGCTCTGCGCTGCCCGATGCCCCCCGGCGCAGAAGCCGGGCCGCCGGGCGCTTGCGGTGCCCCGCAGGACCCGCTGCCGCCGCGGGGAGCGCGGAGCGGGCAGGGCCAGCGCGCTCCTCACAAGACAAAGGCGGCGTCCCCCCGGAGCGGGGCGGCGCTGCGGGCGAGGCCGGGTGCGGCCCAGGGCGGGCGGCAGCGAGCGGCAGGTGCGGACCCCTTCGGCCCCTCCGCGGGAGAGGCTCCGGCCCCCGCCCAGCCCCGCGGAGCCGCAGCGGCGCCGTCAATCAGCGGCGTTTCTTCCCCCAGCCTCCCCCCGCGCCTCTCCGCCCTCCCCTCCCGCACGCCTCGGCGCTCTGCATCGGGCTCGGTTGACAGCAGCGGGCTCCGCTCCTCGCCAGCACCGAGAACCGGGCGCAGCGGCGGCTCCGCGCTGCCCGCAGCCCCTCGCCGAGCCCCCGCCGGCCGCCGAAGCATGCGGAGCCATGGGGCAGGGCTGCGGACACTCCATCCTCTGCCGGAGCCAGCCGTACCAGGCGGCTGCGTCTGACCTGTGAGTCCCCTCCCGCCGGCACCGGGGACTGGGGGGGACCACGCCGGGAGGGAGCGATGCTCCGGAGGGGGGGGGGGTGCTGCGCGAAGGCGAGAGGGAGACATCGCGGAGATGGGAAAAGTTCCTCCTCCCGCCTGGCAGCGGGGAGGGGGTGCAGGGGGATCATAGGTGCAAACCCCCTCAGTTCCTCACTGTGTGAGCCCAGGGCAGGGCATCACTGATGGGTGATGCTGTGCAGGAGCGCTGCTGTCGTCAGCATCTCCCCTTTTCCCTATCGACCCACCCTTGTATGTTCCCTGTAACCCCGTGGTGGTTTCCCATGGGAGCAGAAGGCTCCTGGCCTGGCAGTGGGCCGGGGGGGATGTGGGTGACTTAGTGAAATGCTGGTCAGGCCTCGGCATCGTGGCTTTGGTGGCTCCACGCATGGCAGGAGGAGCCACCCCTTTGCACACCCACCCCACGCAACAGGTCTGGGGGTCCCGGTGCTGCTGTTCCCATGCAGCGGGGTGGAACAGGGGGATCAGGGGAGATCTCATTCCACAGTGCAGGAATGAGGGGCTCGCAGGGGGTGACCTTGCAGAGGGATGACAGTGCTCGCTTCCAGTGGTGAAGGGTGACGCTCCGGAGAGCCCACGTGGGAAGAGGGGCAGAGCTGGCTAGTGGGAAGCATGTGGTGCTTCGATTCCCATCGCAGTGGCTCGGGATGGCCGAGACTCCCAGCTCTGTGTGTCTGTGTGTGTATGGAGCACTCACGAGGCTCCACTGCTGTGCGCAGGCGGTTTGCAGTACGTGGGTGCTCTGCTTCCCGGGTATCCAGAGATATTGGGTGCTCCCTATCCCTTGTTTCCCACCCCAGCAGGTTGCTGGAATCAGACCCCACATTGCCAAAGGGATGGGCTGATCCGGTGGGAATGGGATGAAGGTGTAAGGGGATGAGGAGGGAAGCTGCTGGGTGCTTGGATTCCTTTGTCTGACGGATGCATCTCAGCTCCACATGCTCAAGCGCTGGCTCTGCAGCCGGGACCACCGCTCCCAGTGCTGCATCCCTCATGGGGATGTGCCTGAGAGCATCCTCAGGGCTCCTGGAGCGGGTGCTTGATGTGATTCCAGGACCATCAGGGGGCAAGGGAAGCTGCTGCCTGCTCCTACCTCATCCCCACCTATTTCCCTCCGGCATCACCAGCTTTTCGCACCTTCATGAGGTGACCTTTGGATGCTATGTTTGCCTGGCTCTAGAGTAGCCTCCAGCATCTCCTGCCTACGGTGGTGTGGGGCCCAGACCCACCTTCCAGAGGCCACCAGGAGCTACTGATCTCCCCCACTGTGGGTGCTGGATCCAGACTCTGCGGGCAGCATCCTTCCCCCCCCCCCCTCCGGCTCTCCCTGGTGCTGTATGCGCTTTGTTCCCTGCAGAGATCCTTTCATGCTGCTACCACAACATGTGCCCGTGTCCTTTTCTTTAAGCACAACACACAAAGGTCTTGAAATGCCATTGCCATCCCCGTGTTCCCTGAGGCTGGAATGCCGCTGCTGACTTGCAGCTCCTGTTTAATGGCTTTAAGAATGGTGGATGCTACTTGAGTGTAGCTGGGTTGCTGCACCCCTTGAGCCTCCTGGGGCAGGGATGGTGAGATGGGGTGCTTTCCCCTTTACTCAGGACACAATCCCATGTCTTTCCATGATGTTTATCCCTGTTCCCACACATCCTGGGGGATATATAGGGCTGGAAAAGCTTCCTAAGCGCTTTCCAGCTATGTCCTTGGTGGCTGCCCCTTCAGCACATGGGTGTCCCCGTGAGGCCAGGGTGATGCTGCCTGCTCCCTGCTTCCCCTCCATCCCCATGTTGTTTCCTGCTGGCTCTGCCTGCGTGCTGCCAGCAGATCCCAGTGAAGCTGCTCCCACCCTCACAGCACACTGGGAATGCTGCGTGGGGCCGGGATGGAGCGATGGGCCAGGTCTACCCACGTGCGCGGTGGATGAGCTCCGATTCCTCCTGGGGCAGCGTCGCTGGCAGCCACTCAAGCGCCATCCTGCATTATCCAGGTCACGTTTAAACCCGTTTCTGCCTCCTTTCCCCCCCGGCAGCAGCTCCTGACCCGGTTATGGGCAGGTGGGATGCTGGGGTGCCCGGAGCTGCTGCGCTCACAGCATCTGACAGCAGCCAGGGGCTGGGGGAGCCGCAGCTGAGCTCTGCGCATTGAGAGCACGCAGGAGGAGAGGATGCTGTGAGCAGCCCTGCAGGGAAAGACCGGGCGCGATGGAGCCTGGGCACAGGTCAAGGCTTCCTTTGGGAAGCGGCCTCATCCGGCTGTTCCTGCTGGCAGGAGCAGACGTGGGGATGTGTGAACTGGGCAAGTGCCGCCAGGCTCAGCACTGGTTTGGTGACAGCGTCGGTGCCAGGCACGGGATGGAGGAGGGACTGTGGCTTGGCCACAGCTGGGATGAGGGCTCCATCCTGCCCGGATGAGTGCCCAGGAGCATGAAGGGACCAGTGTCCTGCGATGGGATAAAGAGGCATCTTTATCCCCTCCGTAAAGGATGTGTGTTAGTCTGAGTGCCAGTTATTCCTGGCCAGTGCAAGACCCAGACTGTGTGTCCCCAGGTTAATACAGGACCCAGGCAGTGTGTGCCCAGGTTGATACCAGGACCTGGACAGTGTGTCCCCATCAGGGCTCACACAAGGGCCATGTGTAATGCATTATCCCCATTTTTCCTCCCTGATGGACCCACCTGATTGCTGCTTCCTTCATGGTCCTGGACCTTAGAAACTCCTATCCAACCCAAACCATTCCATGGTTCTATGGCTCGCTCTGGTACCCATGGTGCAGCACTGGCTGGGACGCAGGGAGCATCCAAGTGGTGGAGCAGTCCAGGCACCTTTTGGAGGTCTACAAGCATCATCAAAGCCAAGTGCAGGCCCACCCTGCACCTTCTGCCCAGCCTGGTGCTGGTCCATCAACTGGGAGGTGTGTGGGGCACTTTTGTATCACCCACGTGTGTAGACCTCATCCTGGAGCTCAGAGAGGATGGAGGGGGAGCTCCTGGCACCCTGCACGTCTCCAAGCTTTGGGTGGGAATGACCCATCCAGGAGCTTCCCCCTCCATCCCCCTTATCTTCAGAGCAGGGAGTGCTTTCAGTGCCATGAGCTCCAGGAGGATGAGCGCCCATCCGGAGCAGGCAGCGCTCTGGCTGCTCCTCCAGGTGGGATGCAGGATTCCCTGGCTGCAGCAGTGCTCTCCTCCGACCTCAGTCCCTGCTTTTGCTTTGTCTCTTTCCCAGCTCCCACGTGGCTGGTGCTGGGCTGCAGCCAGAAGTGCAGTCAGGGCCTTGGGACCTTCTGCTTGTCCAGCTTTCTCCTGCAAAGGGCTGAGCTGTCCTTAATGGATGGGCCTGAATGGAGGGGGGAGCGAGGAGGATGCAGAGTGCTGGGAGATGCTGTGGCTGTGGCTGCGGCTTCATCATATCCAGCAAAGGGGGGTTTAGGTGATGGAGAGCAGGCACAGCGCAGGCAGTGGTACCCTGGCAGCTCCCCCCATCCCAGTGTCAAGGGTGGGGGGTGGACTCATGCAATGGGTGATGGGTGACCCCAAGGTTTGCTGTCTGGGGGGGTTGGAGTGTGGACTGGGGGTCTTGGGAAGCTATTCCCAGCCCATGGTGGGCCACAGTGCTGCAGCAGCAGGAAAGTGGCCCCAAACCTTGTCACCAGGTACCACCCTGAAGGGGTGGGTTAGCACAGCATCCTGTTTGATTCAGCTCTGGAATGGCCCAGGGGTTGGTTATTCGGCATCATTAGCAGCCCTTGGTCCCGCTCCCAGCCCCAAATCTGAAGCCAGTGTGGGGAGGAAGACATGAATAAGGATAGCTTGAGAGCATGCAGGGAACGTTTTGGGTGGGTTCAGACCTCCTGGTGTCTGTCAATTTGTCCTTCCTATCAGAAATCAAACAGAAGAAGAAAGATGGTTTTGGATGGGCACATTTCCCGTGGGAAATATTAAACCCTTGCTCTTCTGGCTGGGAATAAAGGGAGTTCAGGGCTTGTCCTGATGCGGATGGACTCACCATGTGTCCCAGCATCCCCAGAGCCTTCTGCTCACAAGATGAAGTGGAGGCTTGTGGTACCCAAGGTGGGAAAACACAATCAGCAGCTGCCGGTGCAGCACTTGCACAGGGGTGAAGACTTTGTCAGGATCCTCCTATTCCCTGGCTTGGAATCACTTCCCAGTTGGTTATTAGCTCGCACGTTTCAGCTGGGTGACTCAGAACACACCGAGGAGCTATTTATAATGAGCATTTGAAAGGAGAAGACTGATGGAGGGCTTTTATCCACCCCCCTTCCTTCAGTCCTTGAGCTGTGTTGGCTGCACTCCCCTTGCCTGGAGGCAGGTGGGTTGGGAAGGTTGGAAAGGGACCATCCATGTCCCTGAGGTTCCGTAGCTGGCTGGCACAGGGTGAAGATGCAGGTGGGTTGGGAAGGCTGGAAGGGGACCCATCCATGTCCTTGAGGTTCCATATCTGGTTGCTATGGGGTGTAGAAGCTGATGGTCCTCTGTTGGGGGTGATGCACCATCCCAATCCAGGGACTCTTCTCCCCATGGAGTGGAACTGGAATGTCTGTATGGCTCTACAGCAGTTCACACACTGAGGTTTGTTCCCTGCGAAGAGATAACACTGGAGCAGAGGGATAACCCCATGTCCCTGTCCTACAGCCAGGTGGATCCTTGAGCTGTCACTTGGCTGGAGCCCAGCCAGAAGGACCCTGGCCATGGGTGCTGCTGTGCTTTTCCTTGCTCTCCCAAAGGAATGAGGCTTTTCCCTGTATTTTTCCCGTGCTCACACAACCAGGGTGCTGGCAGCATCCTTCCCACAGGAAGAGCTGTCGGTGCCAGCAAAGTCTTTCATCTCCCAGCTCCAGCAGGATAATGGCACATCCCAGAGGAGTTTGTTGTCGCTGCCTGTGAGCTGGGACCTGCAGCTCCAGGCTCTATGGTCCTGAATGTGGTTGTGCAGGGGAGCTGTGGGACTTGGGGGGACCCCCCTGGTCCTTCTGCAGCACCTTGGGGTGCTCATCAGGTGGGAGATTGGGGTGTGGGGATGGGATGGGGCTCAGGTGCAGAGCAGATGGGCTTGGCCTGCGGCTGCTGTGGGGCTGGGGCTGGGGCTAGGACTAAGGTTAGGGCTAGGGCTAGGACTAAGGTTAGGGCTAGGGCTAGGACTAAGGTTAGGGCTAGGGCTAGGACTAAGGTTAGGGCTGGGGCTAGCACTAAGGTTAGGGCTAGGGCTAGGACTAAGGTCAGGGCTGGGGCTAGGACTAAGGTTAGGGCTAGGGCTAGGACTAAGGTCAGGGCTGGGGCTAGGACTAAGGTTAGGGCTAGGGCTAGGACTAAGGTTAGGGCTAGGGCTAGGACTAAGATTAGGGCTAGGGCTAGGACTAAGGTTAGGGCTAGGGCTAGGACTAAGGTTAGGGCTAGGGCTAGGACTAAGGTTAGGGCTAGGGCTAGGACTAAGGTTAGGGCTAGGGCTAGGACTAAGGTTAGGGCTGGGGTTAGGACTAAGGTCAGGGCTAGGGCTAGGACTAAGGTCAGGGCTGGGGCTAGGACTAAGGTTAGGGCTAGGGCTAGGACTAAGGTCAGGGCTGGGGTTAGGACTAAGGTCAGGGCTAGGGCTAGGACTAAGGTCAGGGCTGGGGTTAGGACTAAGGTCAGGGCTAGGGCTAGGACTAAGGTCAGGGCTGGGGTTAGGACTAAGGTTAGGGCTAGGGCTAGGACTAAGGTTAGGGCTAGGGCTAGGACTAAGGTTAGGGCTGGGGTTAGGACTAAGGTCAGGGCTAGGGCTAGGACTAAGGTTAGGGCTAGGGCTAGGACTAAGGTTAGGGCTGGGGCTAGGACTAAGGTTAGGGCTAGGGCTAGGACTAAGGTCAGGGCTAGGGCTAGGACTAAGTTAGGGCTAGGGCTAGGACTAAGGTTAGGGCTAGGGCTAGGACTAAGGTCAGGGCTAGGGCTAGGACTAAGTTAGGGCTAGGGCTAGGACTAAGGTCAGGGCTAGGGCTAGGACTAAGGTTAGGGCTGGGGTTAGGACTAAGGTTAGGGCTAGGGCTAGGACTAAGGTTAGGGCTAGGGCTAGGACTAAGGTTAGGGCTAGGGCTAGGACTAAGGTCAGGGCTAGGGCTAGGACTAAGGTTAGGGCTAGGGCTAGGACTAAGGTTAGGGCTAGGGCTAGGACTAAGGTTAGGGCTAGGGCTAGGACTAAGGTCAGGGCTAGGGCTAGGACTAAGGTTAGGGCTAGGGCTAGGACTAAGGTTAGGGCTAGGGTTAGGGTTGGGGCTCTGGTTGAGGTTAGGGTTAGGGCTGGGGTTGTGGTTAGGGCTAGGGTTAGGTCTTGGGTTGGGGTTAGGTTAGGGTAAGGTTTTTTCTTAGGTTTAGTGCTAGGATTAGGGTTAGGTTAATGTTTGGGCTTACGGTTATGGCTAGGGTTAGCGTTAGGGTAAGGTTTGGGGTTATGGTTAGGGCTAGGGTTAGGGTTAGGGTTAGGTTAGGTTTTGGGATTGGGTTTACGGTTAGGGCTAGGGTTAGGCTTAGGGAAGGTTTGGGTTTCGGGTTAGGGCTCGGGTTAGGGTTAGGGCAAGGTCTCAGTTTCAGGTTACGGTTATAGTCTGGTATAATGCTTGGGCTAGGATTAGTGTTGAGGCTGTAGCTAAATTTTGTGTGAGGTTTTGTGTAAATTCAGGGCTACGGTTAGGGTTTGGGTTAGGTTTTAGTTCTAAGGTTTGTGCTATGCTTTGCTAATGTTTAGATTTATGTTTAAATCTAAGGTTAGAATTAGGGCTGGGCGAAGGTTGGGTTTAGGGCTGGGCCTTTGCCTAAATCTAGGCTTTTGTTTATAGGTAGGGTTGAACTATTTGTATGGTAAAGATTATGGCTAAGGTTTGATCTTGGTTTGTTGTTATAATGAAGGCTAGTTATAGGTCTAATGTTGGGATTAGGTCTAAGGTCTGGGCTAGTATCTGGGTTAGGGTTATGGCTAGCGTTAGGTTTTGGGTTTGGTCTGGGGCTCAGATTAGGGTTATACTTAGGGCTTGGCCTTAGGTTGGGGTTAGGTTAGGTCCAGGAGTAGCACTATGGCTGAGGCTTGGGTTAGGGTTGGGGTTAGAGCTAGCTTTAGGGTTAGAGTTCACTCTAAGATCAGGTCTCAGACTAGCTCTATGGTTAGAGTTGAGGTCTGGGCTTGGGTTCAGATTAGGTTCAGCCTTGAGCTAGGGCTAAGGTTAGGGCTGTGCATAGGGCTTGGCCTGACCTTAGGGTTTGTTTTAGCACTAGGCTCTGAACTGTGTCTAAGGTTACGATTACATTTCAGGTTAGAGCCTGGGTTAGGTTAAGGCTAAGGTTATATTCAGGGTCAGGATCAGAGCTAGGGCTAGGACTAAGGTCAGGCTTAGGACCAGGATCAGGACCAGGGTTGGGTCTCCCAGGCCAAGGTACCCTGGAGCCTCCCTCTGCTCACCCAGCTCAGGAGCTTCCTTCCTCCCTGGGAGCACATTCCCTGTGCACATCCTTCCCTTGGAGCAGGGATGGGATCTGCCACCTCCAATGGCTTCACCTCCCGCCCATCCAGGCCTCCCTGTGAGCAGGAGTGATGCTGAGCCAGCAAACACTTGTGGCTGCATCCCCAAAACTCGAGTGTGTCCATGGACACGCATGGAACACGGGACAAAGCAGCTCTTACTGCATGGGAAATGCTGGCTCTGGGGCCAGCTCGGCGTCAGACACCAGGGTGATGGGCACCTGGGTTAAAAGAAAGCCCCAAAGGAAGCCCCAACCCAGCTGATGAGGACAAGGGTCCCCCAAAAGAAGGATGAGGGCACTGAGGTGTCCTTTGGGTGCCGGTTTCCCTCAGCCAAGCACCCGCTCTGGAAGGCGCTGTGGGTGATGCTCATGGTGGGAGCTGGGATTGCTGCACCCAAAGGGCTTAGGGAGGGATTGAGAGGCTCTGATTTTGGGGGTTGCTGTTCCCAAGCATGTGACATTCCTGGAAATATCTGTGGCTCCCTTCCAGGCACCTGGTTCCCATCCTGCCCTCACCAGATGGATGCGATTCCTCTGGGAACGCTGCCCCCGGGGGAGCTGGAGCAGGATGCATCCCATGCCATGGGCTGGATGGAGGGGACAGCAGTGCCAGCAGCCACACATGTGACCCCCAAACCTTGGAGCTGCATCCGATGCTGGGGCACATCCTTGTGTTTCCCAAGCTCCAGCCACGGTGCAGGATCCAGAGCCTGCTGCTTGGGAATGCAGGGATGGGAAGGGGGGGTCTCTTCCCCCTGGGAATAGCGTGGGAGCTGCTCCTGGCTGTGTGGGTGCTCTGTGGAGGTGGGGTTGGGCAGCAGCTGCAGCGCTGTTGGGGACCCCCCCTCCCCATTGCTGGCAGCGAGATGGGACAGCAGGTCCGTGGGCTGGAATTGCAGCATTAGGCACTTGGGCATCGCTCGTGCATGGAAGTGGGAGCTCACTGGGAGCGAGCGCTGTGTTCTGGATAGGCCCCAGCTCCTCCTGCACCCCCAATGTGCCTGCTCAGCACAGCCTCGGGGCTGCCGGCAGGACCCAGCTTCATTCCTCCCTGCTCCATCCTCCCTTGGGAAGCTCGGTCACATCCTGGCTCTGCAGTTCCTGCATTGCAGACCCTGTGATGGGGACCCCAATAAAGGGATGGGGCTGGGGACACGTTATGGGTGGTTTGTGGCTGCCAGCCCTCCTGGCTGGGAATGGGGAAGCAGAGAACCCGGAGCCAGCGTTCATCCTGTGGGAAAGCCATTAATTCATAGCAAGTGCAATCAATCCAGCATTAATAGCCTGACCCGCTCCAGTGCTGGTCACATTCCCAGCAGGATCTGGCCATGCTGCAGAAGTGGATTGAAGTTCATTGCTGGGGCAAGCAGCAATGGTAGGACCTGGGAATGTCACGGAAGGATGGGGTATCTCCATGCCCATGTTACATCTCCCTGCTGGCCTTCCCAGCATTCCCATCAGTGTCAGGACTCTGCTGCAAAGGACACGGTGGGGCTGGGGATGTCTTCCACCAAAGGAAGGAGGCTTCTTTGTCACTGCTGCACCCATCACACCCCATTGTCACCTTATCCATGGAGAGCAGAGAGAGATGGGGGAAGCGCTGGGTCCCCACGGTCAGGTCAAGAGCTCATCTCCATCTCCCCTCTGGCAGTTAAAGCCATTCCCCTGTCCTGTCCCTCCATCCCTTGTCCAAAGCCCCTCTCCAGATCTCCTGCAGCCCCTTCAGGCACTGGAGCTGCTCTCAGGTCTCCCCTTCAGGAGCCTTCTCCTCTCCAGGCTGCCCCAGCCCAGCTCTCAGCCTGGCTCCATGGCAGAGCTGCTCCAGCCCTCGCATGGCTCCGTGCCCCCCTCTGGACCCACTCCTGCAGCTCCAGGTCCCTCCTGTGCTGCTGCCCCAGGGCTGGGGGTCTCTCGAGCTCCCGGGTGTCAGACGGAGCCGCTCTCACCCTAAGGACCCTCAAGGCACCAGCATCTCGTGGCCGTGGCCATTCCCATCCCTCCTCTGATGTTCCACCTTCCTGGGCTCGCTCGTGCTAACAGGGAAATCCCACCAGGGTTCGGTGAGACTTCCAGGCTGTTGGATCCCTGCTCCAGGGATGCTGCTGTTCCCAGGGAGGGATGGGGCACAGACAGCAGATTCAGGGTGCTGTGGTCCTGCTCTATTCCCGTAGGATATTGCTGATGGCAGTGGGTGGAAGGGACTGCAGATGCTGAATGTGGGGTTGAGCTGCAGGGCGGGTTGTGCATTGGGATGGGAAAGGGGGTCAGGGAAGGGAATAAAAAGCTGGAAAAGGGGAAAAACCAGGAAACAGCTCTGGGAAGATCACGGGATGCAGCTAATCCCATCTCCAGCTGCCTCATTGAACTCCCTCTGGTTATCAGCTGAACTTCCTACTTGCACCATGAGTTGGCAGTGTCTGTGCTGCTGCCTCTATCCAAGGACAATTAACCAGGGATTCAGGGTAACCGCGTGTCGGCTCCTACCTGGATTGGTGCTGGAGCACGGCTCCCTTGGGTGCTGGTTGCCTCATGTGGAGGTCCCGAAGATGGTGTCATTCCGTGTTCCTCCCTGCTCTGGTGCTGCCGCGCAAAGCTCCTGTCACATTCCCAGCGGTCCCTCTTGGGACAGCTGGATAGGGATCAGGGATGGGGATCAGGGGTACCCTCCTGCTTCAGCAAGCTGGGTCCTGGTGTCTTGGGGTGCAGTGCAATGGGAATGGGTATTTGCAGGATGCAGGGATGCAGTGCAATGGAAATGGGGATTTGCAGGATGCAGGGATGCAGTGCAATGGAAATGGGGATTTGCAGGATGCAGGGATGCAGTGCAACAGGAATTGGGATTTACAGGGTACAGGGATGATGTGCAATAAGGATTTTCAGGATGCAGGGATGCTGTGCAGTTGGGATGAGGATTTGCAGGATGCAGGTATGCAGTGTAACAGGGATGAGATTTGCAGGATGCAGGAATGCAGTGCAATGGGAATGGGGATTTGCAGGATGCAGGGATGCAGTGTAACAGGGATGGGATTTGCAGGATGCAGGGATGCAGTGCAATGGGAATGGGGATTTGCAGGATGCAGTGTAATAGGGATGGGATTTGCAGGATGCAGGGATGCAGTGCAATGGGAATGGGGATTTGCATCCCTGCAGTGCTCCCAGCTTTCCCAGCCCCCCGGACCAGCCGGGCTGCATTCCTGAGGCTCCTGGTATCCCAGAGCAGCCACTCCTCCAGCCTGGCAGCGCAGGGACCTGGTGCTCACGGTGCGGGCACCACCCAGGAAGAGCAAACAGCGCTCAGCCCTTCCTTAATGGAAGCACTTGAGGCTCCATGTGTTGGTTCAGCAAACACAGCTTCAGTGGCACCGTGTCCCTTCCCTGTGTCACCATGTGTGTCCCATCCCTATGGCACCGTGTCCCTTCCCTGTGGCACCATGTGTGTCCCTTCCCTGTGTCACCATGTCCCATCCCTGTGGCACCGTGTCCCTTCCCTGTGGCACCGTGTCCCTTCCCTGTGGCACTGTGTCCCATCCCTGTGGCACCGTGTCCCTTCCCTGTGTCACCATGTGTGTCCCTTCCCTGTGGCACCGTGTCCCTTCCCTGTGGCACCATGTCCCATCCCTGTGGCACCGTGTCCCTTCCCTGTGGCACCATGTCCCATCCCTGTGGCACCGTGTCCCATCCCTGTGGCACCGTGTCCCTTCCCTGTGTCACCATGTGTGTCCCTTCCCTGTGTCACCATGTGTGTCCCTTCCCTGTGGCACCGTGTCCCTTCCCTCTGTCACCATGTCCCTTCCCTGTGTCACCATGTGTGTCCCTTCCCTGTGGCACCGTGTCCCTTCCCTGTGTCACCATGTCCCTTCCCTGTGTCACCATGTCCCATCCCTGTGGCACCGTGTCCCTTCCCTCTGTCACCATGTCCCTTCCCTGTGTCACCATGTGTGTCCCTTCCCTGTGGCACCGTGTCCCTTCCCTCTGTCACCATGTCCCTTCCCTGTGTCACCATGTGTGTCCCTTCCCTGTGGCACCGTGTCCCTTCCCTCTGTCACCATGTCCCTTCCCTGTGTCACCATGTGTGTCCCTTCCCTGTGGCACCGTGTCCCTTCCCTGTGGCACTGTGTCCCATCCCTGTGTTACCGTGTCCCTTCCCTGTGTCACCATGTCCCTTCCCTGTGTTACCGTGTCCCTTCCCTATGTCACCTCGGGGCTGGTATCACCTCCCACATTCTGCAGCTCCCTGCACCACTGTGCAGGGCTGGAATGAACCCGGAGTTGTTGCCATCCTCTCCTTCCCATGGATCCCACAGTGACACTTAACCAGGGGGCACCCTGTGCAAGTGCCATGATCCATTGCTTCGATGCACCTGGAAAAATCCTTTGGGAATGGAGTAAACAGCTTTGCATCATGGCTTGAGTCTGGGGAAGGTGAAATTCAGGGGCGCGGGTACCAGTGTGGGAGTTTGACTGCATCCGGGTGCTGGAGGTTGGAGGAGAATGTGCAGGGATCCCATGGATACCCCAAACACCCTGAGTTTGCTGCTCCCATTGCTCCAGGTTCTCCTGTGGTCCATTAGCATCTCCCTATGGCTCCATCCCATCCCTGCACTGTGGTCCTCATCCTCTCCATCCCTGCATCCCTGCCCCCGGTCCTCGTGCCCCCCATCCCATCCCTGCACTGTGGTCCTCACCCACTGTGGTCCTCACCCCCTCCATCCCATCCCTGCTCCAGGAATTAATGGTGCCGCTGCACAAATACCACATTGGAGGAAAGAATTCCCAGCCTGTGGATCCAAACCTGAGATTTTCCCACCACCACTTCCCATGGTGGCCCTGACCCAGGCGCAATGAGTTGGGATTGCTAGGATGCAGCATTGGACTGCTGGGATGCAGTACTTGATTGCTGGGATGTGTCACTGGAAGTGCCGGGATAAACTACTGGGTTTGCTGGGATGTAGTACTGGGAGTGCTGTATGTGGTTCTGGATTGCTAGAGCATGGCACTGGGATTGCTGGGATGCAGAATTAAGCTCACTGGGACATGGCACCGGGATGGGTGGGATCTGACAATAGGATTGTTAGGATGTGGCACTAGGCTTTCTGCAATGTGGCACTGGGATTGCTGGGATGTGGCACTGGGATTACTGGGATGTGACGCGGGGCTCACTGGTGTGCAGTACTGGGATTGCTGGGACGTAGCACTGTGATCGCTAGGACATGGCACTAGGATGTGGTACTGGGATTGCAGAGATCCAGCATTGGGATTGCTGGGCTGCAGTACTGGATTGCTCGGACATGACACTGGGATTGCTGGGATGCACCACAGCTCACCGGATGCGGTGCTGACGCTGCTGGGATGTGGGCTGGGATTATTGGGGCACAGCATTGGGCTTACTGGGACACAGCACTGGGATCGCTGGGATGTGGCATTGGGATTGATGGGATACAGCACTTGGATTGCATGAACATGGTGCTGAGTTTGCCAGGATTGGCTGGGACCTGGCACTGGGATTGCTGGGACATGGGCCTGGGATTGCTGGGATGTATGGTACAAGACTCACTGGGATGCAGGACTGGGATTGCTGGGATTCCATACTTTGATTGTTGAGACTCAGCACTGGGATTGCTGGGATGCAGCAGTGCAATTGCTAGGACTCGGCACTGGGATGTGACGCTGGGATTGCTGAGATCCAGCACTGGGATCACTGGGGCACATCTGGGACTCCCAAACCCCTTTCCCTGCAATTGCCAAAGGAGCCAAGGACCCTTCCGCAGCCTCATCCCAACCTTTTGCCATGAAACCACTGGAAAGAGCTGGGAATCGAGGGTGTTTGATCCCCTGCAGGGCTGCTGGAGCCCTTTGCATTAGATAAGGGGAGAAAAGGGGAAAAGCAGCGTAATTCCATGTTGTGGAGCCGGGAATGCAGGTGCTTATGCAACGCGCAGTAATGACTGGAGTGAGTCATTAGAGCCCAGCAGTCACCGTGTATTTATAGCTCCCTCCTCCCCCCAGAGGTGCCACCTTTTGTTCCCAAAGGATTTGGTCATGTTCCCAAGGGATCCTGGATGTGATAGGGCTGAGCTGGGGTCCTGCATCCCAGTGGGGTGCTCACAGTGGTCCAGGGGATGCTGCTTGCCCTGGATCTCTATCCTCATCCCTGGATGAGATGCTGCTCCGCTTCCCTTCCCGGTCATTCCCACTGGGATAATTAATCCTGGTCCCTTCCTGACCCCAGGAGCTGCTGGTTTCTCTTCCCTGCAAGAGCCTAAAGAATTGATTTGGGAATAGAGGGGATGAATGAATTCATTGGAGGAGAACAAGCGAATAATCCTGGTTTAATTCAGGTTCAATGGGTGGGATAACAAGAGGGAATTGGAGCAAGAAGTGCCAGGGAAGAGGGTGGCAGCAGCCCCCAGGATGCCAAAGGATGGAGAGATGTCCTGAAAGGGGGGAAAATCTCCCTGGATCAGGTCAGAGCATCCCTGAGTCAGGCTCAGAGCATCCCAGCCCTAAATGATGTTACCATTCACTTCTCCTTTGCTAATCCCATGGGATTAGGCCACCCTGGGAGCAGTTTGCTTAACCCCACATCATGCCATAGGCTCAGGCTCAGCTTGGAAGCAAAATCCCAGATCTCAGCTGCTCCTATCTGATTCCATCCGACCATAAAGCCCCATTGTCCATATGCCGGGGTTGGGATCTTCCTTATTGCTCTGGGAAGCACCGGCACGGAGCAGCCACCGAAGGGCCAATGGCTGGGATAGGTCAGGGCTGGTTCCAAGGGAAACTGAGGCACGGGAGGGCTGGAGGCAGAGCAGGCTCTAAGCTTGGCTTAGACAGGCCCAGCCTAGCACCTGGGCTGGGTGAATCAGTGGGTGAGGGTGACCCTGCACCCCGCTGCACCCACAGCACCCACAACACCCACAGTGCCCACAGCACCCACAGCATCCATAACACCCACAGCATCCGTAACACCCCCAGCACCCTTAACACCCCCAGCACCCACAGCATCCACAGCACCCGTAACACCCACACCATCCACAGCATCCACAGCACCCATAACACCCACACCATCCACAGCATCCACAGCACCCACAGCACCCATAGCACATGGGGATGGGGATCTGGAGGTGACCCTGCACCCACAGCATGGGGTGCTGGGGGGGCCACATGTCTGGGGTGTGCTGGGCCCCTGGTTGCTCGGTGTCCCTCTGTGCTTGATGTCCCTCCTGCTTGCAGGGTGTCCCATAAATGCAGCTGTCCCCCATGCACACCATCCCCCTGTCCCTGCTGTCCCCATGGACACACGCTGTCCCTATGGACACACGCTGTCCCTATGGGCACAGACTGTCCCCATGGACACACGCTGTCCCTATGGACACATGCTGTCCCTATGGACACACGCTGTCCCTATGGGCACAGACTGTCCCCATGGACACATGCTGTCCCTATGGACACACGCTGTCCCTGCAGGCAGTGTCCGTCCCTCACCACACGTGCTGTCCCCTGACACACTTCTGTCCCCCTGCGTGCATGCTGGCCCTGCAGGTACCTGCTGTCCCTTTCAGACACGTGTTGTCCCTCAGGACACACACTGTCCCTATGGACACACACTGTCCCTATGGACACACGCTATCCCCATGGACACACACTGTCCCTCAGGACACACACTGTCCCCATGGACACACACTGTCCCTATGGACACACACTGTCCCCATGGGCACACACTGTCCCCAGGTGTATGGTGTCCTTCCTCATACCCGCTGTCCCCCAGACACATCCCTGTGTCCCACTCATCACTGTGGCTCTGGGATGCGGGAGCTGCCGGTGGTACCCAGAGTGCTCGGAGCTGTCTCCATAGAGACCCTCCGAGGGCTCTATCACTTATTCATCACCAGCATCGATCGCTCAGCCAGTCCCTTCATTATCCAGCTCCAAATCTCAGCAGGAAAACCATCCCTGCCCCTGCCCAGGATGTGCTGCTGCCAGGTCACTGCATCCCTTTGAATGTGGGGTGTCTGTGGGGCTCACAGTGCAGCCAGTGGTGCTGCAGCTTTTGGGGTAGGATGGGGTGAATCAGTGATTCCCAGCTGCTCCTGGTCCATGCTGGAATGGGAATGGGGGTCCCAAACCAGGATAGAGCCTGTGCCCCACTGCAGGCAAATTTAGGGGAGCAGGATGGGGCTGTGCAGGGTGCAAACACTGCGGTGTACAGGGGGCAAATGTGGGACAGGGTGGCTGTGGGGATGCTGTGGGGCAGCCGTGGGGCAGCTGTGGAGCTGAGGGGCTCCTATTCCCTCTGAGCTCAGCATTGGGGACCACCCATTTGCTATAGGATAGGGAAGGAGGGGTGGGAAGTGTGTGTGCACTCACACATGCACCCTGAGCACATACACTACAACCCCCCATGTGTGCACCCCACACATGCACCTGCCATGCATGAGTACACATCTGCACTGCCCTGCACATGTGTGTGTGCTCTGCAGACACATGTGAACACGCTACATGCATCCCTTGCGCTCAGAAACACCCTGTGCATGCCCAGCCCCAGCCCTGCATCCCCAGGTGCACGCACATGCACTGCCAAGTGGACATCCCCATACGTCCCAAGTGCACATCTACTTGTATGCACATCCGCATGCATCCCAAGTGCACATCTCCTTGTATGCACATCCCCTTGTATGCACATCTGCATGCATCCCAAGTGCACATCTCCTTGTATGCACATCCTCATGCATCCCAAGTGCACATCTCCTTGTATGCACATCTCCTTGTATGCACATCCTCATGCATCCCAAGTGCACATCTCCTTGTATGCACATCTCCTTGTATGCACATCCGCATGCATCCCAAGTGCACATCTCCTTGCAGGCACACCCCAATGCATCCCAAATGCTTATCCTCATGCATGCACGCCCCATGCTTCCCAAGTGCACATCGCTTTGCATGCATACCCCTTGCATACATGTATACAGGTAACACGCAAATCAGTGCACACCCATGCACACACACACATGCACACAGACATGCGCGCACACACACATATGCACACACATGTGCATTCCATGCTCCCCACAGCCATCACAACCCTCTCCCTGTCAGGCTGGGATTTGTCCATGGAGGAGCCAGGGGCCCGCGGCAGCTGCTCCATGGATCCGCATCCAGCGCCGGTGACGTCCTGGCTGAGCTGCGCTGGGATTAGCAGCCAAGCGGGGAGCAGATGGATCCATTTCCACATGGGTTTGGAGCTGGCAGAGGCCCCTGGATCGACAGCTCTGCTGCGATGACTCCTCCATTGAGCTGCAGCAGCTCCAGCAGCTCCTGGAGCATCCACATCCCTGGATCTCTGCTGCAGCCCAGGTCCTGCGGCAGGGACCGGTCACAAGCAGGGACCCCAGCCTTAGTTTCCCCGCTTGCTGTTCCCATGGGATATGGGGAGTGTTGAAGTGTTTTCCGTGCTGGAGGCTTCCCTGCAGCCCCAGTTCGTGGTTGTCCCCATGTCCCCTCCCTGTCAGGGATGCTTGGGGATGTGGCACCATCCTCAGCCCAGTTTTGCATCCCCATAGTCAGGATCCGGATCTGGATTCTCTCTCTCCATCCACCCATTTATTCATCCCTCCATCTATTCATCCATCCATCCATCCATCCATCCATCCATCCATCCATCCATTCCTCCCTCCGTCCATCCATCCATCCATCCATCCATCCATCTATCCATCCATCCCCCATCCATCCATCCATCCATCCATCCCCCATCCATCCATCCATCCATCCATCCATCCATCCATCCATTCCTCCCTCCATCCATCCATCCCCCATCCATCCATCCATCCATCCATTCATCCATCCATCCATCCATCCATCCATCCATCCATCCATCCATCCATTCATCCATCCATCCATCCATCCATCCATCCATCCATCCATCCATCCATTCCTCCCTCCATCCACCCATCCATCCATCCATCCATCCATTCATCCATCCATCCATCCATCCATCCATCCATCCATCCCAGCTCCAGCTTAATGAAGCTTCACTCATCTGACATGATTGACAGCACCTGCCCATGGACCAAGCATCCCAGTGCTGCCAGTACACCCAGCACACCCCAAATCCTGCTCTAGGGGCAGCTTTCTGCGGCCCCCCCCCTTACATAGGAGCTGCAAAGGGGCTGAGTTTTGGGAGGAAGGTGCTGATGGTCTTCTGGGGCTACCTGGGCTATGAGGACCCCCCCCAATCCCTTGGCTTTGGTGGTTTGATGCTGTTTTGTGCCGGCACTTCCTGCTTTCCCAGGAAAACTGGGATTTAAACCCCCCAAAGAGGCTTTTCCTGGTGTATTTGTTGTGATGGAAGGGTTAATATTTACTGCATGAACTTTGCTCTCTCTTAAGCCATTAAACGCCGGTGGAGCAGGGCTGGATGCCCGGATTGCTGGGCAGAGGCAGGATGTCACCCAGCTGGGAAGCAGGGAAAACACCACGGGGAGAATGGAAATGTCGGGAGCATGGATGGAAAACGCTCCTTTGCCTCTCCCTGGATCTGCTCCCTGTGCCAATGCTGCATGTCCCTCATCCAGCCTTGACATTCCCTTCAGAGGGATGCTGTTCCCAAGGGATTGCGTGAGCCAGTGAGCTGGAGCAGCTCCTAATTGTACCGGAGCAGCCCATAATTACACCGGGTCATTAAGCTGGATGGGGAGATGCACTTTGCTGCATGCACGCTGGCTGAGCTGCATAAATCTGTGTCCCTGCATACCACTACCCCATCCCCAATCCCCCAGTGTGCCTGCATCCCAGTGTCCCCGCATCTCAATATCCCTGCATCCTTGTGTCCCTGCATCCCAGTGTCCCTGCATCCCTCTGTCACACTGCGCCATCCTCAATCTCCTTGTGTCCCTGCATCCCTGTCCCCCCACATCCCAGTGTCCCTGCATCCCTATCCCACTGCCCCATCCCCAGACCTCCTGTGCCCCGGCATCCCTGTATCCCTGCATCCTTATGTCCCACTGCCCCATCCCCAGACCTCCTGTGCCCCTGCATCCCTGCGTCCCTGCATCCCTGCATCCTTACCCCAACTCCAGGCCCCCCACGTCCCAGCATCCCTGTGTCCCGCCCCACTGTCCCGAGGCCCACGTGGGTGACAGGGAAGCAGGGACATCCCCACGCTGTGTCCTTGTGCAGCTCAGCAATGGTTCTCTGTGCTCCGGGCAGTTGGGGCCTGGCTCCGTGTATGGTGCTGGTGACAATGATGTGTCGGCTCCTGGGGGGTGATGCTAGGTGCCAGCCCCATGGGGTGGACCTGCTTCATGCTCAGACCCATGTCCGACCCATGGGGCAGGGCCAGAGGTGATGCCTTCATAGGGGGGTCCTCAGAGCTGAGGACCTCAGGGATTGACCTTGGGGATCTGGTCCCTGTGGCCCTCGTCACAGTAATGGGAAGGATGGCAGCCTGTTCCATGCAGCTGATTGCTGGGATGGGGTGGGAATGGTGGGGCTCATCCTTACCCAGCACCCCAAACCCTTGGTGGGGTTATCCCCTTTTCCATAGCGATGAACCCCAGAGAGTCTGGATCTGGGCAATTCCCGCTCAGTGATGTGGGGAAACTGAGGCTGGAGTGGAGGAAGAGACATGGCAAAGAGTGAAGAGAGGAGTGAGGTGACCATCACCCTGTGCCACCACCCGGGGTTTGTGGCCATCACCCTGTGCCATCACCTGGGGCTGGTCCCCATCACCCTGTGCCATCAGCCGGGGCTGGTCCCCATCACCCTGTGCCGGTCCCCATCCCCCTGTGCCACCACCCAGGGCTGGTCCCCATCCCCCTGTGCCACCACCCGGGTCTGGTCCCCATCCCCCTGTGCCACCACCCAGGGCTGGTCCCCATCACCCTGTGCCATCACCCGGGGCTGGTCCCCATCCCCCTGTGCCACCACCCAGGGCTGGTCCCCATCCCCCTGTGCCACCACCCGGGGCTGGTCCCCATCCCCCTGTGCCACCACCCAGGGCTGGTCCCCATCACCCTGTGCCACCACCCGGGGCTGGTCCCCATCCCCCTGTGCCACCACCCAGGGCTGGTCCCCATCCCCCTGTGCCACCACCCGGGGCTGGTCCCCATCACCCTGTGGCACCACCCGGGGCTGGTCCCCATCCCCCTGTGCCATCAGCCGGGGCTGGTCCCCATCACCCTGTGCCATCACCCGGGGCTGGTCCCCATCCCCCTGTGCCACCACCCGGGGCTGGTCCCCATCACCCTGTGCCATCCCCTCGTCAGGACGCGGTCCCGGAGCTCAGGCCGCTGTCCCCGGGTCCCGGCGGGGTCTGGCCTGTGGGAGCCCCCCGCGATGGCCGCTAGATGGCCCCGCGGCTCCGCCGTAGCCCCGAGCCCCCCGCGATGGCTCCGGCACCGCAGGGAGCGGGAGGGATGCGGGATATGGGGTGCAGGATGTAGGGATCAGGATGTGGGGTGCATGGAGAGGGATGTGGGGTACAAGGAGTAGGATATGGGGTGCAGGGAGCAGGAAGTGGGGTGCAGGGAATAGGATATGGGGGTACAGGGAGCAGAATGTGGGGTGCAGAGAGAAGGATGCAGGATGTGAGGTGCAGGGAGCAGGATGTGGGTGCAGTGTGCGAGGTGCAGGGTGCTACATACGGGTGCGGGTTCAGGGTGCAGGCTGCAGCCTCTGGGGTGCAGGTTGCAGCACACAGCAGGACCCTGCTGCTGGCAGGCCCCCAGGGACCCTGCCGGAGCCACCCAAGGGTGCTTTGTGGGGGCATTTCCCTGTCACCCTTTGTCCCCATGGGGGATGCTCATAGGGGGGAGGGCACCGGGGAGCTTCTCTCTGCATCCCTTCAGGGATGTTTCTGCCTCCATCAGCCCAGGTTTGGTGGGTTCAGTGTCCCCCTATGATGTGCAAGCGGTTGAGCCCCTATGAGCCATCAGTGAATCCCCCCAGCACCCAGGGGAGCAGCAGGACCCGTGGCTCCTGGGGGATGTGAGGCAAAACCAGGGCCCTTCACATTCACTCCAGTTAAAGCTTCCCCTCTGCGGCTCCTGCATCCACCCGGGGTCGCGCGTGTGTATTCTCTGATGTCTGATAGCGCGGCTGTGCACGCAGCATTGGCACATGGGGGTGGTTGAACAGCCTTGGAGAAAGAGGTGCTCGGCACCCTGCCGAGAGCCCTGCACCCCACAAAGGGCCCTGCTCCCCATGGATTTCCCACCCCATCCGTAAGTGAGGCTGAGGATCTGGCGGGAGGTGAGGCGCTGAGCAGCTCCTGGTTGAGGAGAGGAGCAGGAGCAGCAGGGAAGTGTCATTGCGGGCACATCCCTCTCCTCTCTTCTCTATCTGGACACTGTCCTGAGGCTCCGTCGCTTTGGGGTGGGGATGTTGGGTGATGGAGCATCCTTTTAGCACCCCTCTTCTCCATGCACGCTGCAGTGGGGTGGTCCCAAGGGTCCCCTCTATGGCTCAGCCCATGCAGGGGGAGCAGCACCCCCAAAATCCTGGTGCTCGTCCCTGGGGAAATGATGGGAGAGGGGCCACTTCCCACTGATGGTGATGGAGGATAGGGGATGTGGGTGAGCAGCTTCTGCACCCCTATGGGAAGTAAAATAGGGGTCCCTCCTATCCAAGAAGGGGATGCTCTCCATGATAGTCGCTTGGGATTGGAGGGAAGGGGGGGTCTCTCCATACAGAGCCCTGCAGCAGAGTCACCCCAAAGCCAGGAATGGGCATCGCTGCCTACAAATAGGGCGAAGCTTCCAGTTCCCGACTGGAGAGTACTGGGGGGGGGGAGACCCCAACCTTATCCTGGGAAACAGCCCTTAAGAAGGGGTAGGAAGAGGGGTGTTAGGGGTGATCCCCGTTCACGAAGGTGCCCCAAACCCCACCAAGGGTTAAACATGGGATTTAGGGGGGGTCTCCCTTATCTGCCTCATAAGCGACCCCCCCTAAGGCCCCACAGCCCCATGGAAGCCCGTGGAGCCGCAGTCCTGCACCAGATGCGGTGCGGAGCAGGGCAGGGGGTTTCTATGGGGGGCGCCCCCTTATCTGCCCCATAGGAGACCCCCCCACCCCAAAACCCCTCCACAGGGCCCTCCTTATCTCCATCGGAGCCCGCGGGGCCACTGCCCCGCAGTAAATGCGGTGCGGAGCGAGTCGGGAGGGGACGAAGAGGGACGGAGGGGACCCTATGGGGGGATCCCACTTATCTGCTCTATAGGGGACCTCAGGACCCCCTCACAGATCCCCCCCAGCCCCATAGGAGCCCGCGGGACCGCTGCTTCGCAACGAGTGCGGGGCGGAGCAGGGCGGGGCGGGGGGGGGGGGAGGCGGAGCGGGGCGGGGGGGGCGGTGGTGGCGGAGCTCTGCCCTGGTCGGAGCCGGGAGCCGGGAACCGGGAACCGGGATCTGGGAACCAGGATCCAGAGCCGGGAACCGGGATCCGGAGCCGGGATCAGGGATCCAGAGCTGGAGCCGGGATGGTGCCGGGGCTCCCGCATCTCCTCACGGCGCTCCTTCACTTTTTCAGACGGGGCCAGCAGGTTTTCCTGAAGGCGGAGGACGCCGCGCCCGGCTCCGAGGTGCTGCAGGTAGGGGCGGCGGGAACCACCCCCCCCGAACCCACCGGGACCCCCCCGGGTCACCCCACGCTCCCTTCCCAACCGGGACCCCCCAAGCCGCTTCCCTTCCGAACAGGATCCCCGTCCTGATCGCCTCCCATCCCACCCAGGACCTCTTATCCTCACCCCTTCCCAACCGGGATCTCCATCCCGACTGCCTCCCACCCATGCAGAACCCCGACCTGCTTCCATTTCCGACAAGGACCCCCAACTCGCCTCCATTCCCACCCAGGACCCCTAGTCCTCCTCCCCTCCCAACCCTGCTCTCCATCCCGACTGCCTCCCATCCCACCTGGGACCCTAATCCTTCTCCCATCCCACCTTAGAACCCCAATCCTTCTCCCATCCCACCTTAGACCCCCAATCCTTCTCCCATCCCACCTTAGACCCCCATTCCGACTGCCTCTTATCCCACCCGATACCCCTAATCCTTCTCCTTTCCCACCCACGACCCCCATTCCAACCACTTCCCACCCCACCCAGGCCCTCTAATCCTCCTTCCATCTCACCCGGGATCCCCATCCCCACCGCTTCCCACCCCATCCAAGACCCCCATTCCAACCTCCTCCCATCTCATTCAAGAACCCCTCATCCTTCTCCCTTCCCACTGCAGATCCAGGACCCGTATGGGGTGGGTGCACCGGAGTCTGGGGGTCCCCAGGTTTATACTGGGAGGTGGGGGTGTCCGATGTGCTCATTGCAGCGGGACCAGGGGCTGCGACCCCCCTATTCCCATCGGGAGAGCCCAGTGGGGAAATGGAGGCACGGAGCAGCCGGGGGGGGTCCCATGGTGGGGATGGAAGCGCCGTGTCTGTGTGTGCCCCCCCCCCCCCCCCGTGGGCTCGGGGACATGAAGAGCTCCGTGTCCCCCGGAGGAAGGAGGCGGGGGGGGGGGGCGGAGGAAATGGGCTGGACCGGGCAATCCCGATCCCGGTGCCGATCCCGGTGGATCCGCGAAGCCGGGAGCCGGGGCTGCGCCATGGGCACCCTCCAGGACACTGTGAGCCAGCCCCGGGGGGGGGGGGGTGACCGGGAAATGGGGGGGGGGTGTCGGTGGAAAGGGGAGGGAATCCCTATGGGGGGGTTGTATGGATTTGGGGGTGTGAAGTGCTTGGGAGAGGCTGGGAATGCAGGGTTGGGGTGTCGGGGTCCCCTCTGTGTCCTCCTGCCCCACACTGCCTGCAGCATGTCCCCTATGGGACCAGCCCTAAGGTGGGGGGTGCCGAGAAAGGGGGTGTCCCCCAGCCCCCCCACCCCCCTGCTTGAGCCATCATCTCCCTCTTTGCACCAGCTCCATGTTGGGGGGCAGGAGGGTGCCCCCCGTCTGGTCCTTGGTGCTCGTGGGCCTTTAGATACACCCGGATTTAGGGGGTGACTTGGGGGGGGGGGAGTCTCCCAACCTGGAGCGCTCCCATCCATCCGTCATTCCCTATCCCCGATCCCGGTGTCCGGTGGTTTGGGGGATGAGAGCCGTGTCCGTAGGGCTGGGGTCGGGATGGGAGGTTCGGGGGGGGGGGCTCCAGGTTCAAGGCTGGAGCGAGGCAGGGACATGGAGCTTTGGGAAGCGAAGGGAAGGAAACGGGAAGCAGCCGAAAGCTGCTGACGGAGGGGAAGGAGCGGAGCGGGGTTGGTCCCTGCCCCAGGGTCCACTGAGCCCCCTGCGAGGGTTGGGGACATCCCAGCACAGGGACAGCGCAGGGCAAAGCGGCTTTCCCTATGGGGGGTCCCTCCGTGTCCCAGCGCCCAGCTAGAGCCATGGGGGTGCTGGGGGTATCTATGGGGGTATATAGGGCTTGGGGGTCATTGCCCCCCCCCAAGCACCCCGCTCTGGGGTGAGGCTGAAGATGTCTGTGCCTCCTCTTCCTCCCAATGCAATTATGGGCTGACTGGTCCATGAATCAAAGCCTAATTGAGGACGTGTTGGCAGCCTGGTTAAGCAGGAAGGAGCTGGGGAGGGGGGGGAGCATGGTGTGCCCAGGGGTTTAGGGGTGTCCACACTGTACCATAGGGCTGGGGGGGGGGGGTCCAAGCTGCACCCACACATTGGGGGGACCCCACTTTGGTGCTGTGTCTCCCCCATCGTTCTACCTCCACAGGAGGTGCTGGCAGGGCCCGGGGTGCCGCGTTGTGGGGCTGCTCCTGCCTCTGTTCCAGCGTGTGGGGCCGGGATCCGAGCTGGACACGCGTGTTCCAGGCGCCCATCCCGGTGCTTCCTCCCGCGGACACAAACACATCAGGCAGGGCCATAAAGGGGAGGAAAAGGGCCGCGGCTCAACAATGCGCCCCGGGCGCTTCTTTCCATGGGGCGGGGCTGGGCAGGCTTCCTCCCCACCCCACCGAGCTGGGGGGACAGAGAGAGACCCCCACATCGGGGGGGGGGGAGTGCACCCCATTGCTCCCCATTGAAGGGTCCCCAATGGCTAAAGCACTGTGCGCACGGCGGCTCCAGGGGTGATGGATTCTGGGTGCAGCATCACCCCATGCAGGCACTGCATGTGCCATGCATTGAGTTGGGGGGGTTCAGGCTGTGGGTCCTGGTCCTCCCCTGCCCCATCGGGCTTGTGGGCACCTCCAGGCGTGTGGAAGGTGGGCCAGGATATGGGAATAGCTTGGTCAGACATGCATGGTGAGGATAGAGACTGGATGGGGTGTGGGGTGCTCTTGTTGCACCCCAAGAGAGAGACATGGGGTTTGGGTGCTGCTGCTGCACCCATGCAGGGGATAACTGTGGTCTGGGTGCTGCTGCATCAGACCGGGAGCTTGGGGGGGGGTGGGGGGTGTTGACCATTGGAATTTGCTGGAAGAGAGGAATTTCTCGCTCCGGCCCTGCACCCATCCTCAGCTCTTTGGATCCACCCTGAGGCATTTAGCAGGGAGCTGGTGGCACTGGTGGGGGTCAAGATGCTCCGGGGAGGGCTGGACCCGTGCCTCTATTGATTCCCTGCTGGAACATCCATGGGGATGCTCTTCCCTACAAGATGGGGAGCCAAAGCACCTCTTGGGGTGACTCCATGGATGTGGGATGGGGCTGGATCCTTGCTGGATGCAGTCACATCGCAGTGGGTATGGAGGGCTGCAGATGGGGAGCAGGGTTGGTTCTAAAACTCCTTGTTCTTGGCTCAGGAGAGGGAATCGCTGCTCCCAGCATGGCTCCATTGGGATGCAGCCAAATCCAGAAGCGAATCCTCCCTGGCAGCAGGAGCAGGGATTTTCTCCCTGCTTTCTGGCTCAGGCAGATCCCTGTAGGTGCATCCCTGTGGCTCTGGGCATGGATTTTGGATCAGCCATGGACAAGGGGTCTTGTCAATGCAGATTCCCAAATGGAATTTGGATCCATTAAACTCCAGTGCTATAGCCCTTATCCATAGGGAACCATTTAATGGGTGGGTTTGGGCTTCTGGTGCCTCAGTTTCCCCACTGGAGCAGTGAGACCCCCTCCATTCCCAGACCCCTTCCCGGTGGCTGAGAGCTGGATCCCATAGCCAAACCCTCTTTTCTATGGCACATACAAGAGGTTCTGGGGCCTCCAGAGCAAATTCCCTGAGGAAAGGCTCTGCCAGCCCCTGCCTCGCCCTGGAGCATTGTCCCAAATTTAATTCCTTCCCCAGCTGCAGATGGCCGGGAATTCAATTTTCCCAGATCCCATCAGAGGCTGATGAACGAGCTCCCCAATCACTACACACATCCCATCAGTGCTGGCTGGTGCTAGGCGGGATACGGGAATGCTGTGTCTCCCATTCCCATCCCACCGCTCCCAGTCCCCCCATGGAGTTGGCTGTCTCAATCCATCCAAACCCCTCTCTGGCTGCATCCCATTGCTCCTGGAGGCTTTGCCATGATGCTCTGGAGGAGATCCAGGCCAGGGGAGCTTTGGCATGGATAATCCAGCAGGAAACATCTAGGAATATCCTTAAAACCCAGCCGGGATGTGCTTGTGGCTGGCGGGGACAGGAAGGTACCATGTGCCAGGGAAAACCTTCCAGGAATGCTGCATCCTGGGGATGCTCATGGTGCCAGTGCCCTGGATGGGTGATATAGGGCTGAGCAGGGTCCTTTTCCCCTTTCCCTATGGAAGGACATGGATTAGTGATGGGTGACATGGGGCTGAGAGGGTCCTTGTCCCTTTCCCTATGGAAGAACATGGATTAGTGATGGGTGGCATGGAGCTGAGGGGGTCCTTGTCTGCTTCCCTATGGAAGGACATGGGTTAGGGCTGGGTGACACGGGGCTGAGGGGGTCCTTGTCTGCTTCCCTATGGAAGGACATGGATTAGTGATGGGTGACATGGGGCTGAGGGGGTCCTTGTCTGCTTCCCTATGGAAGAACATGGATTAGTGATGGGTGGCATGGAGCTGAGGGGGTCCTTGTCTGCTTCCCTATGGAAGGACATGGATTAGTGATGGGTGGCATGGAGCTGAGGGGGTCCTTGTCTGCTTCCCTATGGAAGAACATGGATTAGTGATGGGTGGCATGGAGCTGAGGGGGTCCTTGTCTGCTTCCCTATGGAAGGACATGGGTTAGGGCTGGGTGACACGGGGCTGAGGGGGTCCTTGTCTGCTTCCCTATGGAAGGACATGGATTAGTGATGGGTGACATGGGGCTGAGGGGGTCCCTGTGGTGTCCCATGGGTGCAGGACACCTTGGACGCTGCCCAACCATTTATCAGCTCCTGCCACTCATTTCCCCCCGATCTAACAGCTTCCTTCCCGATCCCGTTGGAGCGACCCCGGCCCCTTCCCGCTCCAGCGCTCATTACCCACCGCTCCTTTGGCTGTTCCAAGCGGTGTTCCTGGGGACGGGAAATCCTTGAGGAGCGCGGCCGCGGGCCAGGGCGTTTGTCCCGCCCGACAAAGGGACATCAACAGGAAGCGCCCTTGACTGCGGCCGCGTTCCAGAGGCCGGGATGCGGGGGGATGACCCGGGGAGCGGCCCCCAGCGCCTCCAGGGATGGCACAGGTTGGGAATTGCGGTTGGAATGGTGAAATGTGGCGCGTGGGGACAGCGGTGCCCGCAGGGGATGGGGGCCAAAGGGAACAGACCCTTGTGCAAACAGCCCCGTGTAAGGGGTCTGTGCAAGCTGCTTGTACAAGTACGCTGTGTAATACCCAGTACCTTGTGCAATACCCAGCGCAAACCGCTCTGTGCAAAGGGTCTGTGCAAGCTGCTTGTGAAGATACTCCATGCCAACTGCCCTCTGCAAGTGGCCTCATGCAAACGGCCTGTGTAAATGCCTCGTGCAAATGCAGTGTGTAAATGCCCTGTGCAAATGCAGTGTGTAAATGCCTCGTGCAAATGCAGTGTGTAAATGCCCTGTGCAAATGCAGTGTGTAAATGCCTCGTGCAAATGCAGTGTGTAAATGCCCTGTGCAAATGCAGTGTGTAAATGCCTCGTGCAAATGCAGTGTGTAAATGCCTTGTGCAAATGCAGTGTGTAAACGCCTCGTGCAAATGCAGTGTGTAAACGCCTCGTGCAAATGGCCCCCTGCAAGCAGCCTTTGCAGACAGGCCTGTGCAGAACACCCAGTGCAAAGCGCCCCATTGCACATGGTTTGCACTGGCTTGTGCAGATGGGCGGTTGTAAATGCTTTGCGCTGCTCGTGCTTTGTGTCATCTGCCCTGTCCAAATGCCTCTGCAAACGGCTTTGTGCAGACGCCCTATGAAGATCACCCCATGCAGACCTCGCTGTGCTCTGTCTTGTGCGAACAGCCTTTGTAAATGAGCCATGTAAATACGTTGCGCAAACACCCCGCGCAAGCCATTAGTGCAAACTGCCTTGTGCAAATGGGCTTGTGCAAGCACACCTTTGCAAACAGACCCATGCAAATACCCTGCGCAGCCCTCCCTGTGCTGCCCTCCCTATGCAAACATCCTTGTGCCGGGTGCCTTGCGCAGCCCCTGCGGCCGCTCAGCCCTCGGCTCCGCTCGGGTGCCGGTGAAGCCAATGTGGAGCGCGGAGGATGCGCCAAGGTCCAGTCTGGAGCCGGGCTCGCCTCATCCCATCCCACCCGCACCCAGCCCCGGGCTGGGCATTGGGGCCGCGGGATGCGGGCGGCTCCGTGCCCGGCTGCTGCCGCATCCATCCCCTGCCACGGGAGCCGAGCAGAGGAGGGGTCCCAGGAGGGTTCCTTCCCGTTGCTCGTTACCCCCCTCGGGAGGATGAGGCAATCGAGGAGGTTACCGGTTGCTGCTGCCGGGTTAGATTAAAGCGACGGCATTCGGGATGAAAAGCAGAGCCCGAGATGGGATGGGCAGGCGGGAGGTGGGGGGGGCTTCCCAGCAGAGCTGGTGCTCCCTCTGTCCGTCCAGGCTGCTATCCCTTTGTCCATCCTGCCCTCCATCCCGCCCATCCCTCTGTGCCTCCATCCATCCCCATCCATCCCCATCCATCCATCCATCCATCCATCCACCCATCCATCCCTATGTCCATCCACTCCTCTGTCCATCCACCCCTCCATTCCTCCACCCCTCCATTCCTCCACCCCCCCATCCCTCTATCCCGCCATCTCTTCATCCTCTGCTACCCTGGACTGTGTGGCAGGGATGCAGCTGGGGCAGTATCCGGGAAACCCTCGACATATCCCCACCACTATGGAAAGGATTCCCAGAGGAATTATGTCTGTGGGGCTGGGGAAAACCCTGGATCAGCGCAGGGACAGGGTGATGGACATCAGCAGCATCACCCATCCCATGGCAGAGCACAGGGGGACCTGCTGCCTTCAGGGGCCTCCCCCGGCCCCGTGCCTCAGTTTCCCCTCTCTGCCTTCACTGGGCCCATTGCCAGCTCCCTGTTGCTAACACAGAGCCAGGGCTGGGCTATATTTAACCGCTGCAGCCATGGACCATGCAACAGGAGCAGGGAGGGGGGGATCATCCCTTGGGAATGGGATCAGGGCCTGGGGGGCTCGGGGGGGAGGCGGGAGAGGGGATGAATCACAGCTCGGGGCTATTTATAACAGCACCAGATTGCTCAGCGAGCACTTGGCCAGGGCGGCGCCCGGGTGGGGGGGGGGGGGGCCGGCAGGCACCGGCTGCTGGGGCTCAGCTTGGGGTCCCGAGGGAGCCTCTGCTCTTCCCTATGGATTCCGGGGGGTGGGGATGGATGTGGTGTCATCGTGGTGCTGGAGAGGTGGCAAAGGCAGGGATGGATGTGGAGAGACAACGGTGGGTGCATGGATAGGGGGAGAAGGAGGGCCTGGACCAGCATCTTCCTCTGCAAAGAGGACATGGGATGGGAGAAAGGGATGGGGAAAGGACCTGGAACCCCTGCCTGTTCCCATGGCCCCAAACCTGGTTTGGGGATAAGCAGGGACCTTGGGGACACAAGGGTGAGGCTGGGGACACAGGAATAGGTGATGACAGGGACACAGATGTGGTTTGCTCTTTGCTGTCACACATAAGGAGATCCAAAGGCTGTGGCTGCATCCCATGGGAAGAACCCAAGGAGGGAGGGATGTGAGTCCCTGCAGAGCCGTGATCCCACCCCATCTGCCACCAGATGGGCTTAGGGCAAGGCAATAACTGGGATAATAGGGGAGGGTGTCCCTACCCCAGACCCCAACTTGCTGCATCCCATGCTCTTGAGCATCCTTTATCTGTTTGCCAGGATGCACTGTGTGCCCATGGATAGGGATGGTTCCTGAGGGATGTGGATACAAGGAAGGGATGTGATGCCATAGACACAGAGATCTGCACACTCAGCATCTTGGATGCTCTTAATCTGATTTGGGATTTTCTCAGCTCAGGAGTGAAATGGTCCAGACGGAGCAATGTCCGGCTCCATCCTGCAGGCGATCGCTCACGCCGGGGGCTAATGCACTAATCCACTTAGGGAATGAATTGAGATCATTTGCCTTGCATTCCCAGGTGGATAAAATCCCATTGGGAAAGGCAGGAGCTGAGCAATGAGGGTTCATGGGGAGACAGACGCCTCTGAGCTCCATTCAGTAACTCACTGGCAGCTCTTATGGCAAAGCTGGGCTGGAAGCTCAGCTGGGAGATGATTCATCTCCTCCAGGATCAGAGGCTGCTGATCCCATAAGGGTGGCACAGGGAAGGATGCAGCAGGAGCCTGCTGCTGCCAGCACCCTTCCCACCCTTGGAGCCAGCATCCATGGTGGGATCCATCTGGGATGCAGATCTGCTCCCATCAGACCAGCATCCCTGTCCTCAGAGATACCCAGCCCTGGTCCCCATTGCAAGGCAGGATGGGGCCCTGCATCCCTCTGGAAGCAGGATGCTCCCAGGCACTGGCTGTTCCACGCCTGTCTCCCCTTGGATAAAGAGGATCCCAGTGGGTGGCAGATCCTAGGTTCGAGCTCTTGCTGGGGCTAATTTCATTGCCAAGTGCCCAGGTCCCCAGAAGTCCCTGTTTTCCAAGCGGGATGAGCATCCCAGTGGGTGCCACAATGCATTGAACCCATCTTCTACCCACTCCAGGGGGCTCTGGCCAGTGGAAGCATCATCCCATGGGGGAAAAACCATCCCCATCCATCAGCCTGGAGCATGAACCCCAAAATCTGCCACCCAGGGAGGTGAATGTGGGATCCCCATGATCCCAAGCAGGCGTGAGAGGAGCCTTTCTGGAGGGGAGGCCAGGATGGGATTCCTCTATTCCATAAACATCCAGGGGGGATAGAGGGGGGTGATGATGGTGAGGAGGGGGATGGATTTGTCCCAGAATTCCCCATCCAGAATGAATCCTTCCATGAAGAAGCTATGATTTTGCTATGGGTGTGTTCCCTCTGCTGGGAAAGATGCTTTTCCATCCCAGTGGGATCTCTTGGAGCCTGAGGAAGTTGGGATAAGGTGTGTGTGGGGGTCCCCACTATTCCCTGGCTGGGTCTGGGGTGCCACCACTTCTCTCCTAAGGGAAAAGGGAGGCAAAACCAGGTGGAAAATGAGCAGGTGCTACTTTCCATGGGGAAAACTCCACAGGTTTGGCTTTGCCGAGGGGTCTGTGCCATGTGGGGCTGTGCTGTGCCGTGGTGGTCCCATGGGACACCGGGGGGCACGTGTGGGGCCATCACTTGGGCTTCAGGCACAGTGAGAGCAGAGGAGACAACAGTGCCAGGGTGGTCCTGTGGATGCCGGGGACAGGGATGGAGACTGGGACATGGATGTGAACAGAGATGGAGCCTGGGACAGGGACATGGAAAGGAAAAGGGATGGAAACTGGGACATGGATGTGGACAGAGATGGAGCCTGGGACAGGGACATGGACAGAACAGGGGTGGAAACTGGGGCATGGATGTGGACAGAGATGGAGCCTGGGACAGGGACATGGACAGAACAGGGATGGAAACTAGGACAGTGATGGAGACAGGGACAGGGATGTGGACAATGACAGGGATGGAGACAGGGACAGGGGTGCAGCACCCCAGCTCCTGGAGCTGCTAGTGACTCCCAGCCCTATTCCACATCCCCTGCCCCCCGGTTCTGGATGGGTCCAGGAGCTCCTGCTTGCACCCAGCCTTGGATCTCACCCCAAATCTCTGAGCACCCATCTCCGGGCATCCCACTTCCAGGGGGTGTTATGCTACGGAGCAGATCCTGGGATGAGGGTGTGAGCTCTGCTCTGACAGCGGGAAGATGCTTCCCCCGCACCAGGGAAGTTGTTATCACTCCCTGCCCTCCTGAGAAGCTCTGTGATTGCTTTGCCTCCAGGGAAGTGGGATGCAGAGCAGGAATAGGCAGCAGCAGATATGGAGAGGTTTGATCCTATGGGATACGTCCAGGGCTGTGATGAGCACAGTGAGTCCCAGTGACATCCCAGTGATATCCCAGTGACAGGGTGGGGTGACATCTCCCCACCAGGCACTGGAGCATCCCACTGTACCAGGGATGTGTGTGCATCACTGATCCCAGCCAAGTGTCCATGGAGCTACAGATGGATCTGGAAAGCCCTCCCCCCAGTCCCACATCTCCCAGTTGAGCCCCCAAACTGGGATGGTGCCCGAATGGGGGTCATGGTGTGGAGCAAAACGTGGTGGACCTCAAGTGTGGTCCCCAAAAGGATGGAGAAGAAGCTCAGCTCATGGAAGTGCCTGGGTTTGGGAAGCTGATTACATCCTTAATTAGATCCTTGCAGTGTTGCAGATGGAATTTCAGTGCCTCTGGGCCTTGGGAATGCTCCCTGCCCGGTTTGGGGGTACAGAGGGATGGATGCTGCTCCCACATGCCATTGGGGAGGAAGGATGTAGTGGGTGCGTGCTGCATCCCGATGGAGCAGGGACCCCCTGCCCATCTGGAGGAGGCATTTGGGGGGATCATGGACTGGTTTGGTTTGAAGGGACCTTAAAGCTCCTCCAGCTCCAACCCCTGCCATGGACACCTTCCACTGGAGCAGCTCCAAGCACCTGTGTCCAACCTGGCCTTGAACACTGCCAGGGATGGGAATGCCCATGTCCTTCTCCTCAGGCTGCTCCATCCCATTTCCCCCCACCTGTGTTTGTGCTGGGACTGCCTCAACCTTGTCCTTGGGATAGGGATACAGGGATCAGAGCAGTCTGAGGCTATCGGGAATAACTGTTTATGGCAATATATGGGATGTGTCCTGGTGGAGGCTCTCAGTGCTCAGTGATAAACAGGGGACATCTGGGTAGCAAAGGGGTGCAGAGCCCCAGACATGGGTCCACAGCATCCACAGGGATGGGCAGCATGGGATAGCTGCAGGATGGAGGAGCTGGGATGGGAGCAGGAGGAGAGGGATGAATGGGATGAGTGGGACAAGTGGGATGAACAAGACAAGCAGGATGGGTGGGATGAATGGGACAAGTGGGGTGGATGAGTGGGATGAGCAGGAGAAATGGGACAAGCAGCACAAGTGGGATGGGCAGGACTAGTGGGATGAGTGGGACAAGCAGGGTGAGTGGGATGAGTGGGGTGAGCAGGAAGAATGAGACAAGCAGGACAAGTGGGATGAGTAGGACTAGCAGAATTGAGTGGCACAAGCAGGATGAGTGGGATAAGCAATTGAGTAGGATGAGTAAGATGAGTGGGATGAGCGGGATGGGTGGGATGCCCTTCCTGAGCCACCCCCACTCATGTATCAAACCCTCCCGCCTGCTCCCGCTGCTCTCTCCTTATCTTGGGAATGGCTTTTTTTAGCTCCCGCAGCTTTTCCCCCTTCTCCGGGGTGGGACCTGGATTCCCGGCCCTATTAAAGCATCACTCGCATCCAGCTGCATCTGTCCATCCCCGTGCCGAGGATGCCACCGGCATTTGATGCTCCCGGGTATCCCGGGGGCCCGCTCGGGATCTGCTCCATGTTCCCACTGCTGAGCCACCACGGAGGGACAGAGGGACATCAGGATGGATGCACAACCAAGGCCTGGCTGTATTCTACAGTGCATGTGTCTCCAGTGTGAGTAGGTGACTGGAGATGCGGCCCTGTTGGAATAACATCCAGTGTCCATGGCTTCAGATGGAAGATCCTGCCTGGATCCGGTCCCACATCTGAGGATGCTGCCGGGATGGTCCCAGCCAGGGTCCCCAGGGTGCAGGGATGGGGACAGTGTCCAGATGGGGGCACTGAGGCTCAGATGGATCCTGGAGCTGCCTGAAAACAGGGATTGAAGGAAGAGCAAATCCTATGGACCAGAACTTGGAGCTTTTACCTATTCCTGTAGCAACACTGTACTTGTCCTGATGTTCCAGACAAGGGATGGAGGCAGGAATAGAGCCAACAGTGACATGGCCATTGACATGCCTCCTGTGTCCATCAGTGTGGCTTTAGGGCCACCATCCCACAGAGCCACCTCCTGGGGTCACCTCCTGCACCCCCGTCTCCATCCTAATGCCCCATCCGTGTCCCCCTCCACTTTTGGGAACCCCAGATCTCCTTCCCACGTTGGACATTGCCCAAAACCAGACCTTTTCACCCCAGAATGGAGCTGGTTGAGCTGGACACCCTCTGGGTGAAGGTGGTCCTGTGCCATGGGGGGTTCCTGGGGACTGATGGGGAGGAGCCAGCTCCTGGTGCCCATCCCCGTGGCCTCAGGCCCCATTAACCCCCTGTCTCCATGCTCTGCTCTCTCTCCCCAGGATGTGCTGCTGAGCCTGGGGGCTGTGATTGATGCTTCAGGCCTGAGGGACTCCCTCCGCCATGCGCTGGTCTCGCTGCTGCCTGCAGTGGTAGGTGGGGGATTCTCCGCTGGCTCGTACTGAGGTTGAGCTCCATACGGGGAGTCCTCCCCAGCCCACCTCAGTGGCCTCCCTACAGACAGAGCCCTGGTGGCTGCGTTAGGTGTAAGGTGGCTCGGCTCTTGGGGTCACCTTCCTGAGTGCCAGACCCTGGTCCTCACTGGCCACCTCTCCATAGAGGGGAGGGAGCAGCTCCGAGTCCCTCAGGAGATGCAGTGTCCCTACTGACCTTGTGGCACCAGCGCTGGTGGTCCTTGGGCTCATGGTGACCCTGGTGCTGGTGATGGCCTTGGGATGCTGCTGGGGGCCCTGGTGCTATTGGTGACCCCAGCACTGGTGGTGGCCCTGGGGTGCTGCTGGTGGCCCCGATGCTCATGGTGGCTCCGATGCTCATGGTGGCCCTGATGCTGGCCCTGGTGCTGCTGATAGCCCAAAGGTGCTGGTGGCCCTTGTGTTCATGGTGACCTTGGTACTAGTGGTGGCCCCGGGGATGGTGGCCCTGATGCTCAGTGCTGGTGGTCACCCCATAGTGCTGGCAGTATGCGAGTGTGCACATCCACGTGTGAGCACGCACAGGGGTGCATGTACATGTGTGTGCAAGCACATGTGCAGGTCTACACATATATGTGCAAGTGTGCAGGCGCACATATGCATGTGTGTACACATAGGTGCATGCGTGTGTGTGTGCGCAGGGGCACGTTGAACCATGGTGGATTGGGTTGGGGGGGTCCCTGTCCCTCAGAGCCCCTCTCCCCCCCAGGAGCATGTCTACATCTACCTGCTGGAGGGGGAAACCCGGCTGATCTGCGATGACCCCCCCCATGAGCTGCCAGCCGAGGGGAAGCTCAGGTGAGCCCGGCCCTTGCGTGTGCACACGTGTGTGCATGGAGGGGGTGTGCACGCGTGTGCGTGGAACGTGTGAGGTTTCATGGGGACCAGCAGGCTCTGGGGCTGGGCAGACCTTTGTCCCCCAGCACTGCGCTGTATCCCCTCCTTGCTGTGGACCTGGGTCTGGGTGCAGGAGGTCAGGGACCTGTCCCCATCCTCATCTCATCCACATCCACATCCTCATTCCTGTCTCTTTTCCCTTCCCCATCTCCATCCTTGTTCTTGACCCCAAGCTCATTCCATCCCTGCCTCTATCCCTGTCTCTATCCCCGTCCTCATGCTCTTTCCCTTTCCCTTCCACTTCCCCATCCCCATTTCCATCCTCATACTCGTGCTCATCTCCATCTACCTCCTGCTCCTCGTCTCATCCCCATCCCACCCTGGCCTTCATCCTCATTCTGTGCTCCTCCCCATCTTTGTCCCATCCTTATCTCTTTTCTCTTCTCCTTCCCCATCCTCATCCTCATTCTCATCCCCACTGCCATCCTCTTTCCATTCCCATTCCCATCCTTGCCCCATCTTTACCCCTTTTCACATCCCCATCCTCATCCTCATCCTTGGTGAGGCACTGGAATGGGTTGCCCAGGGAAGTTATGAATGCTCCATCGCTGGCGGTGTTCAAGGCCAGGTTGGACAGAGCCTTGGGTGCCATGGTTTAGTGGGAGGTGTCCCTGCCCATGGCAGGGGGTTGGAACTGGATGAGCTTAAGGTCCTTTCCAACCCTGACTGTTCTGATTCTATGATTCTATGATCTTCATCCCATCCCTGTCCCCATCCTTTTCCCGTCCCTATATCCATCCATTGGATGAGGTTCAACCCACAGGGAATTCCCTGGGAGCTGTGCGCTGGCATGCAAGAGCACATGCAAGGCACTGGGTGCATGCAGGGACACGCGTGCAGGGCACTGTGTGTGTGTGAAGGGGACATGTGTGCAGGGTACTGGGTGTGTGCAGGGACACACGTGTTCCCGGGTGACTCAGGGTGTCTGTGTCCCTGCAGGGATGTGGTGCGGAAGCAGAAGCGGCAGGAATGTGGGGGGCTGCCCCCCACCGAGCTCCCCAGCCAGCAACTGGGACCCCTGGCAGCACCCCTGGCCCATGGCACACAAGGTGGGTGCTGAGGTGGGGGGAGAGGGGAGGCATGGGAGGGTGGATGGATGGATGGATGGATGGATGATGGATGGGTGGATGGATGGATGGGTGGAGGATGGATGGATGGGTGGATGGATGGATGGATGATGGATGGGTGGATGGATGGATGGGTGGATGGATGGATGGATGGATGGGTGCATGGATGGGTGGAGGATGGATGGATGGGTGCATGGATGGGTGGAGGATGGATGGATGGGTGCATGGATGGGTGGATGGATGATGGATGGATGGATGGATGGATGGATGGATGGATACATTGATGAATAGATGGACGGATGCATGGATGGATGGATGGATGCATAGATGGATGCATAAGTGGATGGATGGGTGGATGGATGGTTACATGGATGGATGGGTGGATGGATGGATGGGTGAATGGATGATGGATGGATGGATGGAGGGATGGATGGATGCACAGATGGATGGGTGGTTGGATGGGTACATGGATGGATGGGTGGATGGATGGATGGGTGGATGGATGATGGATGGATGGATGGAGGGATGGATGGGTGGATGTATGGACGGGAGGATGGATGATGGATGGGTGCATGGGTGGATGGGTGCATAGATGGATGGGTACGTTGATGGATGAACTGGATGGATGGGTGCATGGATGGATGGATGGATGGATGGAGGATGGATGGATGATGGATGAATGGGTGCAGGGATGGAGGGGTGCATGGATGGATGATGACTCATTGGGAACATGGAGGGAAAATAAACCTGCGGGCTCAGTGCCACAGCCTCCGTTTCCCCCAGTCCCAACCCTCTCTCATCTTCCAGTGCTCATCCTCCCGCTGGTGGACAAGGACAGTGGGGCTGTGGTGTGCGTCATCCTGGTGAGCACGGGCACATTGGCAGGGCTCTGGGGTGAGAGCAAAACCCAGGTCCCCGGCTCCTCACCCCACAACCCCTCCTCAGGTGCACTGCGGCCAACTGAGCGACCTGGACGAGCAGAACCTGCGGGCGCTGGAGAGACACGTGAGTGCCCCGGCTCGGTTACGGGTCCCATCACCTGGGTCCCTGCCACCCTCATTGGGACCCTGCACCCAGCCCCGCTGTCCCTGTCCCTCCTGCAGACCCTGGTGGCGTTCCGGCGCCTGCAGGCCCTGCAGAAGCTTCAGCCCTGGCCCCAGGTCAGCCTCTCCACCAGCTCCTCCCAGACCTCCTTGGCCAAGGCTGAGAAGGTGCCCAACAGCAGCTACAGCGCCCTGGACTGCAAGATCCTGCAGCTCTGCGGTGAGGGGGGGTGCAGCAGGGTCGGGCTGCAGGGCAGGGTGATGGTGGGTGCTGAGCCCCTCTCACCCCTCCTGCAGGTGAGCTCTATGACCTGGATGCTGCCTCGCTCCAGCTCAAGGTTGTCAACTATGTGAGTAGTCATCCCAATGGTCCCCAGCGTGTCCCAGCACTGGGACACCCTGTTTTATCCCCCCTGCCCACATAGAATGTCCCTCAAAGCAAAGAAAACCCTCATGTCATCAGTAGTGACCAGGGTGAATGGCCTTGTCCTCACCATCAGCAGTGACTAGGGTGAACGGCCTTGCCCTCACCATCAGTAGTGACCAGGGTGAACAGAGCCACCCTAACCAGAGAAACTCAGAGAACCTCCAGGTCCCCTCCTGCTGTCAAGTGCCCTGTACACAAGCTCAGTAGTGACCAGAGTGAACACCCTTGTCCTCACCATCAGTAGTCTCCAGAGTGAACAGAGCTACAAAAACTCTCAGAGAACCTACAGGGTCTCCTCCTGCTCTTTAGTGCCTCTTTAGTGCCTTCAGTAGTGTCCAGAGTGAACAGCCCTATAACATCAGTAGTCTCCAGAGTGAACAGTGCCCCCTACCCACGGAGCTCTGAGAGAACTTACAGTCTCATCCTGCTCTGTAGTGCCCTGTACACAACCTCAGTAGTGACCACAATGAACAGCCGTGTCCTTGCCATCAGTAGTCTCCAGTGTGAACGAGCCATTCTAACCCCAGAAGCTCAGAGAGAACCTACCGGGTCCCCTCCAGCTCTGTAGTGCCCTGTGCACAACCTCAGTAGTGACCAGGGTGAACAGCCCTGTCCTCGCCATCAGTAGTGACCAGGGTGAACAGCCCTATCCTCACCATCAGTAGTGACCAGGGTGAAGAGCCTTGTCCTCACCATCAGTAGTGACCAGGGTGAACAGCCCTGTCCTCGCCATCAGTAGTGACCAGGGTGAAGAGCCTTGTCCTCACCATCAGTAGTGACCAGGGTGAACAGCCCTGTCCTCGCCATCAGTGGTGACCAGGGTGAGCAGCCCTGTCCTCACCATCAGTAGTGACCAGGGTGAGCAGCCCTGTCCTCGCCATCAGTAGTGACCAGGGTGAACAGCCCTGTCCTCGCCATCAGTAGTGACCAGGGTGAAGAGCCTTGTCCTCACCATCAGTAGTGACCAGGGTGAACAGCCCTGTCCTCACCATCAGTAGTGACCAGGGTGAACAGCCCTGTCCTCACCGTCAGTAGTGACCAGGGTGAACAGCCCTGTCCTCACCATCAGTAGTGACCAGGGTGAACAGCCCTGTCCTCACCATCAGTAGTGACCAGGGTGAACAGCCCTGTCCTCACCATCAGTAGTGACCAGGGTGAACAGCCCTGTCCTCACCATCAGTAGTGACCAGGGTGAACAGCCCTGTCCTCACCATCAGTAGTGACCAGGGTGAACCTTTCCAGCCACAGGAATTGGTTCTAGGGGGGCACCTGTTCCTGTGTGGCCCTTGTGGATGCCTAGGGAGGTAATGAGGGGCCAGATCCTGCCCTGGGAGGCCTGGGGCACATTGAGGTGGTGACCCCCTCTCTATCCCCCCACAGCTGAAGCAGGAGACCCAGTCCCTGTGCTGCTGCCTCCTGCTCGTGTCTGAGGACAACCACCAGCTCTTCTGCCAGGTGGGTCCCACTGTGGTCCCCCCACCCTATGGGGCCAAGGGGTCCCATTGCACCCCCTAACCCACCTCCATGGGGCTTGGCCACGATCCCATGGGTTCTCCTCCCCACATAGGTGGTGGGGGACCGTGTCCTGGAGGAGGAGATCAGCTTCTCGGTGAGTGGGGTGATGAGGGGATGGAGATATGGGGGGCAATGGGTGGCATGGCCTCACCCATCCCCTCCACACACAGCTCACCTTCGGCCGCCTGGGGCAAGTGGTGGAGGACAAGAAGTCCATCACCTTGAAGGACATCAGTGAGGTGGGTCCCATCCTGGACCCGGATGCGGACACGGTTCTGCGTGTGCCCCCCTTGGTGTCCCATGGGGTGCCCATCTCCCCTGGTCCCACAGGAGGAGCACAAGCAGCTGAGCAGCATGCTGGGCTGCGAGGTCACCTCCATGCTCTGCGTCCCCGTCATCAGCCGCGCCACCTCCCAAGTGGTGGCATTGGCCTGCGCCTTCAACAAGCTGAGTGGCGAGAGGTGAGCACGGGGACCCCTTCCAGGTGCCTTTTGGGTACCACCATGGGGTGCGGGCAGGGCCGTTCACTCTGGACACTACTGAGGGCTCTGTCCTGGTGTCCCCGCTGGGGTCTTGTCCCCCGCTGCAGCTACACGGAGGCGGATGAGCACAAGATCCAGCACTGCTTCTGCTACACCTCCACGGTGCTCACCAGCACCTTGGCCTTCCAGAAGGAGCAGAAGCTCAAGTGTGAGTGCCAGGTGAGGAGCGCACCTGAGGCCATGTCATGCCAAGCACACGCGTGTGTCCCATGTCACACCGGGTGCTGACGGTGTCCCCTCTGTCCCCTCCAGGCCCTGCTGCAGGTGGCGAAGAACCTCTTCACACACTTGGGTAGGTGCTGGTGCAGGAGCAGTCCTGAGGGACACCCGTGTGCTGCACATGGGGATGGTGGCACCAGGGACCTCGTCCCCACTGATGCCAGCTCGGGTCCTGCGGGACACGGTCACAGGAGGGTGGCCGGGGGCTTGTGCTGATGCTGCACGTGTGCATGGGTGCACGCTGCATGAGCATGGAGCGCCGTGTGCACCCAGAGATACGGGTGCACATGGGTGCTGCTGCACGTATGTGCTGCTGCAGGCACACTACTGCACATACGCATGCACAGATCCATGTATGTACTTACTGGTGCAGGCACAGATGTGCTGCTGCACATGCACTAATACACTGTTGTATGTGCACACACACTGTTGCACACACTTGCACTGCTGCATGCGTGTACCGCTGCATGCACTGATGTGTTCCTGCAGACAAGTACAGCTGCACACACACGCACTGCTGCACACACACGCACCACTGCACACACACTACATGCACTGCTGCACACACTGCATGCACACACATTCACTACTACACATGCACTGCTGCACACACTGCACGCGCACACATGCACTGCTGCACATACATGCAGTTCTGCACTGCACACTGCATGCACAACCCCCTGCATTGCTGCAGTTCACGCTGCCCTGCACAGGCTGCTGCCCACTTGTATTGGCTCTGTCACCCTCTGGTGTGCACACACACATGTGCACACCCATACACATGCACACACACACATACACATGCACACAGACACACATGTGGATGAACACACATACACATGCACACGCAAACATGTGCACACACACACGCACACAGACACACATGTGCACGAACACACATACACATGCACACACACATGTGCACATGCATGTGCAGACCGCATCCCTCTGTGCTCCCATGCTGCTGCAGTGGAGGGTGTGCAGGCAGAGCCCACCCTGGGTGCAAGCTGAGCCCCCCCTTTCATTGCACGGGTGGGCAGGGGAAGCGCGATGGGGAAGCAGGGGGGGAAGCAGGAAGGGGGGGGGCGGACTCGGGCAGTCCCTACCTGCCCCGGCTCCCTGACCCCCCCCCTCCCCGCAGACGACGTCTCTGTTCTGCTCCAGGAGATCATCACCGAGGCGCGAAACCTCAGCAACGCCGAGATGTGAGTGAGCCCCGAGGGGGGGGCAAGGTGGGGGGGACACCGTTGGGGTGCTGGGCCCCCCCCACGGGTGCCAGCAGCGTCAGCGTCTGTTCCAGATGCTCCGTGTTCCTGCTGGACCGGCACAGCCACGAGCTGGTGGCCAAAGTGTTTGATGGAGGAGTGGTGGACGATGAGGTGAGCGCGGGGAGCGCAGGAGGGGGCTTGGGGGGGTGCCCGGGGTCCTGTCCCCAAAGTGATGTGGAATCATGGAATGGTTTGGGATGGGACCTTAAAGCTCCTCCGGCTCCAACCCCTGCCATGGGCAGGGACACCTTCCACTGGAGCAGCTCCAAGCCCCTGTGTCCAACCTGGCCTTGAGCACTGCAGGGATGGGGCAGCCACAGCTTCTCTGGGCACCCTGGGCCAGTGGGGTCTGCTCAGCCAGGGGCAAGGCTGCCCCATCCTTAGCTATCCATCCAGGCTGCCCTAATCCATCCCTGATGCCAGCGGCTCAGCACCCTCACAGGGAAGAGCTTCTGCCTTATCTCCAACCTGAACTTCCCCTGTTTCAGTTTGACCCCATCACCCCATTGTCCTATCCCTACAGTCCCTGATGAAGAGCTCCTTTCCAGCATCCCTGTAGCCCCCTTCAGACCCTGGAAGCTGCTCTGAGGTCTCCATGCAGCCTTCTATTCTCCAGGCTGAGCAGCCCCAATGTTCTCAGCCTGGCTCCCTATGGACCGCACCACGCAGCTCGGTGCCATCACAAACGTGCTGATGGTGCCTCAATCCATGTCCCTGCTCCAGAGCTACGAGATCCGCATCCCTGCTGACCAGGGCATCGCCGGGCACGTGGCCACCACCGGCAAGATCCTCAACATCAAGGACGCGTATTCCCACCCGCTCTTCTACCGCGGCGTGGACGACAGCACCGGCTTCCGCACCAGGAACATCCTCTGCTTCCCCATCAAGAACGAAAGCCAGGGTGAGGGCTGCTGGGGACACGGGGCCGTCACCTGCACTGGGAGAAGGGGTCCATGTGTGTGGTTGTGGAAGGGTGCTCTGGTGCGTGGGCACAGCATCAGGCCCTGGTACATGGGCACTATGCTGGCTCCAGAATGTGGCCACCATCCTGTCCCTCAGCACATGGGCACAGGCCTTGCGCCCAACCCATGGGCACAGCACTGTCCCCAGTATCTGGGCACCATTCTGGTGGCACGATCCTGTCCCCAGAACGTGGGCACAGCGCTGTCCCTGGTACACAGACACAATCCTGTCCATAGCACACAGGTACAATCCTGTCCCCAGAACGTGGTCACTATCCTGTTCCTTTTACATGGGCATGATCCTGTCCCTGGAACACGAGCACCATCATGTTCCTACCACATGGGCACCATCCTGTCCCCAGCCCATGGGCATAGCAATGATCCTGGTAGAAGGGCACAATCCTGTCCCAAACACACAGGCATGGGATTGGATCCTTTATCCCCAGCACATGGGTGTGATCCTGTCCCTAGCACAGGGGCACAACCCTGTCCCCAGGTGGTGGGCACCATCCTCTTCCCAGCCCATGGGCCCAGCATCGTCCCTGGGCACAATCCTCTCCCCAACATAGAGGCACATCACTGTCCCCAGCCCAGGGGCCCGATCCTGTCCCCAGCCCACGGACCTCATCCTGTCCCTGTCTCCCCTCCCTCCCCCTGCAGAGGTGATCGGCGTGGCGGAGCTGGTCAACAAGATCAATGGGCCCTGGTTCAGCAAGTTCGATGAGGACCTGGCCACTGCCTTCTCCATCTACTGCGGCATCAGCATCGCCCATGTATGAGTGGGGGTGAACCACATGGGGGGGGGGGAAAGGGGGGCCAGGGATGGACCCAGCACAGGGATCGTGGGGGGACATTGTGTGGTCCCTGTTCCTTGGGGATAAGAGGTGGAGGGGACTGGGATGGGGTGGATTAGGATGGGATGGGGTGGGATAGGATGGAATGGGATGGGTTGGGATGGGGTAAATTAGGATGGGTTGGGACGGGATGGGGTGGATTAGGATGGGATGGGATAGGATGGAATGGGATGGGTTGGGATGGGGTGGATTAGGATGGGATGGGATAGGATGGAATGGAATGGGATGGGATGGGATGGGTTGGGATGGGATGGGGTGGATTAGGATGGGTTGGGACGGGATGGGGTGGATTAGGATGGGATGGGATAGGATGGAATGGGATGATGTGAGATGGGATGGGATGGGTTGGAATGGGATGAGATGGGATAGGATGGGATGGGATGGGATGGTATGAGATGGGATAGGATGAGATGGGATAGGATAGGATGGGATGGAATGGGGTGGGACGGGATGGATGAGGAGGGCACACACGGATGTGCTGGCTGACTGGGACGGTACTGGGAGACTTTGGGGGCACCCCCACTGCTCCCATAACCCCCCTCCCACCCCACAGTCTCTGCTCTACAAGAAGGTGAACGAGGCGCAGTACCGCAGCCATTTGGCCAACGAGATGATGATGTACCACATGAAGGTGAGGGGACATGGGGACAGGGATGGGGACACGAGCTGGGCCCCCCCCACCACCACCACGGTGCCCCCCACTCCACCCCGAGGTGGTGACCCAATGTGGTGGTGGTACCCTGGGGGTCTCGGGGCTGCTGTGGCCCCAGGGGCAGCTTGGGGATGCCCTGGGGACTTGCCCACGCTGCAGGTGTCGGATGATGAGTACACGAAGCTGCTGAACGAGGGCATCCAGCCCGTGGCCACCATTGACCCCAACTTCGCCAACTTCACCTACACCCCACGCTCGCTGCCCGAGGATGACACCTCCATGGTGAGGACCGCGGGGATGGTCCCAGACTGCAGCTGTGGGCCTGGGGGACCCTGCTGGGCACTGTCACCCGCTGCCACCACCCTGTCCCCTCCACAGGCCATCCTGAGCATGCTGCAGGACATGAACTTCATCAACACCTACAAGATGGACCGTCAGACGCTCACCAGGTGGGTCCCCATCCCTGTCCTCATCCTTGTCACCATCTCCATCCCCAACCTCATCCCCACCCCTTCCCTATGCCAATCTCCATCCCTATTCCCTTCCCATCCTCCTCCTCCTCCTCCTTCTCCTTCTCCTCCTTCTCCCCATCCTTATCCTTATCCTTATCCCCATCCTTATCCTTATTCTTATCCTCATCCCCATACTTATCCTTATTCCCATACTTATTCTTATCCTTATCCTTGTCCCCATTCCCATCCCCATCTCCATCTCCATCCCATCTCCATCCCCATCCCCATCCTTGACCCCATCCCTATCCTCGACCCCATCCTTAAACTTGTCCCATGCCCATCCCCAACACCATCCTTGACCCCATCCCTATCCTTGACCCCATCCTTATCCTTGTCCCCATCCCCATCCTGCCAGGGCCCACCCAGCCAAGTGAAGGTCCCCATGGGTACAAAGTCTCCCCCAACCCAGGTCCCTGTGTCCCTCGCAGGTTCTGCCTGATGGTGAAGAAGGGCTACCGGGACCCCCCGTACCACAACTGGATGCACGCCTTCTCCGTCTCCCACTTCTGCTACCTGCTCTACAAGAACCTGGAGCTCGTCAACTACCTGGAGTAAGGCTGGAGCCCGTCCCCATGCCCTGTCCCCATGGGGTGCTCCCTGCCCTCCCACCTGCCTCAGTTTCCCTCCTTCCTCCATCTCAGAGACATCGAGATCTTTGCCCTCTTCATCTCCTGCATGTGCCACGACCTGGACCACAGAGGCACCAATAACTCGTTCCAGGTGGCCTCGGTGAGCCGAGCCCGGTGCTGGGATGCGCAGGGGTTGTGGGGACAGGGATGGGGATGGGGCCCAGGGAGTTCTGCACCCCCAAAACTCCATGGATCCCACCTCTTTGCCTTGCAGAAATCAGTCCTGGCTGCCCTGTACAGCTCAGAGGGCTCCGTCATGGAGGTAAGGTCCATCCTGACCATGGTGGTGGGGCAGGACCCTGCCTGCACCCTGCCTGCTCCATGGTTCCTGTCTTCTCCTGCAGCGGCATCACTTCGCCCAAGCCATCGCCATCCTCAACAGCCAAGGCTGCAACATCTTTGACCACTTCTCCCGCAAGGTGAGCCCCAAAGCTTGGTTCCTCTTCCATGCTGAACATCCCACATCCCACCTGAGCTCCCCATTCCTGGATCCAGCTCTTGGGATGCCGGTAGTCACCTTGCCTGGCCCTGCAGGACTATCAGCGCATGTTGGACCTCATGAGGGACATCATCTTGGCCACCGACCTGGCTCATCACCTCCGCATCTTCAAGGACCTCCAGAAGATGGCAGAAGGTGAAGCCTTTGGGATAAGGGGTTCTGGTGGGATCTCAGCCCACCAAGGCTGGGAGTTGGCACCGCAGGTCCCCATAGTCCTCATGTAGGGGGTGATGGGGATTGCGGGGCTCCTTCCTGAGCCCCCCAACCCCTGCCCCACAGTGGGCTATGACCCCAAGAACAAGCAGCACCACAGCCTCTTGCTCTGCCTGCTCATGACCTCCTGCGACCTCTCTGACCAGACCAAGGGCTGGAAGACCACCAGGAAGATCGCGGTGAGTGTCCCACCATGAGGCTGACCCCCTGGGAGCCGCCCCATAGCACCCACATGTCCCCACTGGGACCAACCTGCCCCTCATTATGTCCTATGGAAGTGGTTCCTCCGTGAAGGGACCCCATGGCCACACAGCAGCTCCCTATGCCAGGAGCATCATGGGGACATGGAGAGGGGTCTGGGGGGTGGATGGGGTGGGGGGGTCGCCCCAGCGTGCGCCCCTCCATGCTGACAGCCTGTCCCTTGCAGGAGCTGATCTACAAGGAGTTCTTCTCCCAGGGTGACCTGGTAGGTGGCACCAGGGCTTGGGCTTGGCCAATGCCCTTGGCAAGCTACCAAAGGGGCTTGGGTGAGGTGGGAGGTGAACAGGGAGGTCTGGCCCAGAGGTGGTATGGATGCTCCTATCCCTAGAAGTGCACAAGGCCAGGTTGGATGGGGCTTGGAGCAACCTGGTGTAGTGGAAGGTGCCCCTGCCTTGTCCCCACCTCCATCCTTATCCATCTCCATCTCCATCCCCATCCCTATCCCCATCTTCATCCCCAACCCCATCTCTTTCCCCATCCTTGTCGCCATTCTTATCTTTGTCCCCATCCCCACCCTTGTTCTCATCCCCATCCTTATCTTTGTCCCCATCCCCATCCTTGTCCCCATCCCCATCTCCATCCTTCTCCCTATTCCCATCCCATCCTCATCCCCATCACGGCAGGGGTTTGCAACTGGATGAGCTTTAAGCTCCCTTCCAACCCAACCTACTCCATGATGGTTTGACTGGTGAAGGGTTGACCATTGCCATTGACCATCTCTACAGGAGAAGGCCATGGGCAACCGCCCGCTGGAGATGATGGACCGGGAGAAAGCCTACATCCCGGAGCTGCAGATCAGCTTCATGGAGCACATCGCCATGCCCATCTACAAGTGAGCGCACCACCCATGGGTGCTGGGTCTTGCACACGCTCTGGGGCTCCCGAGTAGTGTGGTCACACCTCAGCGGGTTCAGCCCCATCCTGATGGGCTTCTCCCCCATAGGTTGCTCCAGGACCTCTTCCCGAAGGCGGCAGAGCTCTATGAGAGGGTGGCCAGCAACCGGGAGCAGTGGACCAAGGTGTCCCACAAGTTCACCATCCGCGGCCTGCCCAGCAACAACTCCTTGGACTTCCTGGATGAGGAATACGACCCCCAGGCCCCCGACCCCCAGCTCAATGGATGCCTGGAGCCCGAGGGGGGACACCCCATGGCAGGGGCTGAGTGAAAGGGGTGATGGGGGGGACACCATGGATGGTCCCCCCCAGCCCACGGGGAGGAGGTTGTAGGGTGGTGGGGTTGGACAGTGAGTGACTGGAGCACCATGGCGAGGGCTCAGCCACCGCCCACCTCCCCTCCAATGGGGGCTGTCCCCTTCCTCTGGGTGTTCATTCAGGGGTCTCCTTCACCTTGGAGCCCTCTTTGGTGGGACTCTGCCTTGGGACCTTATGGGGACACTATGGGGATGCCATGGGGATGCCATGGGGCTGGGTGTGCTTTCAACTGCCTTAAGGTTGCAGGTTTTGTCTCCATAGGGTGACAAAGGGGACAATGTCCTCAATGGAAGCACCCTTGAGGGCTGTCACCTGAAATGGGGTCAATGGGATGGAGGCTGATGAGGGGCAATGGGAGTGCTGGTGGTGGGGTGAATAGTGTGGGGATGTCCCTATGGACCCCGAAAGTGGAGCCAAGGCTGAGGAGGTGGGATGGGAGTGCTGGGGACGGAGGAGCCAGGATGAGACCCATGGAAAGAGGCTGGATCTACATGGAGGAGGTATCCGGAGCAGGATGACCATGACCATGGCGATGCTCTGCCTGCATCCAGCCCCACCACACTGGAGAACCCCCTGCCTCTAACACCCCATTGCCCATGGAAGGTCCCGTGTCTTTCACCCAGCCTGGTCCCACCAAACCATGACCCCTGCAAGGGCTACACCTGTGCCAAGGCTGAAGGATTGGTCCCCACCACGTGGTGTCTCTGTGGCTCAGCACCGTGGTGCCCATCCTGGAGCCTCCTCGCTGCAAATGGCTGCACCAGTGACCAACCTGTCCATGGCTTCACCCCGCTGTGACCACCGTGCACGGACCCCACCATTGTCCCTCTGGTCCTGCAGAGCACCATGCATGGACCCTGATGGTGTCCTGTGGTGCCTCTGGTCCTATAGACCACCATGCATGGACCCTGATGGTCTCCTATGGTGCCTCTGGTCCTATAGACCACCATGCATGGACCCTGATGGTCTCCTGTGGTCCTTCTGGTCCCATCAACTGACATGCATGGACTTCATCATCCTCCCATGGACACTCTGGTCCTACAGACCACCATGCATGGATCCTGATGGTTTCCTGCCATCCCTCTGGCCATGCATGGACCCTGCCAGTGTCACACCATCCCTCCTGCCTTGCTGGCTGATGCGCATGGACCCCGCCATCCTCCTGTGGTCCTATTGACCACCATGCATGGACAGTGATGCCCTCCTGTGGTCCCTCCTGTCCTACCAACCACCGTGCATGGACCCTGATGGTCTCCTGTGGTCCTTCTAATCCCATCAACCACCGTGCATGGACCCTTCTGGCCACCCCATGGTCCCCCCAGCCCCACCACACGATACGTGTGGACCCCTCTGCTCCACCAGCCCCACAGGGTCCCTCCAGGTCTTTGTCACCCGGCTTAAAGCCACCCAAACCAGCCATGAGCAGGAGAACCAGGACAGGGGGAGCCGAGAATGAGGCATTGGGGTGCACTGAGCCCCTCTGGCTGCTCCATCCGGCCCATGGGAGCTGATGGCTCCATCATCACCACCACGGCAGAGGAAGGTGATGGAAGCAGCACAGTGAAGTCCTGGCTCTGCTGGGGTTGGTCCCGATGGGGTTGGTCCCACTGGGATCAAGGGCAGCTTGGCCTGGTCTCCTGGGGTGCCCTGGAGCACACGTGTCTATGGGAGCATCAGGAGAACCTCACCATGGACAAAGTGAACTCAATTCCTTTTGCCTTACCTACTCGGAGATGCCTTTGCCCAAACCCTGGTATGACCCATGTGGTGACCACGTTGGCTCCTGGCTTCTCCTACAAGACCCCCCAAGCCCTTTTCCACCTTCTTTGGCCACCATGAGATGACACAAGGGGGGATATGGATGGTCCCACAAGGCAGCGAACCCCCACACTGCAAGAAGAAGAAGGTGGCTCCATCCCTGGTGTGACACCAGCGCGGTCACGGACCAACGTTCCTTTTCCAACCGGTACCTGCATCCCGGCGCCAATGAGGGAGTCTCACATCCCAAACGGATGCCGACGGATGCGGGGATGGGGATCCCGCCTGGGATGCCGCATCCCGGGTACCACGCCATGGAGGAGCACCGGAGTGCCCGTTTCCCTGCCTGTATCCCTGCTGTATCCCGCTTTCCCAGCCCCTGCCGCTGGTGGGCGCTGCTCACCCGGTTCCTGGACAGATCCCTGTGGATACCGGGCGGGGGAACCTCCGCCGGCTCCTCCGCGCCCCGCTCGCGCCGCTGGTTGTGCTGGGCTCCAGTGGAGCCCGACGAGACGAATCTGCTCCTTCTGCTCCTCCTTTGTCTCCTTCTTCTCTTTACTCTCCTCTTCCTCCTCCTTCTCCTTCTTCCTCTTCTCCTTTTCCTTCTCCTTCGCTTCTTCTTATCCTCCTTCCCCTTCTCCTCATTCTTCTCCTGTCCTTCTGTACTTCTTGTTCTCCTCCTCGTTTTTCTCCTCCTGCCCGGCTTCTTTTCCCCTTCTCCTCCCTTTCCCCTTCTCCTCCTCCGTGTTATTTTCATCTTCCCCTTCCTCTCCTTCCCCTTCTTAACGTTCTTCTCCTCCCCTCTTATTTTCTTGTTCTCCTCCTCCTCCTCATTCCCCTTCTCCTCGTTTTTCCGCTCCTCCCAATCTTCTCCTCCTCCTCCTATTCCTCCCCTCCTCTTTCTCCTTCTTCTCCTTCCCTTTCCCCTTCCCCTTCCCCTTCTCCTTCTCCTTCTCCTTCTCCTTCTCCTTCTCCTTCTCCTTCTCCTTCTCCTTCTCCTTCTCCTCCTCCTCCTCCTCCTCCTCCTCCTCCTTCTCCCCCTCCTTCCCCTTCCCCTTCTCCTCCTTTCTTACTCTATAATTTTTGGTGGGTTTTGGTTTCCTAAATAAATTTCATACGTGGATCTCCCCGCGGCCGCTCCGCGGGTGCCTCGTGTCAGGGTCCCCAGGGGTGCTCCGGAGCAGGGTGAGGGACGTGGGTTTGTGGTGCAGGGATGCTACCAGGGACTGGGGAGCCACAGCTTCTCCCCGCAGCCCCTTGTCAAGAGCTCTCGTGCTGCTGCCCCACAGCTGGATCAGGACTGCAGGGGGGGTCCCCCCAGAGTGCAGCAGAGGGGCAGGATCCCTTCCCTGAGCTGCTGCTCATGCTCTGGGGGTGCAGCACAGCACAGGGAGGGGTTCTGTGCTCAAGCGCACACTGAAGCCGGGCCATGGGGAGCTTCTCCTCACCCAGCACCCCAAGTCCTCCTCCTCAGGCTCCATCCCATCTCCCTCAGCCTGTGTTGGTGCTGGGATTGCCCCTGACCCAGGGGCAGGACCTTGCCCTTGGCCTGGTTGAGCTTCATGAGGTCCGCACGGTCCCACCTCTCCAGCGTGTCCTGGTCCCTCTGTTAACGTGACAGCTCAGACTGAAACGGGACATTTAGGCTGGAGATAAGGCAGAAGCTCTTCCCTGTGAGGGTGCTGAGGCGCTGGCCCAGGGTGCCCAGAGAAGCTGTGGCTGCCCCATCCCTGCAGTGCTCAAGGCCAGGTTGGACACAGGGGCTTGGAGCTGCTCCAGTGGAAGGGGTCCCTGCCCATGGCAGGG
>CM029919.1:95677163-95847163 GCA_017639245.1 Myiopsitta monachus | reverse complement strand
CTATAGATTGAACGTGGACTGAGGGCATTTTACAGGCATCTCTTGTTTTGGCATGGAAATCTGACCTGGCCCTCCAGAAACAACCAGAGCTCGAGGGCATCTTCTTCCATGGTGAAACTCCAGTTTTCCATCCAACAGGAAAACCTTTCCACAGGTAAGCAGGCATTTCCAATACCTGGAAGCTGGATAAGGTTTTGCATATATTCACCCATTTCCAACCAAATTGGTACTTCTACAATGGCAAGACCAGAACGGACAACACCCCCTTCATGAGCTGCATGGCCAACTGCTACTTTTGACCAGATCTACTGCTCTCTCTGTTCCACTTGATAACTTGTCTCCCTGGTAATCTATCATTTTACTGCTTTGGGGATAATCTCTTCCTCTGTTTCTTGCTGAGGTAGTTTGCTAACTTCATGAGCAAGATAATGCTCTTCCTGGTTTTTAATGATGATCTACTACTTTTATAAATGATCTGCTGAGTTTCCAGACATTCAGCAGCCCACCTAAAGATGTGGCTTCCAGAAGACTGCTGGCCATCTGATGGCTAGATGTGCATGTGTTATCAGTCTGATATATCCAGGATGAGTTAGGCTAATGCTCATCATATTTCTTACATGATGGTCCTGGCCAAGTGAAGATGTCTTTTCGGGAAGTTCTGGCTGGCCCATCACAATGTGAGAGTTAAGGATGAGAGATTAAGTGCTTCCCATGGTCTTGTGGGACCATGCTCCCTTCTTGACCCACATCCTCCAATGTTTGGGCCTCCAAACCTTTGCCTCTATGATGACCAACAGGAGACCCTATGAGCAGCCAGCCCACACAGCAGCCTGGCTGACTGAGGACATGTGGAGGCAAAACCAGATGCTATGTCAAGGGATGCAGATCTGATTAATGTCAGGGTCCTGAAAGATGAGGGAAATGCATTCATACAGCTCTTGTAAATCATACCTAATTCTTCATCAGTAGACAGGGAGGCTACGGGTAGGGGGACTGGGAAACACAGAGGTTAAGTGACTTACCCCAAGCTGCAGAGCTGCACAGGATAGAGATTTCCATACTTGCAAACCAGTCCCTGGGCCTCAATTTAATTAGCTGGTGTGGTTTTATTTAAGGATGACAGTGCATTAAGTTTCCTTGTAATTCATGGACCTCACCCCACTGTGTGCAGATACAGATCAAAGAGATAGCTCCTGCTCACAGCCCTGCTGCTAGAAACAGTTCCTTTTCATGCCTTAAATGTGAGAACATCAACAGTATCCTGAAAACATCCAGCAAATTACTTCTTTTCTACTTAAAAGCAGACTCCAAATCATTTCCTCCTTCTTCGGTGCAGGTTTCCACCCTCTGAAAGCTCCATACAGAGCCCTCAGAAATAAATCAGATCCCGAGCGTTCAGCCCTGTTGCTCAGTGTTGTAGATCTGCCTTACTGCGAGTAGACCGTTTTCATGTGCAAAACAGCAGCCTGCTCACAAATGGTGGCAAAATAGAAGTCATTTCTGAAATCACTGGCAACCAAATTCCCTCTTAAGCTTGGAGTGCTTAAACCTGGGTTATCATAATGTGACACCTCACGTAATATCCGTGTGAGTTCTACTGCAGCAGTGTAAAACTGAGGGTAATTGCTGGCCAGGGCTTGTTTTGATCACCATTCCCTCTCTCCTGATCTGGGAATACAGCTGGGTTGTTCTTCCTGGCTTAAGAGAGCTTGATCAGATTCAGTAAACGGATGCTGAGAAGAAAATTCAGGATCCGTGACTAAAGGTAATTCTCACTGAGCTCATGTGGTATTGGGGCAACACTTATACCAGGGAAGATGAGCTATTTAAACCACAAGCACTCAACCCGATGGTTCCCTTCCACCATTGCTCTCTTCAGCTTTCCCTTGTCTGCAGAAAGCAAGGTTCTTCTGCAGCAAAACCCTTTCCCAGTGGAGAGTTTGGAAGGGGCTGCTCCATTTTAGGGCCTGTTAGTCATGTACATTTTTGCATTGACACAGATGTAGCAGCTGGGGGCAAAAGCAAAGGGCAGCTCTTCATCAACTGGAGTTTTGCAGGTATGTTGCTTCTGTAGAGTCCTAGAATCATAGAATCTATGGGATTCTGGAAGGGACCTTTGGTGGAACTAAATGACGCTAAGGTTCCTTCCAATACAAACCACTCTTATTCAGCGAAGTCCGTGCCATGCTTTAACACATCTCAGGTGAGGAGCAAAGCAGCTGGATACCCCAAAGACCCATGTTGATCCCAAATCCATGCAGCTATCAAGGATGTGACTCCACAGTGATGTTGGCTGGGGCCTGTAAAGGAGTCATGAGGGATTCTTTGAGGGCACAAGACAGCATGGTACACACCCTCTTGTACCATGGCGAACATGAGCCATGTCTGCTGTCTCTAATTAAGGGGCATGATTTCATCTCCCATTACCTCATGCTTACCACAGGGTAAGAGCATGGATGTGGGCAGTCTGACACACTGAAACTTCACGCCCTTGCCTTGGTGACTTGCTCCTATGTCCATACCCTTTTTGTGTTTATATCCCCCAACATATAAGCACTATATATACATAGGTATACATAGCTAAAACACTACTATGTCCAAACTCACACACAAACATGCACATACACCAAGTTTCATAGGTTTAGTAGAAATGATGCTGTGCAGACTCTATGAAACGCAAGATCAGAGACTTCCAACCTGACTTAAGCTATTCTGGATGTATCACAGAGGAAGAAAAGACTGATTTGTATTTCAAAATGCAAGGGCAATGCTGCAGGGAAAGGCAAATTGATGCCTCAGATAAGAAGCATGTCATTAGTGGGGTTTTTTTCTGCTGGTGAGGCGCCTTTATCCTGATGTGAGTCCCAGATATTAGCACAAAGAATTACAAGGGGGTAAAAAATGATGCTAATCCCCAGTATCAGCAGTGTCTAACCTGTCAAGCATAAATATTCATGTAATCGCTTTGCAGTTACCTGGTAACCACAACAAAGCACACATAGAAAATGTAATTACAGGGGCTCTGTAAACTCATCTTAAATTATCACCTATAGCCAGGCACATATTATTAGATATTAAATTCTCCCTCAGATCAGAATCTCATGTTCCTCGTGTCTCATTTGAAATAACTAGCTCCTTATTGGCAAGCGACGAAATCTAAATGGGGTCACGTAAATCCTACTTCACAGCTCAATTAAGGGAATGTGATTACGGATCTGGAAGCAGATGCAGATATTACTGGGGAAAGGGATGATGGCAGGAGCCTACAGGAAGCAGTTGACGCTTTTCAGAGGTCATTTGTAGGGGAACCCATAGGAACAGAGTTTCTATTGTTGTGCACTTCAGAGTATGTGGGGCGGAGAGGGGGTGAGGGACCGGATTCCCATTTTTAAGTGCTTTGGAGGTTTTCAGAAGGAGTCAGGTTCCATTGTTGCGTTATGCTGGGAACAATACGCGTTTTCACTGCTTTTCCCTCTGCATCCTTCACTCTCGTGATGAGGTTCACACTCTTTGCTTGTCCAACAGCTCCCATTGATCTTTATTCCGTGCTGGGGTGGGTGGGATGGGATGAGTTGAGGTGAGGGGGGAAATGTCATTTTCTTCACTTATCCCAGCAAAATAGGTGTAGACAGATGTCCTTGGAGTGCTCTGAACACAGCAGGAAGGGGTGCAGGTGCTTTTGCAGCCCTCTCAGCTGCATGCACCTGGGTCATTGTAGGGAGGACCATCTGTCAGATGCACCATGAGACGTCCTGGATGAAGGATATCTCTTGCCAAGGATACAATCGGGATGAGAACACGTGCAGCATCCTTGGGGTGGCCCCGTATCCATGGCATGGCTGATGATGTGGTGAAGGAGCAGTAAGCACCAGTGCATGGACACATTGATCCAGAAATCATCAGATCTCCCCACCAAGCTGAGTGAGTCTGGGGATGAAGGCATCCTTCTCCAAACCCCAAAGAGAAGGTGTTAAAGTCACAGGCAGCAGCTGTAAGGGGGGAGAACAGCAGATGCAAGAACACATCCTGCTGTATGCACCCAGGAGCACGAGTAATTATTCCTGCAGGGAAGACACATTATGCAGAAGCTAACACAAAATAAATACGGAAATACAGGGATGAATTTGCAAAAAGTGTTAGCCAAAAGGGAGTGAAAGCAGGGGCAAGCGCTCGTCCCCAGTTGCCTCTAGTGACCAAGGGGTTGAACTGGATTATCTTTAAGATCCCTTCCAATCCAAACCATTCTGTGATTCTATTGTATGATTTTATGACTTCTAAAAACAGTGAGTCTGGAATGTTGAGTGATGGCTCTGTCCCAACTCCCTGTCCATTTTCTACCCTTGGTTTTGTTGTTCCATCCCAAATTACTTGCTCCTGAAGAGAGCCAGAAAACAGGGCTTCTCTCTAATGCGTTTATTAGTGTGCTTAGGGTTAAAATTGGGAGTGAGAACTTGCTTTCCTGCTCTGGAAAGATAGCCTTTGCGTCTGGTGGCTTCCACCCCTGAAATCCAAACATGCAAACACACACAAAAATGCACTAGGAAAAAAATCTAATCCACCAAAAAAAAACCCACCTGGTTTCAAGAAAACCATCCGATTCCGTATGAAATCCATACTTTTAAGAGATCTTAAAGTTTTCTTGTATGAAATCAGTGCTTGTCCCATGAAAAATGATGCAAAACAAGGCCAAACCGTTCCATTCTGAAAGGTGAAGACAGACCCTGGACATTGAATTTGCCTACTCCAGTTTAACATGGGATTGTGCTGAAGTCAGGACTCCGAAAAAAGGTTTCATTTCAGTGAAAATTACACTTCCTTTGGTTGGCAAAATCAGTTTTGACCAAAACTTTATGATTTCTGTATTTATGGGACCAAATTATAAATGCCATTCGTGGATCAGAATTCCCCTTGAAATCCCAATTACATTTGACATACGTGCGTTCCTTTCCTAAGAGAGTTGTTTCTGGGCCAAATTCGTTAATCTTTATTCCTACATTAGCAAGTGGAGTCTTTCCTATTGCATGCTTCAGAATCTGACCCTTTTCCTTCGGGTTTCTCTGAGAAAAATAAAGCCAAAACATATTCTAACAGCAGTAGCTCTTTTTCCATCACTCCCCATCTGCTACGTGATCTGTGATCATACCTCCAGGTCATTACACTCGTAATGTTTATTGGAAAAATCAATCTTTAACTTGAAGCCTTTACACAGGAAATATTAAAGGAAATTAGGACCCTATCCATCCATTTTCAAATTTCCTTTCGACCTCACAGCGCCGACTTCGTTCATGAAAAGGAATCAAGATTATTATTAGTATTATTATTATTTTGGTCCAAGCTGTTCCAGTTTTTGCATAACTGACAAAATTTCCTGGAAATAAAGATTTGCCCGGCTACCTTGGTTATTATCTCCAGTCCATATTAGCAGCTAAGCGGCTGCTGACATTCCCTTTCAATATTGCTACTAAAACTCCATGAAAGCTGAAGCAGGATTTATATACGAATGTCAACTCATTTCTGAAATATGGAATAGGAAAGGTTAGCCAATGCCTCTCTGGCCACCTACATTTCAAAAGGTATTGGCTGGTATTAAAGCAGTGTATACATCTATATATATTTTAAGAAACCACACATTTTCTGGGCCAGCATCCAAAGGAATATAAAGTAGTTTAGTCAGTTATGACTGGATGAGGAGCTGGATGGAAAACAGAACGATCTCAGAGGGTTTGGGTGCACATGAATTTCTTTCCAAAATGAATGTGAATAGGGGCCATTAATTTTGCTTTCATTTTGGTGGGTGAAATGTCGCTCTTCTGGATATTCTCAGGGCATGATGTAAAGCCACATCTACTAAAAGCAGGACCCTCCAGCACCAGTCAGTGCCTTCCAGGGCTGGGACAGAACACACTCTGCTATTCAGGCTGCTTTTGGGCTAGGACAGCAATGCCATGACAAACAAACAAATATTTATATATTGTAGTGATATTTTTGATAGATTATATACATATATATTGCAGTATATATATTTGGATTCTGCGCACAGACAGCCTTGTGGGATGAAAGCCACTGAGATAGACCAGAGCAGTGAAAGAGGAAAAGGCAAAGGACCGAAGCTTGGGGCTCCTATACTCTCTCTGAGTCTCATCCTGCTCTGCACAAGCCCATGCAAATTTGTCACTTGAAGTAAGCAATATGCATTTCTCTCCATTTTTGCACTCGTAAATGAGAATGAAGCTACTTTGCAAATTCAGTCAGAGGGTTGGACACGTTTATGTTGGGGCTGTCTCCAGTTGGAAGGTGCTAGTAAACAGCAAGATATTCTTGTTCTTTATGGTGAATATTTTCCCCCTTTAATATCATTAAAGCTGATGTGTCCTTGAGGTTTCTCATGGAACCAACCTCGAACAGAGCCTTGGGCAACATGGTCTAGTGTGAGGTGTCCCTGTCCCATGGAAGGGCTTTGGAACTGGATCATTATAAGGTACTTTCCAACCCAATCCATTCTATGATTCTATGATCTCCACTGTTGCAAGAAAACGTTGTGCTTAAAACACAGCTAGAAGCTGTTCAAGGCTGGATCTTTAATGATGCCAATGGGAAAATTACATAGCATGTAAATAAAGCTTAGAAGTAATCAGATCTCTCCTTAAACTAAGAAAAGAAATTAAAAAGGAGACATTTCTCTTGCATTGCGGGACCATATCCATCAGCTGTGGACCCAGCTCCTTTCCAAAACAGAGCACACAAGACATCATAATAAACAGTTGAAAACAAAACCACATGTTGCCACGGAATAAGGCTGAAAATCAAAACCTACAAGGGAGAGGCCAGGTTCAGTGATGCCTCTTGGTGCTAACATGGCTCAGCTATCCACAGGGGTCGAGGAACCACAGAGCCCCACTGATGTGGGGACTGATGCTGTGCTGGGATGAGAACAGCATGTTTCCCTCTGCACGCAACGTCACCCCTGACTAGGGATGGGATCCTGGGAGGTGCAACCACCAGCTTTGCAAGGATGGCAAGTTTATTTTCTCCCCAGGAGCTCTTCACACAGCATCAGATCTTGATCTTTTGTTGTGAGATCTCTCGCTCAGATTGACTCTATCAGTTTCTTTCCAAGCCCCTAGGCTGTTGTAGGCTGGACTTCATTTGTCTGAAACCCCTTTGCCTAGGCCCTATTGTTCTGTGCTGCTGGTTCACAGCTCTGTAAGTCATTACCAACCCCATCCTTTCCCCCAGAAGGAGCTGTTGGGTCTTTTCTTTCTCCTTTTAGCATAGAAAATTAGTTTAATGGCTGCAAAAGAGAAAAGCCCTGGAATCTCTTATTTCTACCCCAAAAAAAAACAGAAGAGAGGGAAGGCGATTATGTTACAACATGGTGCACCAGAAAGCTTACTAATGACCTGCCTGCAACCAAATGTCTGTGGTGCCAAACAGGACCAGACTCTGTGGCGTGACTCGAGCCCAGTCCAGGATGCTCAGATGCAGCTCAGGATTTCCCCAGCATGCCAGACTGTGTGCATAGGCAATTACAGAGGCAGCTGACAGCTGCAGAGAAGCCTGATCCAAGCTTTCCCAGGGCTCCATGATGTCTGGATCACAAGGCTGCAGGTGACAAGTGGCGTGTCTTTCATCCCATCTTTCTTCTGCAGGTGTGGGTCATTTGTGTGCCGAGCTGCTTAAAGGCATCCAGAGCTGTGCATGCAGGCACAGCACTCCCAGGAACGGAGCCCATATCCTGGAACAGCTGGAAATCACTTGTGGGGGGAAGAAAATGCTTTGTGAAAGCACTAAGCAGTAGGTTTTATGTGAAAAGCAACCACAGGCTGTGTAGAACCCAATTGAAAGAGGAAGAGAAAGAAGAACAAAAGTGAGCAGCATTTTCCTTCGGGGCATAACCTACTAATTCAACATCTCTTCTTTCCCCCAGGCATGCAGCCATATCCTTACCACTTTTTGGGATCATCCATGCAAAGGGCTCTCTGCAGACTACCTCTTTAGACATGGAGGTGGAGCAGAGCTGGCTGACATGACCGTAAGACGATCTAAACCAACTCTCTGGTCAAGACCAGGATTCCACCATCATTCATGTATTAAGCTCTTCACCACCCAGTCTTGGTGATTCCACTTGTCTTCAAGGGAAGGAGAAAGTCCGGGGGGGGTGGGGGGGGCAGGAAGTTCTCTTTCTGGATGGGGCAGTGTTCAGGTGAATCTGGGACCCACTTAACCTTAATCCACCCTTGGCTTAACATCTCAAATTCCTTCTCCACATATGGGCTGCTGCTCCATTCCAACTTCATCCCACTCCCAGCAAAGCTTCAAGGGCTCAGAGATGAGAACGCCACCAAAGTCTGGGGGGTTTTAATGTCACAGCTTCCATGGAAGCTTCTCGTGAGCTCACCCTGCGTTATTTCCAGCTGCGCTCACAAATTCACATAGAGAGGATGCAGAGAAATCTCACAAAGAGAACGGCAAAGTCTTGGGCACAGGGGAAAAGGGAGATCTACTTCAGATCATCTGGAGATGGTGTCTGCAGGGAACAAGGGTGCAGAGGGATTGACCCTGGCATCCAAACTTTTCTAAGGAAGCAAATCACCTTCTGCCATTTCTCTTAGAGCATAAGAAAAACGTATTCTCTGTTTCTCAACTGGACGCTAGGAGAAGCGTGATGGGCTGTAGCTCAACACAGGCCAAAGCCAGCAGGCTCTTATGGACCTCCCTGATGCTTGAGAAGCCCCTTGCCAGGGTGAGTCATGTTAAATGAGGTGGGCACCTCTCCTCTGCCCCCATGTAAAATAGATCTGTCTGGATCCTGGATGAGTGCACGGAAGTAATCAGAGCATCCATGACTACACACTTCTCATCACCATGTGCTTTTGGCACAGAGATATGTAGTGAAGCTGGCCAGGGGAGAAGGTAGAGGCAGTGATGCTCAGCACTCCAGCTCTTTGCAGACCAGGTTATACCTGGTGCTTTATTCCCCACTGCTTTATTCCCCATCAAAAGTCTTTAAAGGGTGCAGGGTCTCAGGAGATCAGCAGCAGAAAAAGAAAGACCACATATATATATATATATATATGTATGTGTATATCTATTACAGCTGGCAGATGGGAGGGGGACAAAGAAAGTGTCAGAATCATGAAGTGGAAGCAATATCCCACTAAAAATACTGCTTGAAATGAGATGAAATTTATGCATTTAAGGAGCTGCTGCCTCCATGTGTTGCACTGTCATGATCAATTTCTTGGGCTTGAAAGCAAAGAAGAAAACTTGTCTTACGGTTTGCTTGTATTCCAAGAGGAGAAACACAGGAGGCAATTGGGGTTTTGAAGGGATACCTGGGATTTTGAAGGGTGTTGCCCAGTTACTGCTCCATCAAGGCCAAAATGCATGTCCTGGGTCCCAAAGGACAGAGGAATCCCAGCCCTCCTCAGCTTTGTGCAAGGCAAATCATAGTGCATGCTGCAAAGCAGTTGGTCTCTGAGATCTGCAGTATAAGTATTTGGGAAGCTTCACTTCTAGCTTTGTAGGCACATTGCTACCAAGTCCTGCTAACCTTGTCTGAGTGGAAGAAGTGTGGAATCAAGAAGATGAAGGAATGAAGCACCATATCTAAAAGCCATGGTGAGGTTTGGGGTAACGCTACCGACAACAGCTCAGGTTAAACCTTTGACCATGGGGGTTTTCTGGTATTGCTACCCAAGCAGCGAGAGTCAACCTGGATGAAGCTGATATATGACACGGACTTTGGCTTGTACTGGCTTGCACTTCAGCCATGCCAGAAGTTGTCCTTTTATTTAGCCCTATGAGTTTATTCTCAGGTTGATGCTGTGCACTTTCTTCATCTCCCAGAGCAGCCAATCCAGCTCCAAGAAACAGATATCTCAAGGATTTTGGCACAGTGCATGGAAATGCCAAGGAGGCAATCACATAGCAATAAAGAACAAGTGATCGCGAGCTTCAGTTCTCTGTGAGACAAGAGGATTCCCTCCTTCTGCTCTGCTCTGGGAGACCCCCCCTGCAGTCCTGATCCAGCGCTGGGGCAGCAGCACAAGAGGGACGTGGAGCTGCTGGAGAGAGGCCAGAGGAGGCCATGGAGCAGCTGCGAGGGCTGAGGCAGCTCTGCTCTGGAGCCAGGCTGAGAGAGCTGGGCTGGGGCAGCCTGGAGAAGAGAAGGCTCCTGAAGGGGAGACCTGAGAGCAGCTCCAGTGCCTAAAGGGGCTGCAGGAAAGCTGGAGAGGGGCTTTGGCCAAGGGATGTAGGGACAGGCCAAGGGGAATGGCTTTAACTGCCAGAGGGGGATTGAGATGAACTCTTGGGCAGAAGCTGTTCCGTGTGAGGGTGCTGAGGCACTGACACAGGGTGCCCAGAGAAAGGAACACCGTTCATGGAACAAAAATAACACTGCATGAGAATGAATTCAGTGTCTGCAGCCAAATTTGAGGAATTTCCTTCTATTTTGTGGTACCTTGATTTTAGAAAGGACTCAACTTCAGATGAGCTGTAGGGACATGGTGGGTGGGTTGAGCTCAGCATTGCCACCGGTTCCTACTGAAATCCCTCCTTGGACAAACCTCAAAAAGTGGAGGCATCCAAACCAACAAGTTCCTCTTGAAAAATGGCTGTGTGGATCCTGAGGTTACAAAACAAGCCTGGGTTTCAAAGCTGAAGTCCACTTGGAGGTCTCAATTTGATCTATTCGCTGAGGGAAGGGTGAGGAAGAGACTCTTACCAGCCCCAAAGTCTGTTAAGAGCTATGGCTTCACTTGTACGTAGTATTTGGAGGGGACAGGAGGTGACAATCTGGGGATGGTTCTGCTTATTTCTATCTGCTGCGTTTCCATCTGCTACCTGCATGACCTGAGCACCAGCAATGCCGGTCATCCCTTCCTCCCTTGACCATTTTTTGCTCCAAGATTTTGAACCCATTGAAGGAGACACAGGAAGGAAAATTTCCTGCTTGGGTTTGCAACAGCTCCTTTGCTTCCCCACATATCAGTGAGCTGACAAAGGTTCACAGGGGTATAATCCTGTGGATTATAAAGCACAGGGATATGACAGGGATATAATATACATGGATATAACCCTTCATTTCAGATGCCCATGGCAGGATGAAAACAAGCCAGCACCACGCAGTATCCTGCTGCCTCTTGGGAGCCACCCCGTGCATGGGAGCAGTGGGTGCTGTATGGAAGGCAGGACAGCTCCCCATCATCCTCCCAGTTCTTATTTCCTCAGCCCTCCCAATGATACAGCTTGAAGCGCAGAAGTGTTCTGTGAGGAATGTGTTTTGGGATGAAGATGAATACCTCAGAGCCTGACAGTGTAAACAGTTGAGAGCCTGTTTGGCTTTTTCCAGTGCCAGCTCTTTGGATGGATGCAGAAAGCCCTTTCACTGCCTGCGGAGGCTCTGGGGTTCCCTCTGATGAGTTGAAGCTGTTCTGACCCAGAGCAGATGGAGTCAGTTATTTACACCATGTTCTCCTGGGGTGCACTCCTGACCCACTGCTCGCTGGTCTCAATAGACATACACGCTGGTGCTGGCTGATTGTTTCGGTATGATACAGAGAGCATTAGTGGAGCAGAGCCAGGCAGAGGCCCTTGGAGGATAAGCAGCCGATGAGGATGTAGCGCTGGGAGAAGCTGATTCCGTGCTGAGGGCCTGTGTCTTGCATTCAGGTGGAAAGAGGGGAAGAGAAACCTCCTTATTGGCCCCTTGCAGGCTGAGCTGGGTGGTGGGAAGTGGTGGAATAACCAGGGGAAGCCTCCTTTGATTCAGCCTGGAGAAGAGAAGCTGAGTGGAGACCTCACAGCAGCTTTCAGTGTCTGAAGGAGGCTATAGGGATGCTGGAGGGGGACTCTTCATCAGGGGCTGTAGTGATAGGACAAGGGGAGATGGGTTCAAACTGAAACAGGGGAAGTTTAGATTAGAAATAAGGAAGAAGTTCTTTACTGTAAGGGTGGTGAGGCACTGGAATGGGTTGCCCAGAGACATGGTAAATGCCCCATCCCTGGCAGTGTTCAAGTCTGGGTTGGACAGAGCCTTGGGTGCCATGGTTTAGTGTGAGGTGTCCCTGGCCATGGCAGGGGGGTTGGAACTGGATGAGCTTAAGGTCCTTTCCAACCCAAACCATTCTATGATTCTATGATTCTAGGATGGCACTAAGTGCTGGGTATTAAGCATGATGGGAAAAGGAGGGCAGCTCTGAGATGCACTGGTCTGGGAAACTCCATGGGAGACCACTTCAGGGGTCCAAGACAGCTCAGGGTGTCTTGTCCCTGCCTGGTGCTCCAAGGAGCAAAGCAGAAGGACACGCTATGGTCAGTTCTACTCCATACAGCGATCCTTTAACTATATTCATTTGGGGAACCCATCTTCCCCTTATCTTTACATTTCTTGCCCTGTAACCCTTAAATCAAATTGTGGGACCCCTTGAAATACGTCCAACTTGAGAGAAGTGCCATGAAGCTGACAATGACAACCACCCCTTGTAGCTGTGTAGCTCAGAGCAAACACAGTCTTTACCTGCAAGTGTATGGTGTCCCTGCCCATGCAAGGGGTTGGAACTGGAAGATCTTAAGGTCCTTTCCAACCCTGACTATTCTGTGATTCTATGACAGTGAGCACATCAGGCAGCTGCTGTCCTGGCTGCTGCAAGAGGAGAGGTGAAGGAATTTTGGAGATAACATGTGGGGAAGGGTGCTGAAGAGTTGTAAGGACTTCAGCACTGATGTGTGTGATTCCTTGATATGAAGCCAACACACACTTACTTGCTCCCACTGCTTTTTAACCCTTCTTTTCCTGCACTGAAAGGAAATTTCAAGCTCCGAAGGAGCAGAGAAATATTAAGCAGAAGGACTTACATTTTCCTGGCTGCCATCAAAACCCCTTTTCCAGCTTTTCTCCCTTTTCTCCCTTCACACCGACATACCTTTGACGTTTTATGAGCTGAACTGCATTTCATTGCACGAGGCACTGGCAGACAATCTAAAGAGCCTTTTATTCCAAGGTGCTTTTCAGCTTCGAGGCTATGATCTACATCACTTCACGCCAGAGCCGGGCTGCAACCATGGGCCTGGCTGACATTTTACAGGGAATGGGGAGTGAGGCACCAGCTCATGGAAGTGTTTGAAGACCCAAGTGTTGAATATTAAGATACGCCAAGTCTGAGCTCCATGCAGCGTGCTTGCTTGGCTGAGATGCTTGCCTGTTGCAAAGCCTTTAACACTGGACACGCTGACACAGCGACTTCAAGAGTGAGTTTCCCCAGCTGTGAGTGGACCCAAGAGCAGCAGGAGACCATCAGAGGTCCCTGAAGTGAGCAGTTAACCCCTGGAACTCATCTTTGGATGATGTGATGGACACAAAACATGACAATGTGCTTGAGAGGAGTTCTTGGAAGAGAGATCCATTGGAGATTACTTATTAGACATACTTCAGCCAAGAAATACCCTGTGCAGAAATGGTCAGAGGCTGGGAGAGTACCCAAGGGTGATGTCAAATATGTTCATATTGCTTGCATGACCATTGAAGGTACTGAGTCACTTGCTCTAATTCAGGGTGTCCACCCTGCCTCTTCCTGAACAGAGTGGTGAAGCTGTTTTACCGCAGCAAACAAGAAGAACTGGGAGCTTCCCATAGTTGAATTATATGTGTTTTGCTGTGGAATACATCTGCAGTGCAGCAGCACCTTAGTGGAGGCTGATGTTGCTTTGGCCCCACAAGGATAAGGCAGATCCTTCTTCACTCCAAACAGACAAGAGTTAAGAGGAGAAACAGAGGCCAGAACCCTGCTGAGAAAGCAAGTGGCAGAACCAGTAATTGAATCCAGCTTCTTTGGACTGGTTTACTCAGTCCTTGCAGGCAGTGAATCGCTTACAGTGAATCAGGCAGAGGGCCTGATTCAGTAGAAAGCCCCTGGCTGGCCTCAGTGGGTGCTGAATCACATCTAAAGGAGGAATAATCCCTATGAGCTGCCTCATCCTAAGGCTTGAGTGGGACCATAACCTCATTTTGTGGATGCACCCTATAGATGGATCATTACAGACAAGTTTCAGGATGTTTCGTCAGTGCACTCTGACTACAGTGTCTGATGCCAAGAAGGTTTAATGGGGAATGCTGGGACATCTTTCTTTATGATGTTCAGAAAGAAAAGAGTCAGTTGCTGCTGCTACTGACTATATGAAGTGATCCACATCATGAAGAGCACAGGCTGGGATGGGCCATGATGCAGTGTGAATCCATAGGATAGGCTATAATCCCCCTGGGCTTGGTGTGAATCATCAGTCCCCAGTCTGACCTTACAGGAGATACAGTACCATGGTCTAAATGATTACAACTTCCAGCTGGGGTGAAACCTGCTATAAAGCATCCAGGGGAACATTTGGGCTCAAGTTCTTCTCAGAAGAGGAAATAGATGGAGAAGATGTGAAGATGGAGATGGAGATGGAGATGGGTAGGTGGGTGTGTAGGTAGGTAGGTAGGTAGGTAGGTAGGTAGGTAGATAGATAGATAGATATAGAGATAGAGATGGGGATAGAGATAGATGATATAGAGATAGATAAATATATAGGTATAGAGATATAGTTACAGATACATAGCTACAGATATAGTTATAGATATATAGATACAGATATAGATATAAAGATATAGGTATAGAGATAGAGATGGTTACAGATACATAGCTACAGATATATAGATACAGATGCAGAGATATAGATATATAGATAGAGATGATATAGAGGTGATATAGCTATAGATATAGATGATAGAGATAGAAATATACAAATACAGATAGATATAAATATAGAGATATATGGAGATCTAGATGATATAGATACTGACATTGATAGATATCTCCGTTCTTCTCTGAAGTAGTCTTAAAAGCATGTGACTGGGGACTTGAGCAGAGGTCATGGACGCAGAAAGTGCCCCAGCATAAAGAAATCTGAGTAAAAGCAGGCCAGAAGCTAAAGAAGAGCAGAATTGCTGCCGATGGTAAAGGAGCTGCCAGTGGAGTTTCCGTGGGGATGTACATTGCAGGTCAGCTGTGGGATTATTTCTGTAGCAGCAATGATGCAGCTAATGGGAAGCAGAGCAGCAAAGCCATGTGTGATGCTGCATTAGGCAGTGGAGCACCCCCTAAACACATGCGCAGTCTGTGACGGCAGGACTTAGATCATTCCAGCATCTGGGAAAGGCTGAGGACAGTCATAAAAAGAGCCAGGGAGCAAAGGACCAGGAGGGGAAATATCTGCTAACGGAAAGGCGAGGCTGCCCAGGAAAGAGATCCCATGAGTTATTTCAGGAAAGCACCTACGGCTGTTAGCCATGATGTGCAGGTGCAGCGTCAAAAGGAGAAGGTTGCAGGGCTGGCCTCCTCCCATAAATCACAGAAGGGAGGGCATGGGGATTAGATCTGGGAGTGCACAGGGTGAAGTCTCTCTATCCATGAGTAGCGAACAGATAGATAAAACAGAGCAATACACAAGTGCAGTGTCTGAAAGCATCTGGCAGGAGTAAGAAAGCATGGTTTTTCTAATCAAGTTCCACAGAGGTAAAGCTCTTTTGAAGCTATCATTTTAGAAGGGATTGAAAATATGAATGATCACCTTTATAATGCCTTAAAAGTCTGTGATGGAAGGAACTACATAAACAACTACATGAGTCACTCTAGTTGGATGCTGGGATCTGAGTTTTGTCCAGATCTTTTTCACCACTGTTTTATGTTTGCACATACCTGCACTTCTGTGCATGGGCGCGCACACGCAGGGCTAACATACACATCAGCGGAAACAAGGAGCTGCTAAAGACCATCTCAGAGATTCAGATCTGCAACACTGCGTCAGTCCACAGTCCTGGTTCCTGCAGGCCTCTTTCTGCAAATAGTCAATGGAGAACATCTAGAGCAACAATTGTAAACAAGGAAATATTGACATATTCACTCTGCTCTGAAGTCTGGCAGCAGTTGCCTGGTTTGCCACCCTGTTGTCTTTAACATCCACCATTGCACTGACTCACCAGGAACAGAATTAATCAACTCAGCTCCCATCATCTCCGAAGAACTGTTGCTATGGGTTCCCTACCACTCTTAGGTTCATTGGTACAAAAAACAGGAAAACAGGAGGGCAAAATACAACTCTATCAGAGTGCTTGCTTTGCACCTGTGATAATGATGAATTCTTTCCAATACTTAAAAGGGGCCTACAAGAAACCTGAAGAGGGACAATTTACAAGGGCAGGTAGGGGTAGGACATGGGGCAATGGCTTTGAACCGCAAGAGGGGAAATCCAGGTTAGATTCTCTGTTGCCCAGAGAAGCTGTGGCTGCCCCATTCCTGGCAGTGCTCAAGGCCAGGTTGGACACAGGGGCTTGGAGCTGCTCCAGTGGAAGGTGTCCCTGCCATGGGAGGGGGTTGGACCTGGATGAGCTTTAAGGCCCCTTCAACCCAAACCACTCTGGGATTCTGTGATTCTATGATTGATTGTATGATTCTTTCTCTGTGTGAAATTGGTAGGGACACGAGGACTGATGAGTGCCAGATGGGTGTTCTATGGTCTTCACAGAAGTGCAAGGAGTGGGGAGGGTTTCCTTGCCTCCCACAAGCAGCGCGATGTGGACTGCTATGGGTTGAGGGATCTCTTTCATGCTTAAGGCAGGCCTCTCCCCTCATCTCCCACACAACCTCTTCTCATTCGCTCCTCTCTGTCTCCCTTTTGACTACTCTCTTTCTTTGCTCATCTTGTTCACGATGTCAAACCCTCTTTCATGCAACAGTCCTACATGCAACATTCATCGAGCCTCTTCCTGCTCTCTTTCAGAGCACTCCCAGATGGTTTGAAATCTCACTAGCCCAAGGAAGAGCTCCAACTCTAATAGCTACATGTCACTCTCTGTTTATTAGACAGCTCCTGGATATATTGTCTTTCTCCATGAAGCTCTTACTAATCTTCTCTGTTCTCTCTACTGCTGTAATATACTATGAATATATATTTATGAAGCCAATCCTCAATTTGCTGCATGGTTTTGGCTGAATTTGTCAATCCAGAATGTGTAGATGTTGGGCTGTAAGCCAGTGCATTCAGAAATGACAGCTGAGTTGATGTGCCTTGCTTTTGGGGCATATGGTGCCTGATTTTCAGAGGTGTTGGAGAGGCCTGACAGGAACTCCCTATGCTCCACATTAATAAACTATGCGTCTTCTTCCATAGCTCATTTCAGTACATATTTGGCGTTGTTTTCTTTGTGTTGTTTAGATCATGGCAAGTGGCATTAACAGATTTCTGCATGGCTTAGGGTGTATTCAGTAGGTGACCATGAAACTTTGCCTAGACCCCAACAAAACCTCAGGAAGATGGAAAGGTGCCCATCTTCCCAGCTGAAAGGTATGAGGTGGATGTTTGAACTATCCTCAGCCCACTCCATAGTTAAGGAAACAGGCACTTCAGAAAATAGGATTCATCCCATCCTAAATTATGGAAGGTGCATCAGAAGCATCGTCTCCTATTTCTCTCCCTAACTAATCTGCACCAGTGTTGCTTGTTTGAACCTGGATCAGTCTCCTGCACTGATTCACTGCACAAAATGTCCATCCTTGACCAAAGAGGGGGTGAAGGGTGGGAACGTACAGCCAGGGTTGGAAAAGTTAGTCATTTTTCATGGTAGAGTTGGCTTCATACAGCTTCAAGTATTAGTGGAACTGTAGTGTTAATCTCTTTCCCAAATCCCATTGCATTTCGCATTTCCTGCAGGACCTCATTTTTGGTTATTTCTGTGTTTTTGGCACACAGAGGTTTCATCAAGATGTGAGGTTATATAGGAAGAAAAGGCCAGGCAATGAACTCAGAGCTAGATCAGATTTGCCTTAAAGTTCAAGACTGTTCAGATGAAAAGGTTTTGGTCAGACATACATCTAGTGGCAATGGAACACCATTAGTCTGATTTACTTTTATGTTACATTGACTTTCTTGCTTTGCTGATTTTATTTTAGGTACCTTGTGAACAAAGAGTGTGAGAAATTTGGCTTCCATAGGTCTTTAAAACCAAAAACCAGTGGAGAAAGCAGCAGGCAAGGAGAAGCATTATTTAAGCTAAGCAGAGACCTTGGTACAAGCACAGATGGTCATAACCTGTTAACAAATAAAGTGAGATCAGAAAGTACACTATTTCTCATGTTCAGAAGTGGGAGGATCCAGAGCAATTTTCCAAAGCAATAAACGCTGCGTGAGAAATGAACACATTTTCAGATGGAGTTGATCATTTTCTGAATGGATTGAAATAACTGGGATTAGGTATGATAACAGGGAACTGGATTCCTCAACCCAAGAGGTCCCATATCACCCTACGCTTCATGGGCTGGTCTCAATGATTCATTTGTGATCACAGATACTCCACAAACACTTCCTAGCAGGATATTAAGAATTTCATATCCTGTTGGAACAAAGATGTATTTGCTTTCAAAGCAAGTCTGCATCCGTGCTGTATTTTCTGTTGCTCTTTTGTCTTATTCTTCTTGAAACCAGGTCTTTACCGGCACAAGCAAATCAAATGGTTCCTTAGGGATTTTGTCTGCTATTGTTTATTCTCCTTCTGAAGCCATAATCCACTGTGCCATTGCAGGTGGTTGCTATGGAAATCATGATGATGTCCACAAAAACAGTGTTGGGGACGTGTCTTGCCTCTGCCCATGGAAGGGTTTGGAACTAGATGGTCTTAAGGTCCTTTCCAACACAAACCATTGTATAATTCTATGATTGCATGTGGAATGAGGAGCGCAGAGGTTCTTGTAGAGTAGATCTTGTTTTCAGTCATCCTTGATTAACAAAGATTGACTAATTGATAGACAGATCCATTTACTTCAGAAACACTGAAGATTTTGGCTCCTCCTTAAGTTCAGTTCAAGCCAAAGATGCTGTGAATTGGTCCAGTTCATTGCTTGTTTACTTCATAAGAAGATACTTTACATCTCAGCCTCAACAAGACTCAAGCAGGGAGCTGCCCTGGATGCTGGGAGGAGTATTCATGTGGCCATTGTCCGAAGTCGCATGTTGCAGACACACAGAACTCATTGTCTGGCACCTTAGACTGCATAAAACTCATTGTCTGGCATGGTTTCCTCCTCATCCATCAGCCTGAATTCCCCCATATCTGACCCTGAGTTCTTGCAGATCTTCAGCTAAGACTCAGCGGAACTCAAAGCTTGGTTCATTCTTGCGTGTCCCTGGTTTTTCTCCAGAATCAATTGAAAATCAACCCTCAGTTTGCCTGAAATGTTTCTGCCCCTCTTAGGACTCGTATTTTTCTCACAGGATGATTTGAGCGCTTGGTTTGTTTAATGTCTGGGGGTTTGTCCTGATTACAAAGATTTAATTTCTAACACCTCAATAATGGGTTCCAGATCCTTCAAAATACTCCGAAATTCACTCCTCCAATAAGACAGCCCCAGATGAAGTTGGATTGTGAAGTAAATTGCCTGGAGATGAAGAAACTGGGGACAAGGGATGTCATTTTCAAGGGTTAGTTCTTCTTTTTCCCTGCAGCACTTTTAGTTTTAATGAAGGGTTGTATAAAGACACTGAGTTTGCTGGGATAGACCCATTTCAGCATGTGTTTCCTTTGTGAACTGATGTTTCTGCCAGAGCCTGATGATAGGCAGAGAGCATGTGTTAAGGAGACGCTGAGGAGGGCCATGAGGATGATCAGGGAATGGAGCACCTCCCGTACGAAGATGGGATGAGACAGTTGGGGCTGTTCAGCCTGGAGAAGAGAAGGCTATATGGAGACCTCATAGCAGCTTCCAGTGTCTGAAGGGGGCCTATAGGGATGCTGGGGAGGGACACTTCATTAGGGACTGTAGTGATAGGACATGGGGTAACGGGTTCAAACTGAAACAGGGGAAGTTGGATATAAGGAAGAAGTTCTTTCCTGTAAGGGTGGTGAGGCACTGGAATGGGTTGCCCAGGGAAGGGATGAATGCTCCATCGCTGGCAGTGTTCAAGGCCAGGTTGGACAGAGGCTTGTGTGTCATGGTTTAGTGTGAAGTGTCCCTGACCATTGCAGGGGGTTTGGAACTGGATGATCATAAGGTCCTTTCCAACCCTAACTATTCTATGATTCTGTGAGAAGGAAACATCAGAATTGGACCATTGGCTAAGGGAATAGAAACCTTTGTGGGCTTAGTTGTGAGATTGTGTCTAGCTACGAAAGCACAAGATGATATCTAGATCACATACAGCATTTGTTATTCCTCCTTTAGCCAGGTTTATCTCATCTTTTCTCTCACCTCTTCCAGCCCTGAAGTTTCATGAGGGTAAATGTGTGTGTATATGTTTCATGTGTATATTCAGTGGACAGGGGAAACAGTGAGACAGCATAGAGAGAACGGGAACATATCAGCAGATACTGGAGCAGCCTGCTCTAGTGGAAGGTGTCCCTGCCCGTGGCACGGGGTTGGAACTGGATGAGCTTTAACCCAAACCATTCTGGGATTCTATGATTCTGTGATCCAATCTCCAGCCCCTCTCCTTCGAGGGTTGCCCACCACTTCCCAAGCTGCCAGTACTGGGAAGGTGTTGAAGATGGGCCATTAGAAAGCTGCTGGCTCCAAGGCAGAGCTGGGCACGGCACTGTGTGATTCCTGACTTGGTTTTTTGGAGCCAAGTTGTAAGTTTGTTTTCCCCTCAAAATTAGGAGTAATACCAAATTCTGTATGGAAATAATCCTGCTCAACATTGAAGCAATAACTCTCTGCACAGCTCTCATGACCTGCAGGCTCTGCATAGCTCAGGCAATCCCACTGAGACAGGGGGATGAGAGCATCTGATGCAGAAAGGAAGCAAGCAAGCCAGACCATCAAAACTAACTCGATTTTCTCTAGTCTAAACTGTTTTCCACCAATTCATGTCCTTGGAGAATTTGGGCAGGTCCTGATCATCCAACTGGACCAACAGCATCACGCAGGACCTAGTTTGACAAGGAGCAGATGCTGCTGTCTCTTACCAAAACATGATGAGGAGCCAGGTGACTTCAAGCCCCCTGGAAGAGCCTCTTGTTGCCCTACCCTGACAATTGCATTCCCACTGCAGGCACCACCTGCGTTGAAAACAAGCAGTGAGACACAAACTCATCCTGACTCTGCAAAGCCTCTAAATCACATCAGCCTTCCTGCTTTCTTTTCCATCCTGGGACTTGGTTTGCAGATCCCCTTCCTCCTCTACACAGCGACTGCCAGCATTCAAACCCCTGTGCCTATTGCAGGCTGCCAAGAGGCTGCATTTCAGCCCAACCTAAAAGCGCATCGCGGCCCAACAAGAGCACAGCAATCGTTTCTGAGTGCGTGCTCCAACACTGAGTTGCGAGAGCGGAGAGGAGTGGGGCTGCCCTGTAAATTCCCCTTCTGTATGATAATGTTTCCTGTTTCCATCCGAGCAGGATCCAGGCTGCCTTTTGTTATCTTCAAGCTTCTCCGTGCCAGCACAATTAGTTAATGAGTGTGCTGAGTCTCAAGCAAAACACACAGCTGATCCCGAAGCTTTAGCATGTATCATTTCAGGGGAAACAAAAACAAAGCAGCGAAAAATCTGTGCAAACAACTTCTCTGGCAGAGGGGAGAAGCTGCAAAACGATGTTTTCCATGGGCTGGACTGCACAGTTTCAGGGCAAAAAGAAAATACATAGGGAAATGCACTGGCACTCATTTATTTCAGGGTAAAATACTGTATTGTATTCAGTACAAACTCAATCGCCTTTCTAAACACCCAGCGCAGCTGCTGGGCTAATGACAGTGATTCCTCCTGAGGAAGAGGATGACATGACAAGATTCCCCTCAAGACGCACCATGGTGCAGAACCAATCATAGAATCAATCGTAGAATCACAGAACGGTTTGGGTCAGTACAGGACCTTAAGACCATCCAGTTCCATCCCCTGGCCATGGGCAGGGATGCCTCACCCTAGACCATGTCACCCAGGGCTCTGTCCTTGAACACTGCCAGGGATGGAGCATTTACTTAGAAGACAAGGAAAAGTGCTGAGGAAGACTTCTTTTGTCTTCAGAAGAGAGGAGGGATGAGGAAATCCATACGGTGGTTCCCTTTATCACACAGGGTGATGTGCAACAGCAAAGGGTTGTTAGAGACTATGACTGTGAAGTGTTTATAGAAGGAACCCCAGCAATAAACTCTGTTTCTTCTTTCTCAATGAAAAGTTATTTTGGGGCTGAGTGAAGGGATTTGATTAATACCTTTTGGTCTTTGGTTCATTCATTCTGCAAACACCAGAGGATAGTTTCATGGTACTAGAGAAGAACCAGGGGAAAAAGCACCCTAGAAAGAGCTTATCCCTCATGTGATTTGCTAAAAAGCCCCATTCCCCAGGATGTCTGGGACTCCTGAAGAGCTAACACAAGTAATACAAGGAGCAGGCATCCTTTGAGGTCTTTGAGAATTGCCTGGTCAAGAGCCTGAGAAACCAGATCTAATTAAACCTGCTGTGAGGAGGAGGCTGGACTGGATGACCTCCAAGATGTCCCTTCCAACACAAACTATTCTTTGATTCCATGGTTTTGCAGGAAGATGAAGCAGAAACTGGGTGGTAAAGCAGCACAGCACAGACGCGTTCCTGCCTGTAAGAGCTCTGCCTGGGAGCTGCTCCCATTCATTTCAGTCGGCCAGCAGTGCTTGCTTGGTTTCTGACCGCCTGGAATCCAAATTGCAAGTTTACTGTACTGCCACTTAAGAGGACTAGTCATGAGAAACATGCCCCTCTGTTTGTTTAGGTGGTTAAACCTTGCTGTTTACATGATTTCAGTAAGCAGCAGCTGACAAGTTCTGTGCGGGTTTCTTAACAGGAACAGAATCTATTTTGGGAAGGCTCTTCTGGCGTGGCCCAGAAGTTGTGGCACACAGGAATGTCTGTTCCTGGAGCACTACTGATACGCATGCTGCACCTCGCCAAACAGCCAAGCTGGGAGTACCTCCATCACTCCAGGCTTAGGTGCCCATCAGAGAAATGCTTCCAAATTGAGGGAATCAGTGCTCTGCATCAGCTTTGCCTGGTGTAGGGATGAAGCTAGCCCTTGTCGAAGCTGGTTTAACAACAGCATTGCCTGCTGCTCCCAGGTCATAGAATAATAGAATCACAGAATGGTTTGGGTTGGAAAGAACCTTAAGATCATCCAGTTCCAGCCCCCCTGCCATGGGCAGGGACACCTCACACTAAACCATGGCACCCAAGGCTCTGTCCAATGTGGCCTTGAGCACTGCCAGGGATGGAGCATTCACAACTTCTCTGGGCACCCTGTGCCAGTGCCTCAGCACCCTCACAGTAAAGAACTTCTTCCTTATCTCCAACCTGAACTTCCCCTATTTCAGTTTAAACCCATCACCCCTTGTCCTATCACTGCAGTCCCTGATGCAGAGTCCCTCTCCAGCATCCTTGTAAGTCATGCACTCCCACAGAAGGGCCAGCACCTCTGGGCATGTATGAACCCATAAACTGGGCAAACAGAGATATTTTGACGGGATAATCTCTGTATTCATCAGCTCCTTCTCCACACAGTGATGATACCTCACACCCTACCTCACAGGAGTGATCCGCTGAGACCTTCAGTGGTAAAGAAATGCTCAGATGCCAGCATAAGGCATATGAACACAGATAGATAGATCCTTCCTAGCACCGGTGCAGATAGTAAATATTTCACCTACTATCTCTTACATATAAACATTCAAGGCTAGCTCATGAGCTGTGCCTGCACTTTCCCAGGCAGTTGATCTATTCTAGGGATGGATATAATTCACAGGCATTTCCTGCAGCAGCAGGATTAATACTCAATGAGGAATAATTCTGCCCCATGTGAAAATCTCTGGAAGCATTTCTCACTGAAGATAGGGGTGTTCATTGAGGGGTCAGAGGTGGAAGGAGTTGGCCAGGTGTCTGGCAGAAAGCGAGATGTTGCTTCATTGCTGGGGTGGTGATGGAGAGTGTATCCTGTTACAGAGGGAACCCTTTTGCCGTGTTACCAGAGGGACAGAGGTGTCTTAGAGGGTTGGATGATGTTCTGGATCTCCTCCACGTACATGAAAATGTGATTTATTTCTCAGTTGCCTGCTGGATTCCTTATTATGTTTTCCTTTCTAGATCCAAGGATGCTCTCCTTGAACCAAACGGCAGAAGGGCTGATGTGTTCAGGGGGTATGGGTGTAAATCCTCCGCCTGATTGAGCATTTAGTTGCTTGAGCTGCATCAGCTGAGAGCCATTAGTGCCTGGAGTTGTTTTTCCTTTGTTTTCTGTTACATATAAGAGGACAAGAGCTGCAATTCTGATGCTAATTAAAACAAATCACCTTCTCAGGGCTCCATCTCGCCTCCCTGAATGACAACCCTAGTGTGATTAGAGGGTAGAACAGCCACAACAACAGGAGAAACTGGCATCTTCCTTACTGGCATCTTCTCTGAGCTGCAGTGCCATCTCGTGAGAGCATCGCCCAGACTGCTTTTAAGTTATTTGAGTTTCCCATCTTTGTCATGGGGAGGTTTTGTTTCACAGGCTGCAGCATTTCACCAGCCTCGCACTGCCAAAATGCTTCAGAGTGGATTAAGAGGTGAAACATGATGATCCCTCAGATCGCAAGCACTGTTTTCTGGAGGTCCATGGTAGGCGCGTCTCCAGACTTGGTATGTCACTTCAATGTTAGCTTCACAAAAGCAGGGGAAAGGTACCTGAATGCAAACACCTTAACCCAGACAAGATAAAATCCACTCGAGGACGGCACTGAGCTAAGAAGAGGATGCATTGCGGGTCTGATCCAAGTCCCACACAGCAAATGGAAAGGTTCCCACTGATGTAATCAAAGCTGGATCAGGCCCAAAATGACCGGCGATTAATCATTACAATTCATTTGTTAGCACCAGCAATGGATTTGAAAATTTACAGGATATAAATACAAGACAGGCCCTGCCCCAAGGAGTTCAGCAGCCAAGTTCTCCGGTTTTATAAGAAGAGGCACTGTGGGAAGCCCACATCAGGTATTCATTTAGTGTGATTTTAATCCATCCTTCCACACGTTGCTGGGACAGAGAGGGCATTTAACTGATGAGGGGTTAGCCTTGCTGAGTCTTCTGGAGGAAGCTTAATGTGCAGGAGGAAGTTGAATTAGGTGGGAGGACCTGGAACACAGGGAGGGGAGATCATTATGTGGATAGGAGCAGATATGGAAGGAATTACTCTCTCCCAGGGCTCCAGGCCAACAAGGCTTGGAGACAAGGAGGATGGTGAGGGTAGCCTTGGTTGCAGTGATGGCGGAGACATCCACGCAAGGCTGGGCTCAATGTGTGCAGCAGCAATTAAAGGAGAAGGGTGCGGGGGTAAGCAATGAGAAAGGAAAAAAGAGGTCATTTAAGGATGGTGGCTGCAGAGGAGTGGTTGGAGGTGGCTCTCAGGGCAAAATTAGGAAAGCAACACGTGTGCATGCGCATGCAATGAAAGACATACCCTCAAATCATCTTCTTGAATGTTCCCCTCCTACCCAGCCCTCCGGCTGACTCGTATTCTCTGCCCCAGACAGCAGTGATCCCCTGAAGCATATTGTAATGGCAAAGAGTGAAGGTCAGTGAAGGTGCAGATGGAGATAACGGCAAATTCTGGGTCATAGGACACCTCCAGTGCTTGCCCTGGACCCAGCACAACGAGGTTCAAACCTGAGCCTCCAGGAATGGTGACAACACTCAGTTACCCAGAGACAAAGGGGTTCGGATGAAGTCAGATCCAGAGCTGCTGGAAACCAGCATGACTCCACTGACCTGCTACTTGACATGGACCATCATCGTGGGACCAGCTGATGGCTCCTTGTGGATCTTCATAATGGCATTTGCCACTGATCTTCGGGGGTAGATGGATAATGTGTCCTTTGATACCCAGAGGACCATCAGCTGAACTGTACACCTACTTCAAGGGTATGCTTCACTAATGCAGTGATAGAGGAACAGTTTTTGTGTCCTTAGCTAAAAGGAGCTGGCGATTTAGGGTCTGACTTTCACTGCAAATTCTGATAAAGCTCCTATTGACCACAGTGAGAGCTTAATTAAGGCTTTAAATCCACACCTGGTAAATATCATCTGAATGGCTGGATCTTTCCAATGGGGAAAGGAAAAAGCTCTCCTTTTGCTCACTTCACAGAGCCAAGCACTGGGGAGGAACAGCAGCCGATGCCCACATGCTCTCGAGACTGACTCCTCTTTCATACACTCACTAAACTATGTAACATTTATACAATCCAGCAGGCTCCATCCCATAACTCCAGGCGATTCTGAAAGAAAAGGAGATAGCATCAGTATCATAAACCCAACCTCACATCGTCTGCTTTCATGCTTCAGCTACCCTAATGTTTATAGATCACATATCCCAACCACTTCAGTTCAGCTTGCGACTTGGTTTTCAAGTCTGCGGGCTCCAGGAAGAGACATAATGGGCTGTTCAACTGGAATTAAGGGAAATAAAACCCCTTTATGTTCGCTCACATGTATTCATTTTACCGCCCTGGTCATTCTATATTTGTCAAATGTCTTTTGAGGTTTATCTGAACTATTTTTAAGTGGAAGTTTTCTTGGAAGTTTTACCTTTAATTCTTAGGAGCCGTCGTAAAAACCCACACTGGAAATGTTAAGGTGGCATCTAATGTTGGTTGAGGACTTCAGGGGATGTGTTTTGAGGCAGTTTTATGTGATGTGCCAGTGGGAAAGAAAATGAGAATGTTTATGTGAAGAGCCCTGGAGTAATTAGAACCAAACCTAAGCACATTTTCCAGTGCATTGGGCATTTTTTAACCCACACATTTCAGGAAGCAGCCATAAAGACACACATTGTGCAGCCCTCTGAGGTCAATGTATGTCCCCTGTGGGGCTGGTAGTAATGAGTGGGGTCGCTGTGTTACTCCAGGGTGCAGGAGCAGGAAAGGACCCAGAGGTGATCCTGACAGCCACATGCTTCTCCCCATTGCCCTTCTCCCTGATGCACCAGACCAGGATATTTGCTACTGCAAGACACTACTGTACCATAATTTGGAAGGTAGAGCTGATGGTCCCTTCCAAGTCCTTTGCCTGTATCTGCCTTGTGATGGGCTTTACCCATGCAAGATCCCTTTAAACCCCAACTTCCCCAAAGCATGAGTGGTGTGGATCTACCCAAGAAGAAAGTGTGATCCACCCAGAAAACATTGATCCAGGGGTCCTGCCTGGCAGCACTCTGTATTAGAGCCATGTTGCTTACTGTCTGCCTGCTACCTGGAGTAAACCCACGAGACTCATCTGCTCCTAGTTGCACAAGGGTGTATGAAGCATCTAAACAGATGTAGGAGCCACAGCATGCTCCTACCAAGCAAGGCGATTAAAATCAACTGTGGATGCTGGAGACCATCTCACTTCTGCTATTGAGCTGCAGCCCCTCTGATCTGGAGCAGATAGGATCCTGCACACCCAGGCAGGTTCCTTGCTGTCTTTTCAGGAGTCTACATAAGGGCTTTGATTCAGTGCCAATCACCGTACCCAAAAGGGATGAAAACTCAATTTATCTTCATTTTCTTGTCTGAACATAGCCGTCATTTCTATGGAGAACCTTTTGCAGAGAGATGGAAGAGGGGTGGCATTTGACACTAAACACAGCTCTTGGGCACAGGGTTAAGTTTTCAGGAGTCGCCCTTTGTTTTGAAAGGTCTCCAGCTTTCTCCTGTACCTGGACAGTATATTTGGGCACGATTTGGGGCATTACAGAGAGCAGTACCGAGTTTGTAAACTCTTGCTATTGTTTTTAAATGTACAGATAAAGTAAGCACACAGCTTTGAGGAATAATTGCCTCTCAGAGCCTGATCATTTTCTTTCCTGAGGGAAATATTTATGCAGGGACATCTTGTGCTCTACTGAGAAGTATAGAGTGTGGTCAGTCTGAGCAAAGGCTGTGCTGCCAGGGTTTCTTACGAATCTCTCTATGAAACTTAATCTCCTCAAGAATCAGAATCTCTTCTCCAGAAGACTGGGTTCGGAAGAAAAACCCAAACCACCCCAAGTAAGGACTGTCCCAAATGGAGAGTTGTCTGTGTGAGAGCCCCCACTTTATTAGCCGCTAAAGAATCCACACTGGGAAGGCCTCCAGTTAATGCTGTTCACGAGTTTCACACTCAAATCATAGAATCACAGAATGGTCGGGTTGGAAAGAACCTTAAGCTCATCCAGTTCCAACCCCCTGCCATGGGCAGGGACACCTCACACTAAACCATGGCACACAAGGCTCTGTCCAACCTGGCCTTGAACACTGCCAGGGATGGAGCATTCACCACTTCCCTGGGCACCCTGTGCCAGCGCCTCAGCACCCTCACAGTAAAGAACTTCTTCCTTATCTCCAACCTGAACTTCCCCTCTTTCAGTTTGAACCCATCACCCCTTGTCCTATCACTGCAGTCCCTGATGAAAAGTCACTTGTTTTGTTGCCCTCCTATGTTGTCTGATGCCAGAAAACGGTGTTGCCACTCCCTTCATTAAAATATGGCAATTTTTAGCTGCATTGCCCAAAGTTCACAAAAAAAAAAAAAGATCCCTATAGGAATTCCTGAAATTGACGATTTTATAGGTAGGGAAACTGAGGCTTAGAAATTGAACAGCGAAATCTATGAGAGCACCCCAATTATAGATGAAAGGGTGTGAGAGAGGGCTTAGCAATGGGCCATTCTCAAACCTGAAAGGTTTTTCTCTATGCTGTATTCGCACCTTGGATAAGAGGATTTCTAACACACTGGCTGGCTGTAATCCTCTTGCCTGCAGTGAACAGCTTCTTAAGCTCACACATGGGCAGCTGCTGCCTGTTAGCACACATGGTTCTGGCAAAGGTGCTGAAAAAGAAACTACGCAGTCATTCCTGGCTCCTTTTATTGGATAATTTGGAGAGAAAATGTTATCCTTCCTGCTATTCAGCTCTCTTATTCAACCTCCTTATTTCCTCTGCATTTCCTTTTTGTTTCCTTCAGGGTCCAGGAGAAACACCCAGAAAGAAGCATACGAGTCCCTAGTGTTCAATGAAGACTCTTTTGTACTTCAAGAAGACCCTTCTGTTCGGAGATCCATCAGTCTATACTTAAGCAAGCTCTTCAACACGGGGACTGTCATTAGGTTCACTGGCTCCCTAGTAAAACCCACAGGGACTATCATTAGGTTCAGTGGCTCCCTAGTAAAACCCAGCTCTGGTTGAATAAAAGCTGAAATTAAGGTGCAGTTAGTGTGTTTAGTTGGGGAGGTCAAAGAAATACCAAGACGGGACTTGCTCATTCATTCAAAGCACAGATCTCTAAATCAGTACTGACATCTCACCTCCCTTTTGAAGGTAAGGGTTGGTTTCTGTGCTATGGCTGCTGGAGAAGAAGTGGAAAATAACAAGTCCAGGATGTAAAAACTAAGGTACTACAGGCATTGTAAACGTGGTAGTTAAAGTATATGAGATATGAAAAGGAGCCTCCAACCTTGCCAAGGAATTTTGTCCTTTCATCGCTGAGCAGATAAATGGCTTTTAAACCATTCATCTTGGGTTTGAATGTCTAGAATTGAGAGTTAATCTGAACAGAACCAGATTTTATAGTAGGCACCAGAGCAGGTTTGTTTTCCAATGGCTTTTCCAGGGACCTGCTGCTTCCAGACTACACGGGATAAATGGGGGAGAATCCTGGAAACAGTTCTATAGCCCTCTCAATCAGACGCCGTTGAGAGGAGCGCGCTGAGATTGAGTTACATCAAAGACACGGCAACAGAGTCACTGAAAACCAGAATCCTTCACATCTCTATTCTGCATGAAGTCTGGATAAATCAGAGGCAAATCCTGGCTCAGCAGCTCTGGAGGGATTCAAACCCACTTGGCTGAGATCAGTGTCCAGCTCAGATGGTCTCACCCAGGACCTACAAAGGTGAATGGTGACTGTAGAGACCAGACGGTGATACCTTGATTGAGATTTGGTGCTACAGCAGCATCTCTGCTTCTGTTCAACTCATCTTCCATCCCCTTCTCTCCTCTTGGAAATGATTTATGACACCTTTTCACCCCATGCAGACGGCACCCTGGACCAAACTTTACTGAGGAATTTGGATTTGTTGGCTGCAATGCAAAGGGGGGGAGAAGTCATAATATAAAACAATAGCCTGTCAGGAGAATAAATGGCCTGTTATGTCTTCACAGGATAACAAAGTGCATTGCCTCAATGAGCTGTAGGGCTAGATCCCATCAGCATCTGTCTGATACAGGCACCTAAACCACATAGGTTTTTCTGCAAAACGCATCTCAATATTCCTTAGAGAAAGGTGAATGGATCGTTCTCGTATTTATGATGGTGTTAGCCTTTGTTACAGCTTTTGCCAAAGTGTTGGGCTTTTTGATTCCTTAGGATGGAAAAGTGTCTTCTGGGGTCTTGTGTTTCCCTCCTGAGAAAGGAGGAATCTCATAGCAGAGTATGTTTTCATGGTCTCAATCTTCATTGTGTTGGCTGAAGACTTCCAAGGGAGGGGACCAAGCTGTGCCAGAGGACCACTTTCCCTCCCACATCCCGGCTCCTCTCCTGGGCTACACACCACCCATGTGCTGAGGCTCCCAGCACATGTGTGCACTTGAAGGATGGCTAGGATGGTACTGAGCAGCTTGGAGCTTCTTCACGGTGTCACACAGAGCTATTGGCAGCCTTTGACTCAACAACCTGAAAGCCTGGGAGAGGTAAAGGACCTGGGAACAGAGCAGCTCCCATCTTGTCCTTCCTATATATTGATTCATGGTTAAACCAGTTTATCATGGATGCAATTTACTAGTCTGATGGTGACTTTTCTGGTCTTGGTAGCTTTCCCAGAAGGCGAGCGTCTTACCTGGTTAGCAGGCTGAGCAGGGATGAAAGGACAGACAGGGCCAGGTCTCAGCTTTTATTGGGCATAAATCACATTTTTAGAGCAATGAAGAGATCTTCCAGTCTCACAAGGAAGATGGACCAAATTGTTCCCCATGGTGGAGTATTTCTTCGTCTATAAATTGTTTGTTGGTGCTTTACAACTCTGCCTTGCTGCTATGGTCTAAGCACTACCAATCCTTTGGTTGAAAGGCTGCTCTTGGGGACTGTCCCTACTACCTGCCTAGAAACATAGAATCATAGAATGGTCTGGGTTGGAAAGAACCTTAAGATCATCCAGTTCCAGCCCCCCTGCCATGGTCAGGGACAACTCACGCTAAACCATGGCACCCAAGGCTATGTCCAACCTGGCCTTGAGCACTGCCAGGGATGGAGCATTCACCACTTCTCTGGGCACCCTGTGCCAGCACCTCACCACCCTCACAGTAAAGAACTTCTTCCTTATCTCCAACCTGAACTTCCCCTCTTTCAGTTTGAACCCATCACCCCTTGTCCTATCACTGCAGTCCCTAATGAAGAGTCCCTCCCCAGCATCCTTGTAGCCCCCTTCAGATACTGGAAGCTGCTCTGAGGTCTCCACGCAGCCTTCTCTTCTCCAGGCTCAACAGCCCCAACTTTCTCATTCTATCTTCATACGGGAGCTGCTCCAGTCCCTGATCATCCTCGTGGCCTCCTCTGGACTTGTTCCAACAGCTCCATGTCCTTTTTATGTTGAGAACACAAGAATGGTGCACATGGGTGCACAGGGTGTGAGCCTCCTGGCTCACCAAGCAGAACTCCCTGTTCTCACAGCCGCTGCCGCAGCTAAAGCAATTTGTCATCTCAGCAAGCTCCGTTTTCAGAGCCCTGGAAGCCTGTTCAAGGACTTTGCTGATCTGATGCTAATTTCCAGACTAAATTTACTCCAGGCCAATTAAAAACCTACTTGTTCTTGTGCCAACATTTTTTCTCTTTCACTCCAGTGTTTCTTTTTGCTCCTGGCTATTTTTACCTTTCATGTGCAGCAGCACACTCATTTCCTCTCTCGGATGCTGTTGTGCTGAGCTAAAGGAGCCAAGCTCTGCGGCCTCTGCTCGGATGACAAGTTCTTCATCCTCCCATCCATGTCCTGGAACTTCCTTGCACCTGCTTGTTTTGAACGGCTCAGTCATGGCCACATGCAACCAGGACTTGGAGGAGATAATCTAGACCTGCTCTTACCAATGGCTAACACTTTCCCAAGCAGTAAGTATGGAGACCCACAAAAGATTGCTTCTCAAGGTGAATTAGAGCTGTGTATCACTCTTGGCTATACTTTTATGCTTCTCTTGACCCAGGGGGAGATTTCTTTTATCCATGGTGGGATTGTCCATGTGCCAGTGAATACAAAGCATCTCTTAAGTAGTGTTAGCTGTAGACCTGGTTATTCCTAACGTCCAGGTCCAACTGGTAAGTCACAGCTATACATTCTATGTCACAGCATTTTCCTCCTTCCTTTTGCATGTGCCTCTTGGGATCAAGGCAGGAGGCAAAGGCACACTGGAAAAAAATTGCTTCTAAGTTCATTTTGTATTTTGAAGTGCCAAAAGGAAAGAAGAACACCTCACAAGAAAACAATTTTAGCATAAGGGAACAACTAGCTAGATCCTAAGTTCTCTCCTCTCCTCTCTTCTCCTCTCCTCTCCTTTCATATCCTCTTCCTTCTCTTCCCTTCCCCTTCCGTCCTTGAAGGCATTTAAAAGACACGTAGATACAGCACTTAGGGACATGGTTTAGTGGTGGGCTTGGCAGTGCTGAGTTAATAGTTGAACTCAATGTTCTCAAATGTCTTTTGCAACCTAAACAATTCTATGATTCCATGATTCTCTTCCCTTCTCTCCTTCCCTTCTCTTCCATTTGCCCCTTCCCCTCTCTTTCCTTCTCCTTTCCTTTCTTTCTTTCTTTTTCTCCCTAGAAAGGTCATTAAACTTTCAGTCTTCCATAAGCAGGATAATGGATTTGGAAAGTAAAAGTGATATCTGGAATGGAGACACTAGAAGGACAAGTGGGCTATTGTTATTTTACACATAATTAATAGCTTGATCATGACATTGCCATCAGCATCCAGAACTACACCTTCTTAAACTACTTGAACCCTGTGTTTCTTGATGGGAAGCAAAAAGCCAATCAGACTTTGTATATATCTCATCTATGGGATGAATTTCACCCTCCAATGAACTGAAGCGCATACTCTGCTTCGGGTGCCATGGATGGTGAGTGCCATGGATGGTGAGTGCCATGGATGGTGAATGCCATGGATGGTGAGTCACTGGCCAAGGAATGTAAGGCCAGTATTTTTAATGAGTTTAAACTTTGGGTTTCCACAGTGTCAGCACCACCTCCTAGAGACATCACTGTAGGCTTGGAAATCATCTTCACTCTTACTGTAAATGCTCAAAAACCAGACACGTTCTTCCTCTGGATTTCACCTTTCAAAATTGTGGTGAAATCATTATTTTCATCTATTAAAAGAATTATGATAATATGCTATTAGGTACCGGCCGGGGAATGCAGTCAGACAAATGCAACACTAAAGCATTGCCAATTCTTGTGATTTTATCTGGACCTTTATTACATGTTTTAAAAAAGCCCAGACTTCAGAGTCGTGGGATTAGATACAAATCTCAGGTTTCTCGTCTTTGTTTTTCCTTTTAATAAAGGGAAGGAAAGAAAGTTTGAACAGGTTTTGTAGATAGATTCTATTGATTCAAAAAGCAGATGAATGGCTGACAAAAAGGGATTTTAAAATGTAAATGATAATTGGAAACTGTTAAAGAATATTTTAGTATATATATTCAAAAAAACTAAGAGAAGAGTAAATCAGGGTTTTTTAAAGCTGCTTTACAAAGGAAGTGAATGCAGTTATGAAAATCATAATTGAACTCCAATATCTAATAACTACAGAAGCTCAAAGGTAAAAATTGGAACCTATAAATTGTAGAGATATCTGGGGAAGAAAAATATTCCAGGGGGAAGAGGAGGAGAACAAAGTTGGGACAATAAGTAGGAGGTTTTAATAAACCAACATCAGCAAGAATCCTAAGTGCGATATTAATTCATGGACAGATGTGGGTGAATGTGGAAAGACCGAACAGAGCTGGTAACAATAGTTCAGAAGTGGTAAACATCTTCTAAGAAGCATTTGCATTCCAGTTTGGGGGGAAATATAGATATATTACCTGATGATGATTAAATATCTTCCATAAAACCATAAAATCATAGAATTAAGTAGCTTGGAAAAGACCTTTAAGATCATCAAATCCAACCATTACCCCAGGGCAGCCAAGAACAGCTAGTAAAATCAGATATATAGGTATTAGATATCTGTATGATTGGCATCCCATATTTCCAAAAGAACTAACCAATGACCACTATGTGCTGTTGGGTTTGAGAAATAAGTTCCATCCTGGGAATAGAAACATTCCTTCTTAACAGAGAAAAAGAATAACCTGGGTAACATTGAGCTATCAGCCTGACAACAGTCATGGAAAAACTGATGGAGTCAACGACATCACTGACAAAAATAACGCTGATTCACCCAGAAAATAGATCATATCAAGCCAATCTCACATGAGCTTTCATAGGCAAAAATGACAGCATGAATGTGGAATATTTCCACAGGAATCTTGTAAATTACACCACAAACTTTCTCTTATGAAATAGGAACCACTGGATAATCAACATGATGTACATGTAAGGGGATGAAAGTGTCAGACATGTCTAAGATGAGGGTATAAATGCTTATGCACATCATTGACCTAATACCATAGTTGTGACCTAGTTGGATTCGTCTGTATCCTTCCATTATTTGCAATTCTTATCAATGGCTAAGCAAAAGCATGAAAATCATTATGGATAAACATAGCAGATGACACTGGGATTGGCAAGAACAATAAACAATAAAACCCAAGACAGATTGCTAACAGAAGGCAATTCGCTGTGGTTGATATGCTGAGCATAAGCAAACTACTGGTACTTTCTTATGGCCAAATGTAAGACCGCAGGCTGAAAAATGACACATATGGGCCTGATTTACCAAACAGGAATAGGGGGCACGATTTAACTCTCCGGAAGGCAGCAGTTCCAGTGGGGATATGGAGGTCATGGTGGATATGGCTCAGAAATGGTTCAGACAAAGCAATGGCCTTGACACAGAAATCAGTTCAGAGAAGCTTGACAGCACATTTCTTGCAGGAGATCTGACAAAGATGATTGTAACAGTGCCTTCTGGGCTTGAAAAAGCATTATTTACATCAAGAACAATTCACAGCAGTCTTATTTTGAACACAGATGTGTATTGGAGTTAATCTTGTGATTCTGGCCGAGGAGAAAGGCTCACCATCTTACTGATGGATGCTGGAAACCAGAAATGAAGGTGCTTCAATCTCATCTGGAAGATCCAAATACGTGAAGTGTCTGAAATTGCCTGACCCCACAAAGCTTGGGCTGATCCTAGGGGAGGACAGCGTTCCTCAGTGCTATTCCTTAGCATACTAAAATGCTAGTGAGATGGAGATGGGGTGGCATCCCTCAGATGCAGCTGAGGTCACTCCAGACAACTGTTGGTGTGGGTTATTTCTCCACACGCCTTGTGCCTGCCTTTCTTGCAGCACTGATGTCAGTACAAAGACCTGTTCTTTCCCCCAGCTTTTCCCTAGAAGGAATATGAATTTCAGGTGGTTTAAACTCCATTCCAAGTTGTTTCACAAGTTATGATGCAGAAGTAAATGTGTCCCCACCAGCATCTCTGCTGTTGCCTCAGCACTTCCCAATGCACAACTATTTGCTCCCATTATAGGGATAACTGAGACTAAAACCCTAGGTGAGGCTTAGCTCCTCTGGGAGCTCTTCTCCAAGATGGAGAAGGTTGTACAAAAGTCGATAAACCCCTTATGTTTCAGGAAACCTTTCTGCCGTATGGAACAGCCAATGCAGGGCAGGGATGAAAAGTGGGAAAATCACGGAGTGCTGGAAAGATGATGCTAAACTGGGTGTTTTAAGGGGCTGGTGACAGATTTTGGGGGCAACAACCACGTGCAGCTTGGGTTGCTCTGAGACACCATGGAGAAGAGTGGAGAACAATTGAAGGACAGAATAGGCAAAGAAAGGTAAAAAGCCAAGGGTCATGGCTGCAGTAGCCTCAATTAGGTCCCTTCAAGAGGGTGTTCAGCATCTCTTCATCTTTTCTTGTTTCTACTAGTCCCAATCACAGTACCTGTGCATCTTGGTGCACTTCTTAAACCAACCCTTCAGGAGATGTTCATGTACCACCAGATATACAGCAACAGGGGAAAGAGCCAATCATGAACTGAAACCCCTGAAGACATCAGCAAGAGCTACAATGTGGAGGAGAAGAAGAAAGCAGGCAAGAGGCCAGCTCAATGGCTTTCAAGTGCTATCCCTTTCTCCTGCCTTTCATTTGATTGTCCTGATTGAAGTTCTTTTGGGAAGGGTTTGTCTTTGGTCTGATGACACCAGTCTTCACACTCATCTGTGCCTTAGCTGGAAGTGTAATACTCCTCCTTAGTAATAAATGTCAGGAAAGGGGATTTGTAAAATACACTGCACGGGGGATTTAAAACTACAGAATACCTGCCCCTCGGCTTGGCAGCCCTTCTGCAGCTCTGTTCTCCATCTGCATGGAGAATAAAGGCTCCAGGGAAAATAAAAGCCCTACTCATGCACTAAAGCAACAGGAGCGAAAGAAGGAAATCACGGCTCTGTGGGAAGCAGTGGCTAAATTCTTGTTGCCTTTAGCAGGGCCAGGATTTTGTCTAACACTCTTCACTGAGGTTTTGCATATGGTTCGCACTGTTTTCCCAGTGGGACACAGATCTTTTGGGGTGAAAGAGCTTGTCAGTGGTCCTGCAAGCAAAAAAGGAAGAAGAGGAATGAAATTCAGTACAGGGAGTCTGATGGAGCTTGCTTGAATTCCTCTGAGGGAAGGAAAAGGTTTTATCCTGTTCATGGGCATATGGCAACATAGCAAAGCCCTTTCTGCTTGCTATATCACACGGCTAATAAAACTCCTGTGCTCCACACTCAGCAGATGGTTTTGTGGCTGATGTATGAACCAGAATGAGATCCTGTTCCCTTTCCCTGCAGCTTTCCTGGCTCTGCAGTGCTAGAAAGAGCAAAGGTCGCCCGTGAGTTACTGTAGATGTTGATAATACAGCAGAGCAGGGCTGTTAAACCGTGACAGCTTGAACGAGGGATCACTGAGGAGGGGGGCAAGAGAGAGGGATGAGTGAGATCTCAAATGCTGCGTTGAGAGACACTGCAGAATCTTTCATCAGAAAGGGGGAGGTATTTTAAAAGCCGCCTCTGCTGAGTGAGGCTTTGCAGGACCACGATGACACAGCAGGCTCCGAGGTTGACCTTCCCCAACCGGCCTTGGCCCTGCACCAAAAGAATTCCCAGCTTGAGCGTGGATGCCCATGCAACAAAATGCGCCTTCATGATGCTGGGTTCACTTTCCTCAGTTCCCTTTCACAGGCCATGTGGCAGCAATCAGAGATGGGCTGAAACCCTTGGAGTCCTATTGGCCTTGCCAAGCAATTTTATGCCCTGTAGTTTGGGCAGAGGCCATACTCAGCATCAAACTTGTAATTGTGTTTGGAAAACTTTACATGGAGTTATACATAGAGCAGAATAAAGGCTCTTGTGGCAGTTTGGACCAGGATTGCAGAGATATACTAGATATTGCTGCCTCTTATTGGCATAAATCTGTCCAATCTCTACATTTGCCATGCAAGAGGCAGCTTAGGACTAGGTAACATATAAAGCAACAAATTCAAGGCTTTCTTGCAGGGATCTACTTGAAATTGCTGTCTCTTACTGGCATAAATCTGTCCCATTTCTCCATTTGCCATACAGAAGACAACTCAGGACAAGGTAACATCCAAAGCAACATATCCAAGTCTTTCTTGCAGGTGTCTACTTGAAATTGCTGTCTCTTATTGGCATAAATCTGTGCTCTCTCCATTTGCCATACAGGAGACAGCTCAGGATTCAGTAACATCCAAAGCAACACGTTCAAGGCTTCCTTCGTAATAAAAGATGAACATGACAACACAATGAGTGTAAAAAGTGCAGTGATAACTCCCTGAGGATGCAGTTTGGGGTTTGAGAGGTACCAGCTCACATGTGGGTATTGACTCTCTCTATTGATTCTCTCCCGCATTTCGCTCTTTGCTTGTGATGTCTGTGTGGGGCAAGAAATTGCAAGGATTCAAGAGAGCCCTGCAGAAAACCTATGGAAAAAGGAGAAGGAAGAACTCGTCAGGCTGCTGAACCCCTCCGTGCTGCCTCCCTCCTTGTTACTCCACCGTGGACTATAATAAATAGCAAACAGCTGCTGAGGCTCATTCCTTGCTGGTATATAAAGGATAGAAGTGTCCAAATGGAGCTTAAAGACTCCTCTAATAACAGCATACCTTCCCTAAACCTCTTCCAGCGTAACCGTTCCACACAAATCATCCCATAAACACTTTTGAAGCTCCCAGTAAAGTGTGCACGGCCTCCACTGATGTTATTAGAGGACTCCTTGGGAGTAAATTGAGAGCAGGCAGCCACTGCTAGTGCCAGCATCCCCCTTCTTTCTCTTCTCTCCTCTCCTTTTCTCCTCCTCTTCCACAAGGCTTTCTATTGTCTCAGTGCAATGTGAGTTGTGATGCTGAGACTCTTTTCTTGTTCCTCTGCTGTCCGTCTCTCACTGGGAAATAACCCAGTCTTCCCTGCTAGGATGGGGCAACCCCTTCAAGCCCCCAGCCCAGGATGTGGAGGCTGATTCTTCCCTGGGTTTCTGGAGGCATCACTGTGTGGGCAAGGGCATTTAGGAGGATCAGAAGAGACCCAACATCTTCATAGGGGTAAATGTGCCTCTGCCACATGCCTACTGAGAGAGCCCTGTGGAGTCCACTCCATGTCTGACCCTATGTGCACACAAATAAGAGACCAGAGCATTTGCTGCCATGGGCAGGGGGCGGATGCTGCTGGGATGGATGCCTGGGCGTGAAATCAAGACCCAAGTATCTCCAAATCAAGAGAAGAGAGACCAGTCTTTCAAACCCAGCCTTCATGCCCATTGAAACAGCTAAGCAGAGAGGGCAGGGACATAGCAGCTTCCCCGGACTGGGAAGTGTTTGTTCAGGGCAATAGAGAGGGAAGAGAGGGCTCGCAGCAAGTGCTGCTTCCATCAGCTGCTAATGCAAATCATCCCCATGACCAGGAGCCTGGGCCTGGCCCAGATTCACCCAAAGGTAGCTGGAGATGGACACGATAGAATTCTCATTCCTCGGAATGCACTGGCCTGATAAAAGGAGCCAGCGCATGAGATGCAGGACGCGTGCAGCCACAGAAAGCTGGTTTTGAGTTACTGCATGGCTCATAAGCTCCAAGTGCTGGCTGTAAGCTTTCGTATCGTTGGCATATCCAAACCAGCTTTTTAAATGGGAGTTCTCTGCTGTCCAGCAATCCATTTCCTTCACCGCAGAAATGGTGGATTATTTTGCAGAATTCATCATAGAACCACAGACTGGAAGGGCTGGAAAGGACCTTAAAGGTCATTCAGTTCCAACGCCCTGACATGGGCAGGGACACCTTCCACTATAGCAGGTTTCTCAAGCCCTGTCGACCTGGCCTTCAACACTGCCATGGATCAAATAAACATAGTTTCCTTTGGAAATCATAGAATCATAGAATAGTTTGGGTTGGAAAGGATCTTAATATCATCCAGTTCCAACCCCCTGCCATGGGCAGGGACACCTCACACTAAACCATGGCACCCAAGGCTCTGTCCAGCCTGGCCTTGAGCATTGCCAGAGATGGAACATTCACAACTTCCCTGGGAAACCCATTCCAGTGCCTCACCAGCCTCACAATAAAGAACTTCTTCCTCATATCCAACCCAAACTTCCCCTGTTTCAGTTTGAACCCATCACCCCTTGTCCTATCACTGCAGTCCCTAATGAAGAGTCCCTCCCCAGCATCCCTGAAGGCCCCCTTCAGACACTGGAAGCTGCTCTGAGGTCTCCATGCAGCCTTCTCTTCTCCAGGCTGAACAGCCCCAACTTTCTCAGCCTATCTCCATACAGGAGCTGCTCCAGTCCCTGATCATCCTTGTGGCCTCCTCTGCACTTGTTCCAACAGTTCCATGTCCTTTCTATGTTGAGGACCCCAGAACTGCACACAGTGCTCCAAGTGAGGTCTCACAGAGCAGAGCAGAGGGGCAGGATCACCTCCCTCTACCTGCTGGTCACGCTCCTTTGGATGCAGCCCAGGATACGGTTGGTTTCTGGGCTGCGAGCACACACTGAAGCTGGCTCATGTTCATTTTGTCATTGACCAACACCCCCACGTCCTTCTGCGCAGGGCTGCTCTGAATCTCTTCTCTAGAAATCAGGCTGAAAAATCAATGCAGAGCACACTCGGTACTGCTGCACTTCACTTTCCTTCTTTTGCTGCAGGCTTTTGAAAACAGTGGTTTCTAATAAGGTTTGTCTTAAGCTAATCTGGTTAAACTAGCCCGTGTGGAAGCTGAGCTTCTGGCTCATTATTCTTACATCAATGTAAACTTCACCATGAGCAACACAATGATAAAATAAGGAGCTTTTACATTGGTGTTCCCTTAATCTTGGCTTTCCAGCTGTCAAGTTCCTTGGATGTAGTGTTAGTTGTAACAAAAACCAATGGGAATAAGAATGCAGGAATGACCTTACTGGGACAGATCAAAGGGGCCATCTGTCCCAGTAACTCACTTCTGACACTGGCCCATGCTGAGGAAAAGGGTATTGGAAATCAGGAACCTTTCCCCCAGCCATCCTTACAGACTTTCTCAGCTTGAGGTTGCATGCAGAGCATTGCCTTTAATAACTACCCATGGACCAGCTCTCCATGAGGTCTTCTCTACCTTTAACACAGGCACAGTGAAAACCTAAGGGGAGGTTTTGAAATCCCAAACCCAAAAGCAGTTGGTTCAAGATGTGATAAATGGGTGAGGTTTGACAACTGGTATGTAGATTACAAACTACCTGAGGCAAACTTACAAGGTTTTACTTCTCACTCTGCTTTCAGGCTTCAAATATGTTTTCCTTTGACCTACAACATACACACTCTTTTTATTGGAAAAGGCTTGGAGCAAAGCTCTTTATTATTAAGGAGACAGTGGGATTCAGGGCTTTGGATTGGTTTCACTTTCTGTCCACCTCTGTTATACCCCTGTAATTGCAGCTTGAAGAAGAGCAGCTTCATCTCCCATTTCTTCCTGACAAACGGCAAATTGCTCAAAGGGCTGGGAAGTTGGAAGAGATGATAAAAGTCCATGCTGGAAATAAGAGGGGAACTATGTGATAAGTTATTATTAATAATACCAGCTCACAGATATATGGTGTCTTCATTTCTACAGAGCTTTAGGAACTTAAACTGACTTACGCAGAGAAATCATCTCTCCCATTAGTGAAATACAGCCAACTCTAGCAAAGGTTATTCGTCTGGATGAGAATATATGGAGGGAGGCTGGGGAAATCTCTTTCCCTAGATCCCTGAAGACTGCATTTCAGTCCAGCCTGCCAGGTTGGATGGTCCTCTGCAGTCCTGGCTCGCTCTGGCAGGTTTCAAAGAAGGTTTTGTCTTACCTGGAAGGGACATATGGCAGAAGCTCTTCCCTGTGAGGGTGCTGAGGAACTGGCACAGGGTGCCAGAGAAGCTGTGGCTGCCTCATCCCTGGCACTGTTCAAGGCCAGATTGGACACAGGGGCTTGGAGCTGCTCCAGTGGAAGGTGTCCCTGCCCGTGGCAGTGGTTGGGACTGGGTGAGCTTTAAGGTCCCTTCAACCCAAATCCAAATCCAAGATTCTATGTTCCTATGGCCATAGGCAGCGCTGCAGAAGACCACCAAGGAGAGGACTGCCCTCTTGTCCTGCCCCGAACATGCAAATTCAACTAGAGTTCCCCATTTGCACCCTTCAGAGGTCACCTTAAGCATCCCATGAGGCATAGAAAACAAACTTTGGAAAGTTTAAGTAAAATCAACTTGGAATTCATGAGCTCTACAGATTTTATTATAAATCATCACAGTGACCTGGTCAACCGAGTGTGGTCATAGCCTTCCTTTACCCTTCTGAAAAAAGGGGATACAGCACTTTTCTGCCTTGCAAGGCAGTGGGGAGGCACGCTAAAGACAATGAGATGCTCATAGCTCATCAGTGCAGGCGTTAGGCCAGATGAAGGTAAGCAATGCCATCCCAAACCAGCAATGGGGTCATGGGAAGGACCCTGCCTCCAGCTAGGACCAGTGGGAAGAGGGAAGAAAATGTGGAATAACCTGACCAGAATGTCTCTATAAACACCAGTTTATTTCTAGCTTCTAATATCCACATATAATAAGAGAAATATTTAGCCACAGATCTAGAAATTAGCTATGACTAATAACTGCTTCAGAATCAGATGGGCCAAGCTGCAAATCCAGTCCTCAGTAATTAGGAACTGCAATCTCTGCCCATTTTATCTCTCCAGGAACATCAATAGCAGGAGATTTCAGGCACTGAGGCAGCACTGATCCAGCAAATCCCTGTGGTTCGTTCTCAGAAACCTTTACACAACTCTTTGCTTATCCTTCATACTTCAAAAGCACCCACTACCATTGATCTGGTCTTGGTTTTCCTGGCAGAAGCAACTCTGTCTGCAGCTCCAGCTCTGGCACAGACCTCTTACATGCGCTTAAGCATTAAGACATTGAACTGATCAGTTCTCAGAAACTAATGATGACGCCTGCTTGTTCTATTCATAGAATCATAGAATCAACCAGGTTGGAAAAGACCTTCAAGATCACCAAGTCCAACCTTTATCCCAGCACTGCCAACGCCACCACTGACTCATGGCACTGAGGGCCTCATCTACGTGGTTTGTGAACACTTCCAGGGATGATGATTCCACTACTTCAGTCCAACACAAACTGCATTTGCTTGCACAGCAGTAAATATACATGGGTTTGTATCTGCTCTTCCTGGGGCTTAATGTAATACAAACAATTCAAATTATTTCCTCTTTTTTGCAATGATTTAAACCATGAAGAGTGATGCAGCGATGCATTTTGTTTAAACTAGGCACATATTTTGTTTTGCCTTTTCAAAGCCCAACAGGCCACGTTAGACATGAAATCCCAGCACATAAATAGGAACACCCTTGCTTAACTCTGCTGTGGGGTCTTATCATAAACAGACACTCTGGGCAAATGCAGTAAGAAGATATGCTCTCAGTACATTAAACTTGCTCTCTTCTGTCATCCACATGTGACTGTTGCCTCCTGGGGAAATCCTTTTGGATATCTTTGATTCAGATCTACAGAGCTCATGTCTGCATGAATCCACGCTCCATGACTGTGAATTTTCACCAGCCCAAGGTGAGATCCAGGGTAGCTTGTGAGCAACTTCATTTTCACAGGGTCTAAATGAAATTCAGAGACTTAATTTGCAGAGTCCTCCATCAGCTTGAAAGGTTTATACGAGTGGAGCAACAGTTTGGACAAAGCCTCAATCCCAGCCATAAATCATCATGTTATTAAAGCTCCACGTCGGCTTTTAGATCTTGCACCAGGTTAGATGACATATTGAAACTGAATGGAGTCCTCTATGCCATTAACATTGCATAGACCAGCTGATCAAGTGGGAGGTGGTGAACATTTACAAAGGAAGAGGGATATTGTCATTAAGCTTAACCAGTTCTTAGACAATGAGGCAGGCTGCCCTCTCCACAAGCCTGTAGAAGATACCCATCTGGGTGGCTGGTTGATGTGCTGGAGAGTAGGGATATTAGTCAAAGAAATAAGCTGCATAAATGAATGAGCAGGAACCTCATGAATGTCAATGTAGACAAGTGTAAAGTTCAGTATCTGTGGTGGAATAACCCCACACAGCAGCACAGAATGGGGCAAGGTGAATAGACCTGAGGGTCCCAGTGGACTATAAGGTTCTCATGAGCCAGCTTTGTGCCCTTGCAATGCAGGATGATCACATCCAGGGCTGGATTAGAAAAAGGGGAACCAGCAGGATGAGGAACAGGATTCTTACCCTTTACTCAGGATGTGAGACTGTGTCGGGGCACAGGGTCCAGTCTGGGGTCCTCAGCATCAGGCAGGTAGTGATAAATAGGAGTGAGTCCAGCCACAAGCAGCTTGATGTGTTGGACCTGCTTTGGGTGAGTCTTAGATCAGAGACACACAACACCAGGAGGTTCCCTCCAGGCAGTGTCAAAAGAAACTTAAGTCTGATGAAGGGTTAAGACCACAGAGCAGGATATAGCTAAATAGCACCAAAAGGCAGGGCATCCAAGTAATAGATATCTTTGTTGGGTGTTCTCTTGATTACAGACCATGTCAACAGGGGTTCAAGTTCATCCTATACTTGGTGGTCCTGGTGCCCATCAGCCATGGTCCAACATAAGCCTGCCAGCCATGACTGGCATTGTGTCGCAAAACACATCTCTTGTGTTTCGAGAGGGACAACATTGCCCAACTCAAATGATGTCTCATGAGTCCTGTGAATGTCTGAGGCTGCTGTGTTATGGACAGAGTGAACATAGTTACATGTTTGGCTTTGTCTTGTGCTTTTCCTGATGTACATGGAAAAATGCAATGCTACCTCGGCTGAGAAGTACATGATATATTCCTGCATTAAGGAAAAGAACAGAAACACGCAGAGATAATAACTCTTCCAACATGAAGGAAATTAATAACTCCAGGAATGATATACAGCCTTTTAATGCAACAGTCCCTCTCCTTGGATAAATGTAGGGTTTGGAATGGTTTCTCCCCTTGAACGTTGTTTTTCCTCCAATCCTCTAATCCCCACTCTCTCCTCCACCTCCACTCTCATTTCCTTTGTCTTAACTCATCTGTGGAAGCTGCCATTTAGGTGAGCAATGGGATCCTACCACGCGCAGTGGCAAGGCTCTGGCCAGCACACAACTCCCTGCAACTCATGCTAAGACATCACAGTCAGCTCCCAGTCTGCTCCAGCTTACCCAAGCTCCAGCATGCCTCACAGGCTCACTTTTATTTACTGTTGTCCATTCTGTCGCCAATCTCGAGCCTGAGCCAAAGCCCTCAAGTCAACAGGAGTCTCTCCCTGTCAAAACCTCTTTTGATCCCTCGGTGCTGCTTAGAGACTTTCCTTTCTCCCCCAAAAAACAACTTCCTGACATTTATTATTTTAATGTAATACATTGTAAAAATGAATTATGAATTCCCATACATTTTGGAGAAACTCTGCAAAACATATGAAGTCACCAACCGAGATATAAATTATGTGTCCTTTGTTGCTGCTTTCAAAATAAGATTTTATCTCTATGCTTATTAGCTCCTTCCAGGCCAAACTGTGTTTCCTCAGTGCTTACTTATGTGAGTGATTGTTGAGAAGTCAGGCCAGCTCTTTCTGGGAGCAGCAGCTTGTCAGTGCAAACCAGTCGTTTCCAATTGGGCCTTCATTAGTAAAGCTTTACTCTGAAAAGTGACATGGAGAGCCATGAGGGTCATTTATATCTAAGCTTGCAACCAGTTTGCACAATGTCATGTGGATCAGTTAGATGCTCCCTCACGTTTTCCAGCACTTCCCTGATGATCCATAAACAAGCAATCCAAAGCAAGTATAGTGGTCAAGCACTGTTGGGCTGTGTCTTCCAAGAACCCATGACCTCCACTGCTTTTCCCCTTTCCATGAATGACAGGAGAAGACCTTGAACAGCAACTGACCCGCAAGCAATGGGTTAAGACCACTCAACAGTAAAGAGATTTGACTACTAGTAAAGAGATCCCAACATCTGTTATGGACAGAATGGCTCTGAGCCATTCTTGGTTCTTTTCAAGAGAATTGCACATGAAATTAATTTGACTCAAAGACTCCAAATCAGTTGCACTCATTTATTTTCTCAAGTCGAGTTTGCTTCTGTGTTTCCACTGCAGTCGTGGCTCTGACATTGCGTCCAAGCTTCTGGCACAAAGGAAAGCCCGGGTTTTATCCTGAACTTACAGGTCTGCTTGCAAAGAGCAGCTTCAAACATTCCTATTGGGATGTGGGAAACAACAGGGTTTATCTCCTACCGCACATATGCATGTCTGGAGATTATCCATTTGCCAAAACCCTCTTTATGTCAGACCCACATCTGCACATCATGGTGTATTCACCCCACTGGCATGCTGCTCACATTGAATCTAGGTGCATATGTATCTACCTATACAATGCCGAGCCCATGACTGTGATGTACCTTGTGGTATGAGCATCGAGCGCCTGAGTTCCAGCCCCTTTGCTAAAAACAGTGATGATCTCTGTGGCTATCTTTCTAGGTATAATTCTCCTTATTTACACTCAATTAAGCCTTGCTGGAGTGCTGAGGATTGATTAACATTTAGAAGTGTCTCATATAAATGTTAAAATTCTGGTTAATAATATATACTCTATATAGCTTCTTAAATAGAAACCCTGTCTGCAGGTAACATAAGATAATTGTTATTAAATCCCCTGGGGGTGATGATTTACCACCTTGGAGACAGACAGCATTTGCATTAGATACAGATCATAAAGATCACACACAGTAATTCATAGTGTTTACAATCACAGCACAGGCATTCCCTTCAGCTGCTTCTTGCAAAGGAACCCACCACCTTCCCAGCCAGATAATCCTTCTTGGACCAGCTCTGATAGCATCCCATTCCTGGTGTCTCCTTTTATGCACCAAATCAGGTTGTAATTGCCCTGGGGGAGCATACAAGAGAGGGGCACGTCTTGTCTCTCCATTTAAGAGATCAGCTTTTCCCCCTGTGATGCTGTTCCCTCCTGCTCCCATTCCTCAGGATTGGTGAACCTAGAGCTTATGCAACCTGTTCATTACTAACCTGGGAAGATGGAGATAGGAAGAAAAGGCTTTTAATTACTTTTCCAGGTGTTGCTAGGGACTGAGGTGTTGCAAACCCAGGGGAAAAGCAGGGCGTTACTACAGAGGTTGGTAAAACAAGCAGGGAAACAGCAGAAGTTATTGCAGACTGGACAAAATCAGCCAAGAGAAAAGAAAGCTCAGAGGAGACCTTATCCCCGTGTACCAGTAGTTAAAGGGTGGATACAAAGAAGATAGAGACTTCCTTTGAACAAGGAGTCCCATGGAAAAGACAATGGGTGATGGGCACAAGTTACTCCTGGGAAGATTCCCGCTGGATATAAGAGGTAAATTTTCCCAATGAGAATAGCCAGCCACTGGGTAATCTCCCCAGGAAAGTGGTGACTCACCAGCATTGGACAATGTTAAGATTGGGCTGGACAGGGTGCTGGGCCATCTAGTCTAGGTCGTGCTTTGCTTAGAAAGGTTGGAGCAGATGATCCTTGAGGTCCCTTCAACCTGGGATTCTGTGAGTCAAAGACCTTAGCAAGGAGCAGAAGACCCATCCTGCATGCCTTACATGCAAGGAGTGCGAGGGGACATGGACACAGGCTATGGTTTAGGATTCCCCATCCATCACTGGCAGGTGAAGTCAGTCAAGTGTGGTCTTTGATAACAGCTGCCACTCAACGTGGATGAGTTTCCACTTGGGTAAGTTGCCATTTTTTTTCTACCCTGGAAGCACCCCATCATCATGGTCATTATACCAGGCAATCCTAGCCATAGGGCAGCCTTTTCTAGTAGCTGTGCTGGTGGGAGAAGTTGCTCTTCCAGAGCACCCATAGCTGCTTTCCCTACAGCCATCCAGTCTGCTAATCTTAGCTTATTTGGGGGATCACCAACTCTTTTCCTACTCACAGGTTGCACTTTTATGTGTGTCCAAAAGCCACGGTTTTGCCACCTGAAGGTTGAACCATAGACGCAATCTTCGGGAGGGTCTTGGTGAATCTCTGACCTGCAGATTTAGGTGCCCAGGTCCAACACCCAAGGTCTATGACACAGAAAAGCAATTTACCTTTCTTTCTGCAGGATGTGGGAGCTCTTACCCCCCTCCTTCTCTCCTCACACACCAGCCACACACTGACAATCACATCCAAAGCAGAAGAAATGAATATAACCTCAGGAAACCTTATCAGAAACAAAGTTGGGTCTCCACCACCAAGCAAAGAAGAGCCAGGGAATACAAACATAGCAGAGATAAACAGCTCCCCATAGCCATTAACTGATTTTCCCTTTGGAAAGGACAACTGGTACATGCATTTAGAAGGGTTACACGCTTTCTGCAGAGTCATGCCTTGGAGCGACGATTCACACCCTTACAGATGGCATATTTACCAGCTGTGCAGGCAGCCTTTCCCCTCTGGCTAATGTGCTCAGAGAATTTCCATCTACAGCCCCTGCGGATTTCCACTTATGAAATCTGCTTCGGGACTTTTGTAGGATGCAAGAAAGCCATCAGCATGAACTTGAAGTAAAGGTTTCATCTACATCACACTGGGTTATTCATGGAATCATGGAACGGTTTGGGTTGGAAGGGACCTTAAAGCTCATCCAGTTCCAACCCCCTGCCATGGGCAGAGACATTTTTCCACTAGATCAGGTTGCTCCAAACCTCCTCCAACCTGGCCTTGAGCACTTAAATTCCTTCCATGGAGAGGGAAGGGGAGTTTGACTTGGTGATTATAAGAGAATTCCTGATTTATGCCTTTCACACACACTCCCGGATGAACAGCTGAAGAGTTATCAAGAGCTAAGCACAAAATCCAGCCCATCTCAGGTCCTGGTTTAACATGGCTTCCCAGCACAGAGGTTAAAGAGGAGAGCTCTGTGCCTCATCTGTCTCTCAACCTGCAAATAGAACAGGGAATGACTTGCCCCAAGAGGGCTGTGGAGTAGATGAGAGAAACACAATTGAATCAATATATAAGAGAAAGCTTTGCCTGTGTTGAAGGTGATGGCAAAGTGGTGGAGGCTCAGCTGTGCTGTGGACTGCATGTTGTCCACCCAAGGGTATCTACAGTGACTGCACAACAGCCTTGCCATGTCTGTAGGGTCATTTCTTGCTCCCACTGGTGTCCTTCCCATGACAGTCCCTACTGATGCTCAGTGTCACTGACCTTGGAAGGGTATGCACCACCAGGCCACAGGTACAGCGCTAAGAGCCTGTGAGCTGTATTTAGATGATGTGGAGTGGCTGGAACAGGTTGGGCTGGGTCTTGTGGCTTCCTAATGCTTCAGCAATGTGTCTAGAGGGAAAGCAGGGGAGTTTGTGGGTACAATGGGGGTCCCACACAGAGCTGTGTCTGAGCTGGCAGATTCTATTCCAGATGCTTCTTGTTGTGCTCCAACCCTTCCGTCACTCTTCTGACTTTAAAAACTGTCTTAGCCCCGTATAATTCATGTCAAGGGACGAGAACATGTGTTTCTCAGTCTTCTCCCTTTAAATCTCAGCACATCGTCAGCTCAGACTCACAGCAGAAGAGTCAAGAACTGCAGATATATTTCCACTGGCAAAATTTCACAGGGCCCTTTGTCCAAATCAGCTGGCAACGTGTGAATGGGGTAGCTTCAGAGAGCTAGAGTCACCAGATATTTTGGCCGGGGGGGCTTGATGGACTGTGGTGCTCCTTGCAAGCTAATCTGAGGGATGCTTTAGATCTCCAGACCATTGAGTGTGGGGAAAGCCATGACCCACTGCCGCTTTCATTTCTGTCCTGATGCACTTTGCATATTTGGTTTTGTCTCGCTTGGGTGTGATCCAGGCACACATCCTTGAAGGGAAACAAACCCACAGTGTCTGAGCATCCCTTTGCTCTCGAGAGCTGGGAGCCTGCTCTGCTCCGTGTGTCGTTTCAGAAAGGGAACACAAAGATGTTTAACTGTGGAGCTCAAAGCAGGCATTAAGACAAGGCTGGAGCGAGTGGAATCCATTTGAAGGAGATGCCAGAGTCCCTCCCCTCTGCAAACAGGCTGCCCTTGGCCACAAAGCCAGTCCATCCTGCAGCTCCTGCTGGGCTGGGTGGGCCAGGCTTCCCGGCTCCGTGTTCAAGTGGAGCTTTCATCTGCCTCCGGGTAAAAAACAAAGCGTCACCTCATCTGTGGGGAATCTGCATTCAAATCCAAGCCTTCAAACAAGGCTCCTAGCAGAGAAGAGCCTGCGATGGCAGCTGGCAGCTTATTCCTCTCTCTGCGGGGACTTCTGTGATGGAAGTATGTACCCACTGTGCCAAGCGTTGTGACTTGTGGCTTCCCACTGCTGGAGTAGTTCGGACTCCAGGCATCCATCCGTGCTGCATAAATATTGCAGCTGGCATAAGTACAAATACATATATATTAGAGTACAGAAGGGCGCAGAGCAGAGCTCCCCTCTGGCAGGTTGAAGCCATTCCCCTTAGCCTGTCCCTACAGCCCTTGTCCAAAGCCCCTCTCCAGCTTTCCTGCAGCCCCTTTAGGCACTGGAGCTGCTCTAAGGTCTCCCCTTCAGGAGCCTTCTCTTCTCCAGGCTGAACCAACCCAGCTCTCTCAGCCCGCCTTCATAGGAAAGATGCTCCAGCCCTCTGACCCCCTTCCTTACACTCTTCCTCTGTGAAACAGAGAAGTAGAGTGTGAAAATGCATTTCAGCCTGGGTAAATGAATGCCCAAGCAGAGATCCCAGGGACCAACTTGGTGGCAGGCCCATGGACCACAAAGTATTTGTCTGTAGCATTGAGGGTGTGCTTTGAGCTGTTGGAGAAGCCTCATGACTACAGAGGGAGCTTGTGGAGACCACATTAGATCTTCATATGCTTGATGAGACCCCAGTGGGTCTTTGAACACTGAATGCTGGTGGAGCTTTTCACAGTAGCTAAAATGGGCTTGTTCCCTCTGCTTTCTCCTTCTTCTCCTTCAGGTTTGATTAGATGGTAGCCCGTGAAGCCTGGAGGAGGCATTTCTGAGCCTTCTTGGCAAAATCAAGGCATAAACAGTGGGGAGAGAAGCAGAACATAACAACACCCTCTTAAAAAAGAAAGGGGAAACAGTGCAACACCACCCGTTATCCAAGGTGATAAAGAGAAATGGTAGAGTAAATGCATATGCTTGTATATTGCTGGTTTATCAACCAGATCACAACACGGAGGGAAAGGCAGCAGGAGGGGAGAATGATTCCTGTTCTCGGCTTCTCTGGCTGCTGTTCATGAAGCCCTGGAAATGCACAGTGTGCTTTACAAGGCACACTTGCTGAGGTCTCTGGGCCGGGGGGGTCTGCGGATGCGGATCCTCCAGCTCCTGCACCAGTTTAGCCGTGGGACACCTGGAAATTGGTCCCACTATGGCTGCAGAGTGTGCGGGCTGCAGATCACAGACTCATCCCTGCGGCAGAGAGGGGAAGAGTAAAAATGTCAAGAGCTCATTAAAAATATAGAAGCAGAGGGAGTGTGAATGCAAAGAGCCTGTAGGAAGTGTGTTAGTTCAGGTTACTGAATCCTAGAGCTGCTCTGTAAGCAAACAACGGCTCCATACCCATGTTTCAATGGAGAGAGGTGGAAACCTTCACATTGTCAAGTCTAGCAGCAATGAGACCTCACCTGGGAGTTGGCTGCTGACCCAGACTTAGCATCTGAAAGAGGATATACCAGAGAGGGTTAAATTAAACAACCTCAGCCAAGCTTGTGAATGGGGTGATGTTCACCTTCAACCACCAACTTCAGGTGGGAGGAAGCCCATGGGAAGAATGAGACACCCCAGCTAGGAGATATAGTGCTAGGGCTTATAATGCAAAACTTGAGGTACCCCAAGAGAAGATGGATGGAGCAAACGGGAGGAGTTGTTTGGATTCAGGATTGTATTTTGCTGCCTCAGGGCCAAGCATAATACCTACATCCATTTTTTTCCAAGCCATTTGGGTCTCAGAGTTCCATTCTACAAGGATGTTGGAGAGGGACTCTTCATCAGGGACTGTAGTGATAGGACAAAGGGCAATGGGTTCAAACTTCAAGAGGGGAGATTTAGGTTGGATATAAGGAAGAAGTTCTTCCCTGTGAGGGTGGTGAGGCAGCTGTGGCTGCCCCATCCCTGGCACTGTTCAAGGCCAGGTTGGACACAGGGGCTTGGAGCTGCTCCAGTGGAAGGCGTCCCTGCCTATGGCAGGGGTTGGAACTGGATGAGCTTCAAGGCCCCTACCAACCCAAACCAGGCCGGGATTCTATGATTCTATTCAGGACCCTCATCTCATGGTAGGATTTATCCTTTCCGTCCTTTCCCCCTGCAGAATACATTTTGGTTTGTGGTTGGCAACACATCAAACACTTCCAGCACCAATCTGAAGTAAAACATTAAGAATCAAATATGGATGGACTCGAAACAACACCAGCATTATTACAGCAGAGAGCCTCCCTGGTGACGTTAATGTGCTCTTTGAAGGGGGCTACCAGCAAGATAATCTCCCCATGTCCTGCAGAATGTGAGCTGGGCGAAGAAGGAAGATACATCAGTTTCTCCAAAGCAACTGCTGCAAAGCAAGCAGTTACCCACTGATGAAACATGACCACAGCCAAGGATAAGGGAGCCCTCGTGTGATATTTCACATTTCCTCAGGCGACGATTTCAACACAGCCCATTTTTGTTGTCGCTGGCATTCAAGAGCCTCCAGAAGAGGGGATTACGGGGTGGGATAAGGCTCGCCTGCCCGTCTGATAAAGCCTAGCTGGAGATAAGGGCTCCTTACTGGTCTAATTTTAAAACTGGCCCTGTTGCCCTTTGCTTCTCTTGATCCAGAGCTGATCAAAGCTGTCTGGGTAAGAGAGTTAAGAAATTGGCATAGGGGCTGGGGCGGACTGGGGTCATAGAATTATGGAATGGTTTGGGTTGGAAGAGACCATAAAGAACACCTGGTTCCAACCTCCTGCCAGGTTGTCCAGCCTGGCGCTGGAGCACCAGGTATAATAGAGGTGTAATAAAGCTGAAAGGCAATAATGCTCAGTATGGTATAGTTTGGAGAAGTCAGCAGTGAACCTGATGAATATAAATCCCACCATATCTGCCTCTTTATGCTTTGATCATTAAATATGATTGCTAAAACATGCAAGCCACAGACACCGACCCCCTGGCTATTGCTCACATCATGTTAAAACCATGGCCTGAAACCAAGTTAATCCCTCCATTGCAAGCAAAGGGAATAAATGAAGCCCTTTAACCATCAGAAGGTGCAGGGGACATGCCATGGGCTCACCTGGTGGTGATGCCCCCAGGGTCAGGAAGAGGTAGGTAATGAGGGATCTGGAGAAGTGATGGAGCATGAAGAGGATCAGGGAAACAATGGAGGACGGAGTGACTTGAGACTTGGAAAGGGGGCGGCATAGATTCCTTCCCAAATTCCTGCATATCTCAGTAAATGGGCAGGAAACCCTGAACAGGATGATGTGCCATCCCATCAAACACAGATCTAAGAGCCTGGCATGTATGCAGTGCAGAGGATCATCTGGTACATTGCTGGCATGCACATGTACGCTAGGGTTTGGAAAGCCATAGATGCTCCAGTGGGGCACAGCCATGGTGCATTTTCCATCAGCTTGGTCCCATGTTCAGCTGGGTCTGCAGGAACAGCATTTTCATAGAATCATAGAATCACAGAATTCCAGGTTGGAAGACATCTCAGAGAATCATCTGCTCCTTTCCAGGCAAAGCATGACCTAGACTAGATGGCTCAGCACCTTGTCCAGTCAAATCTTAACAGTATCCAACACTGTGAGTCACCACTTCCCTGGGGAGATTATTCCAATGGCTGGTTGTTCTCATTGGGAAAAATTTTCCTCTTGTGTCCAGTGGGAATCTCCCCAGCAGTAACGTGTGCCCATCACCCCTTGTCTTTTCCATGGGACTCCTTGTAAATTTTGTGTCTTACAGAACTCTCATTACCCAGATCTAGATCTCACCAGGACCCTGCTGTGGCCCCCGGCACCAGCCAAGACTTCAGCTCTTAATCACGCCAACAGCCCAGTGTTTAGCTGATGTAGAGAAGACCCTAGGGTAGAAATGAGCGTGCCCATATGCTATGCATTCGATCGTCAGCACAACTGCTTGTTGTTCCTGCAGGGAACAGGGAGGACTTTTACCCCCATGTCTTTTGGCCCCAAAAGATCTTTTCAGACACCCACAATTTTAGCACAAACAACTGGTTCCAAAGTGACATAAAAAGCAGTCACATACCCACATGAGTAGAGGACACACTGAGATAATGTACTCACATGAGCAGCAGAAACTCATTGATCTAGAATTATGCCTTCCTTTGTAACTTTCCCATGCAAGCCTTCGAAAGCAAACTGGGCTCCAAAGACCTGTCATGAGCCTTTCAAGAGCTGACAACTATCCAAAAATGTGCCTGTTTCTCCAAGTGATCCACTCTGCTCAGCCTGAAATAAATAGATTGGGGTATTTCAGCAACAGCAGTACCATGATTTCTCACCCCTATTTCAGCAAAAACTCAAGGCTTGCCTCCTGATGGTTTCAAAGCCTTCTCTTGTTTGAAAAGCAGCCTCAATGTCATGTGTCCCTTTGAAAAGTCGGCCTCAGACTTGTTCTTCAGGCCATTTCCAAGGGCAGATAGGTTTTTTGCCTCCTTCAGTTCCTGATGTCCGGTTTTCTTTGTTTCGTATTTCAGTCTGCTCTCCAGGTTTGCTGTGCTCTGGACAACGGGGTCACAAGAAAGTTGCTTTTGACTGGTGAACAATGTGACGTTTGTGCATGAGAGAGAAGCACTTTGGGTTATTTCAGGCTCGAGAAGGCCAAAATTAACTATTGATTAATGCCATGCAGCCAAACCAAGGGTCTTTCCATATCCCTCTGGTTTTCTCTTACATTCCTTGGCATACCCACAGGATGGTCAATTTTTCCTCGTCATGCTTTCATTTGAAGACCTCCTAAGACAATCTGGAGATTTGTTTTATTGGTTTTTTTTTGGTAGGCATCCCCATATCTCTTCTTACCCAATACTCTTTCAGACCATGTCAACCACCACAAGTCCCCCCCCCTCCTTCACCTGTAATAAGAGCTGGATCCAGCTGCCTGGATCTGCCTGGGGTCTAACACAGCACAAACAATAAGGGCTGAAGGCTGAAACTCCCACTGCCTCAAAGCCAACACAGCTTGGCACAGATTTTGACATGAATGTCATAGATCTGTGTCATAGATTTTCACGCAGAGAAGAAAAGAAGGCTTCTTTCCCCATTGACTGCAGGGGGTTTTCATGGCCACCACTGCGTGCACTCAGAAGGGTTAGCAGGGGTAGGTGGAATCATGCTGATGGGCACATTTATCTTCAGCATTATAATGCTGAAACACAATAAGCTCTGTCTTTCCTTCTGCAGCCATGACCTTGGAGCACTCAATGCTGAGCTGTAACAGGAAGGAAACAGAGAAGGAGAAATGGGACAGTTGGACCATGCACAAAACAATAGACAACAACACTAACATCAAACCCAGTAGGGATGCAGGGAGAGAATGGGGTTTGCTTCTGGGGTAAAACTCTGCTCCCTGAAAGGACACATTCACGGAGGGTCCAACCTTGTGTTTCCACATCTAAAGAGCTTGATTGGTTTCCCAGCCATTGACTTTGCCATATTCATCTATTTCCAAAACTTTGACAAGGCAAGCTGGAAAGAATCCCCTCAAAAGCACCTTTGGGGATCATCCCATTGCTTTTGAAATAAGGCAAGGGCAGAGAGAGTGAAAATATACTGTGAGGAGCAATTCTGCCTGAGCAAGACAAATGGGTTGGAATTCTCCTAGGTCTTTTCCAGTTCTCACTGCCGGGAAACATTAGCCTAGACCTCAGATGCTTTATAGTTCTTGATGTCTCCTGTGCCATGGAGTCACATAGATTTACCCTGGCTGAAGGCTTGGCCCCATGTTGGAACTGGTTGAGAAGCAAGTGTGCCTTCTAAAGCACCTCACAACTTGTTGATGTCGCCACAAGTGAATAGGACACAGCCATGGGGTCAAGGGCAGCCCATGCCTTTGGGATAGGGGGTTCCCTCCCATTTACCATCCTCAGTAAAAACTTTCTGAGTCTTTCTAAGTCTTATTTTTCTCCAAGGTAAATGTTCATCATGCATACATCTGCCTCACAACATAGAAGAGCAGGAATGAGAGAGCTGGGCTGGGGCAGCCTGGAGAAGAGAAGGCTCCTGAAGGGGAGACCTGAGAGCAGCTCCAGTGCCTAAAGGGGCTCCAGGAAAGCTGGAGAGGGGCTTTGGACAAGGGCCAAGGGGAATGGCTTTAAGTTGCCAGAGAGAAGACTGAGATGAGCTCTGAGGCAGAAGCTCTTCCCTGGGAGGGTGCTGAGGCGCTGTCCCAGGGTGCCCAGAGAAGCTGTGGCTGCCCCATCCCTGGCAGTGCTCAAGGCCAGGTTGGACACAGGGGCTTGGAGCTGCTCCAGTGGAAGGTGTCCTGCCCGTGGCAGGGGTTTTAGCTGGAGGAGCTTTAAGGCCCCTTCCAACACAAACCAGTGTGGGATTTCTAGAGGAAGGGTACTGCACCTTGTGCAGTCACCTGCAGTGGGAATTTCCTTGGCTAGTCCCCTAAGATGAAGGAACAGGCAAGTTGAATGTGAAAAGCAACATTTACAGAGACAATCTTAAAAATCTGGCCACCCCATAATATTCTGATGTGAGTTGTGAAAGTCTACTGCAAAAACCTGTGCTTCAATCCTCCTTTTTATAAGGAAATTGAACAAAGTGGAGGTTTTGAGATCCTCAACAACTAAAAAGAGCTGCAGGGGGCATGAAGCAAATGTGATATATGCGCTGCTTACTCTTCCTGCTCTGCTCCAGATTCTTTCCACGGACAGCCATTGCCGCCCTAAATGTTTTCCCAGTCCTGTGAGTGTGACTCTGCTGTAGGACCAAGCAGGCACTGCCGGGACCTCACATCCCAACATCATTCATCCCATGGGCGAACCCTACTTGCTGTCCCCAGAAACAGTCAGTGAAGCAAGAGTCAAGTCATGCCTCAAGACAGTGGCAATGAAGGAAGCTCCCCATCCAGCTTGCCAAACTGGATATATTCCAGAGGTTCATGCTCAGATGAGGTGCTCTGGCAGGTCTATTTTGCCTTAACTCCCAGCTACCTTTCTTCACATGCAGCTTTGCTTAGACTTCCACTGATTTCTGTCTCAGATCATCACCTTTGCAAGCAGGATTCATCCTCCTTTTTGGAAATCTCAAAGGAGACAAACCTTGCTTTGTACCAAGTATGTTGTGAGGCACCAAAATGAAGATCATTGCTTGGACCTTCTGAAACAGTCCACAACGTGACAGCTTCAATGAAAAATTTACAGTGATTGTACCAAAAGAGGGCACTTGGTCTGATTTGGATGCCACTGCGCTGTCCTGAATAGAGCCAGAGAGGGAACAGGGGCTCATCTTGTGCTTACACTTTGATTTGACCTCAAGCTGGGGAGCTCCCTGACTTCTGCACCACTCTTGCCTGCCCCTATCCATGCCAGATTGAGCCATTAAGATCCCCAAGTCTAAGGTCCTCTGTGGGTCATCAGCTTAAACTCTATATTTCATTACCACAGGGCATGGGGATGCTGAAAGTTACAATCATTCAACAGTATTCTGCATATCTTAACGTGGTGGGCACATTGCCTTGTGTATTTGGGCTCAAAACTTGGCCTCCGTTCAACTCTCCATTCCAAGAGCAGATTCCCTGCTTCTTACCAATTCTCTTTCTTCTTTCTCTTGGGTCTGGTCAGTGGAAACAAAACAGCTCCATGGATGTGTTTCAGTGTGGGTCTGTCTATGTTTGCTACGTGCAAACACAGGAACGAGCTGCAGCCCACAGCTAGCACGCGAATTAAGGGAAGTAAATTGCTTATATGTGTGGGGACATACTATTTCCTCACAGAGAAATTAATTGTGACCCTCTGCTAACTGCTAAATGCATTCTTGTGTTTGGGAGAGGGTTGGGATTTCTTTAATTTTATCCAGATGAAGAGTTTGAAGGAAGGGGCATAGGCAGTGGATATTTGCCTCCAAAGACTTTCCAGGTGGGTGTCTCAAGCCCGCCCTTTGCAGTAAGCTCAGCAAAGGGGGTTCAATCTGTTCCTTTTCCAGCCCTTATGATTGCACTTATGTTTCTGCTCTGGAGCCTCTAAGCACCAACAGGATGGAAGGAGATGGTGCCAAAAGACTTGACAGGTGAAAGAAATAGTCCATGGATGAGGGTGTTGAACTCCTTCCTGGCAAGAGTTTATATATGAGTGCCTCAACCTTACGGTTTGCAGACCTGGGAGCATGCAGATGGGGCAATTCAATGCCCAATCCAGCCATTGGGACCAGCAGATGCTCTGGCATGAAGCAAGTGGGGAGAACACTTTACTCTCCACCCAATAGGATTGTGGACTGAGATTTTCTCTCAACTGGGCACATCCAGAGCTCTTCCTTCACATTTCAATCCATTTTACCCTATTTTGGGTTAAATGGACCCTGTTTTGGCCTCCTAACAGTGCTGCGCGAAGTGTGCATAAGTGCCGGGGGCTGCCAAGTTTCGATCAGACCCATGAGCAATCCCATGTCCTGTCTCAGACTCTGGCAAGGTGCAAACGTGTCAGGAAGACTGCAAGAAAATCCAGAATAAGAAACGTGGATCAAAGCAGGAATCTCTTTCTAACTTCCAGCAAATATTGACTTCACCCCCCGGAGCAGACATGGACAAATATTGCCTCATCAGTCCTTTTGGAGGTATTAAGAAAGTCTTTTCAATGGAAAAAAAAGAAAATCTATTTGCTTCTGTTCAAATGTTCTGCTTCTTCTCCTTCTGAGAAGAAAACTCAAGTGTTTTAAGTCTCTGTATCCAGAAACCCTCCACCCACCCTTAATGGAAAAGACATGATAACACATTAAAAAGAAAACAATCATTCCCTGTTAAAAGCTATCGGAGTTTTACATCAGATTTGTACTGGAGACTGAAGATTTATCTCCTTTCAGAATCTCTGATTTCCTTCGTAATGTGAAAACTAAGTATTGTGATGCTCTTGTGATCTGCATAAACATCCACTGCCATGGTGAGAATGTGCCAGGGTCATGGTGCGTTATTACAACATGTGGAATTTCTTCCTGAGGCTGATCATCTCCTAAATAGCCAGTCCTGACATTTAAACAGAGAGGCATTTGTGGCAAGAAGCTCAAATACATCCAACACCAAAGCTGGCTGAATAAACAGAGCGAGGCAAAGAAGTTCTCTAAGTGCAACCAGGAAAAGGCTGAAATAGAGGGAGGGGTTGGGGGGCTTCAACCAATAACTTTCACATCTGTGTCAACTGCCTGTAACACCAGAAAGTTCAGCTGCAGAAGAGTTATAACAATGCAGACCTGTGGCTGGCAAAGCCATCATCTCACGGCTATATGGTTCTCCTATCCCTGGGCTGCTGTGAGGAAATGAGTTTAGCCTCAACTTTAACTTCCCTGCATCCACCATTGGCTTTCAATGCCATGCAAGTTATGCTGTCTTTTCCCCCATCCCTTCCTCTGCAACATGCTGCTACTCACCTTGAAATAAATTACCCTCTGCAGGATGTTGAGATGTGAGTGTCAGTCCTGTGGTGTAAGGGTAACTGTACCCAAAAGGGCCACAAGATCACAGTGTTGTTTGGTGGGAAACGCATCTCCAGTGGCCTTCCTGGTGGGTTAGAAAACCTCTGCTTCCCTTAGTGTTGTTCCCTACGAAGACACTGGGATGCCAGGGAGATTCCACTGTTGACGGTATCCACCCATAAGTTCTACAGAGAAGCAGGGGGTTTGATCACAGATAGTCACTGTTTGGGTTGGAAGGGTTCTTAAAGCTCATCCCATTCCAACCCCCTGCCATGGGCAGGGACACCTTCCATTAGACCTGTTCCTATAGCCCTTGTCCAAAGCCCCTCTCCAGGTTTCCTGCAGCCCCTTTAGGCACTGGAGCTGCTCTCAGGTCTCCCCTTCAGGAGCCTTCTCTTCTCCAGGCTGCCCCAGCCCAGCTCTCTCAGCCTGGCTCCAGAGCAGAGCTGCTCCAGCCCTCGCAGCAGCTCCATGGCCTCCTCTGGCCTCGCTCCAACAGCTCCACTTCCTTCTTGTGTTGTTGCCCCAGAGCTGGATCAGGACTGCAGGGGGGTCTCCCCAGAGCACCTTCTGATTCTTGTGAGGAACCATCTTCTGACCATGTCTTCTGCAGAGATCACTTTCTCCTATTAAATGTCCACCCATATGGGCTGCTTGTGGATATCCAACATCTCAACCTATTCCTATTTAGGAGCAACTCCTCCTCTCCTCCTCCTTCCCTGCTCTCCCCTTCCCAGCTCCTCATCACCCTTTTCTCATGGTCTGCTGCTTTATCCCCTTCTTTACCAGCACAGGCCACTTCTGTGGGACCCTCTTCCCCAGCCCGTCTCTAACCACAAAAGGCTTTGAGAGGATTTAATCTTTGGAAAAGAACTTCACTGACAATATAGCAAATGATTCAAGTAAGAATTCAATTGACAAGCAGCAGCAGAGCCTGTCTCTGAGCACCAGCCTGGGGGCAGGAATCTGCCACAGATATTTCAAACATTTAAATTCCGCCTCTTTTTTCCCCTTTCAGTTGTCTAATTCCAAGATCTCAGCAAAGTTCATAGGCGAGTGGTTGTCTCCTCAAAGATATCATCGGGGTTTCGCAACATAGAGAGCTCTTCGTGCCTAGGAGCAACAAAGCATCCCAGACTCGCTGGGCCTTTGTGGTATGGGTGAGCCCCAAAGCAATAGGATTTCTACACTTACCTTGGGAGTATTTGAGGGTGTTCAAGACAATATGTCAAACATGGGTCAAAGTAGCACATGAACTCCCCTGGTCCTGATGTATTTGTTATTGGGTTTGGTCATCTCATTCTCCTCTTCTCAGAGCTGTACATGTTAACCTGCACTCTGTGATGATCGAAGTTCCCAGTCCCAGAAAGCCCACGTGAAGGTAATTTTGTATATCACCGAAGTCTCACCTCCCTTCCTTCCTGTGGCTCAACCCATACAGGTTAGCTCCCCACTCCTATATAAATTCTCCTCCAGTAGTTCAATAGGCTATTGAATTGCAGCTGCAGAGCTGGCAGGATTATGGGACTTCCCTTCGGCAGAATGGAAAGGGTGATGGGGCAGAGAATCATATCATAGAATCATAGAATGGTTTGGGTTGGAAAAGACCTTAAAGCTCATCCAGTTCCAACCCACTACCACAGCAGGGACACCTTCCACTAGAGCAGGGTCCTCCAAACCCTGTCCAGCCTGGCCTTGAACACTGCCAGGGATGGGGCAACCACACCTTTTCTGAGCACCCAGTGCCTCACTTAGACCATAAACATGACAGCCAGACATGGGCAGTCATGATAACCTTACAGATGGCATCTCCGTAATGATGGACCACAGATGCTCTCCGTATCTGCTACCCTATTGGAGGCACAAAGCAGGATAGAAATCTTCACACCCATCTCTGCTGTAAGTTTGTCTCCTGAGAGGCAAGGTTTATGGTAGGGAGAACATTCCTTATTGCACCAATCTGCTGCTGAGGAGTCGACGAGGTTCCCAACACACCACGGCTTCTGCAGGTCTGAAATAGGAGCAACAAAATTCTGTGGGGGTTACACTTCACTAGCAAGTGCTTGGAGTCGAACTAGATGTGTTAGTTGAAAGACATAAAAATGCTGAGTGCAAGCTGTTCAGTAATTAAATGAAGAGGGTAGCAAGATGGTTATTTCCTATAGGAGAAAGAGGGAATACATCACCTGTGGGACGCAGATAGTGTAGTGATTTGATGGAGAAGGGAGAGAGTGATGGTTCCTCAATTTCCTAGTGAATAAACATTGTGAAGATGAGAGAAAGCAGAAAAGAGAAACTCATCAAATGCCTTTTGCCCTCCCAGGCCCAAACTGGGTTTCCTCTATGGAAGAAACCTCCCATTGAATCTCAGACTGGCACAGAACAAAACAATAGCCGAAACACAGAAACAAGTGCTTTTTAATCGAGGTTTAAATTATCTTTAAGCATCACTATCTCAGCTATGTGTCTTCTGATACTCTCCAAGCTGGGTATCTAATTAAATTATTGTGGTCAGAAGGGAAGGGGGGGTTTCGACACTATTTGAAGACCCTCTCACAAGGGTCCCAGGTAGCTGCTAGGTCTGGGGAAGAAATGTCACCCACCTGCTGCTTTCCTGCACCTCCCTGTCTTCATTTATGGTGAACTTTGAGGAGCTGGGCTGCAACCCAGCACCAGGCTGATACCTTACACCAGCACTGCGCCAGGCTCTGGTTGGTTTACACTGGGGAACAAAGCCAAAGGGAAATGCAACTGCATGAGGGGAAGGAGCTGGCACTGCAGAGTACAGATGTATGTGATCAGCCAGTACCTTAATGGAGGTAGATCATTTCAGAGCAGTAATTTTGCTCCTCCTGAGCCTTTTTCATTCTCCATGTGTTAACATAAAAACCTCCAATGGCCACAGTTTGCTGGAATGTCACATTTCTCAAGGTTTTTGGCACCCAGAGTGTGAAAGATTTGATCACCGCCTCCACGCTTGGATCTCGATTACCCAACTGCAAGCCTTGAGTGATGCCAGTGTCCCACAGCAGGCTCTGTCCATGAAGGCATTAAATAGACCTGTGTGTGGCCAGGCAAGATATGGAGCCCAAATACATGCAGTGGTTTTCAGATTCCATTGTATTCCTATGCAAGCCTGTGCCCTGTATCTGCGCCATTTGCCCCTGAACTCTCCACAACCATAACACCCATGTTCGGGACAAATACAACTCAAGAGCCAAACCACCCGGTCAACCTGGACAGCCTGGTATCACCATCACAATACTGAGGGCTGGGAACATCTGAAACTATGATTTAAATGGCATCACTTGTATAGTTTAGCTTCTCAATATTTGGGTTTCATAAAAACCGTAGAGCATAGAAGATTCTGATCGTTGTGTATGGGAAAGTGTTTTAAAAGCTTGCAGCTCCTGTCCGTTTTTAACAGATGATAGCATCGTTTTGAGAGGGTTTTTTAATGCTGTGTTTGTATGAGGGACTTCCTTTGTTTTGTGTTTCTGGTTTTGGGGAGATAATGCTGTTCTCACAGAAGGCTGCAGCTGCTTGGTCTGGAACTGGAAAAGCTGAATCACTCTATGGGTTGCAGCCCAAAACTTCCCACGAACTGGTCCCATCCCAAAGATGAACAGGAGTAGAAATGAAGTGGGTTTATTACAGCTTTTTCCTTCCCCAAGCTCCAGGCTAAGAAATAACAAGACATGTTTGTTGATGATCAGTATCATCACCAAATGGGTCATCTACATCAGACTACCCACTCCTTGTAGAGATCATGCAAAAAGAAACAAAGGATTTGATCTGGCGGTGTTGACCCTAACAGTGCAGATGCATAGCAAGGACGGAGAACACCTTTAACTGCTCAGGGACAAGCTGGTGCCGGATGCTCTGCCCATGGGTTGCACTTAAGGCAAAAAGGCAACAGCAAGGAGCTGTGGACCACATTTACAAAAGACCTTTTGAGGTTCCACAGGGAGCTGTGTGAGCCACAACGGGCTCCACCAGGATCTGCATAAACATCATGGCATTTTCAGGACCATTGGCAGTGCATGAGGTCTGGTTTCTGTGTGCATCTGCATGCACTCATAGACTCATAGAACACCAGCTGGGAAGGGACCTCAAGGATCATCTGGTCCAACCTTTCTATGCAAAGGATGACCTAGACTAGATGGGCCAGCACCTTGTGCAGCCCAATCTTAATAGTGTCCAATGTTGGGGAGTCACCACTTCCCTGTGGAGATTATTCCAGTGGCTGATTGTCCTCAGTCAAGACAATCAGGAATTGTCCTGACTGGGGACAAACACAAAAGGAAACATTTTCCTTTTGTGTCCAGTGGGATTCTCTCCAGGAGTAACTTGTGCCCATCACCCCTCATCTTTTCCATGGGATTCCTTGTAAAGAGGGAGTCTCCATTGTCTTTGTAGCCACCCTTTAAATACTGGAATAAACATCAGACTGCATTCAGGTTCAGATGGCCAGAGCATGGCACTGCATCACTGTCAAGACGATGAGGTCCACTGATTGGATCTCCAGATTAATGACTGTGCTGTGCAAAGCACGGTGGCAGTGCTGAGTGCTGATCCTCACCAGACACAGCCTGATGTTCAGTTGGAGAAAATACTAATCTCAGCCTGGCTGAGATTTGCCGTGCACAGCCCCAAGCGTCTCCTTCACACAGTAAAAGCAAATAGCCAGGAGGGGAAAAAAATCAGACCACTTGCCCACTGCTCCTGCAGCCCACTCTGTGACCACCTTATCCCATCTCAAACGGAGGTGTTTCAAACCCTGCCTTTCATTTTAAGCATGATTAATCTCCATTCTCACCAAGAACAAAGGGACCTACAGCAGGCTTTGCATTCAGCAAGCAAACCCAAGGAAAAGAAAGGGCAATGTTTCACTTCATACACCATCAGTCATGGGCTGCTGGTTTTTGGTAGGAGAGCTGACAGCAGTTGTGCCAAAAGCAGAAGGGACCTCGCTGTAGGCACAGCTTGCTAGAAATGACCTGGGAGCTGTGGAAAATCCCCTCCTTTGAAATGGGTATGAAACAGTTTGAGTTTTCTTGCTCCATTTAATGTGGGCTCAGCGGGAGCTGGAATGGGGTGCCATAGTGAAGCCAAGCAAAAATCACTCAGCCAAGCCTTCCCGATGCCTCTGCTGCTCGCCAGGGCCTTTGGTTACAGAAGCGTGAGTTTGTCTTGCCTGTGCCAAACATGTTGCTATGGGATGAGTAATTTTGCCTTTATAAATTGAGCTGTCACTGGGGGTAAGCAGATGGTAACGCAGAACTGAGCACGCTTCTCCCAGTCCTTCCCACTCCCGTATCTCTGGAGTGATCTGGGTTCAGTAATATTGCTTAAAGCACTTCCATTTTAAATATCAACCTGGATTAAGAGGGAAAATAAACCCCCAAACTGAGCTTTCAGAGCTGGGGATGTGGCCTTCCTTAAGTCCAGCTCTTTGCTCCAAGGTGGAGAAATGGGATTTTGCAGATTCAAAAGCTGGTGCTTGAAGAAGTTGATTGAAGTGCTCAGAGTTTCCCATGGAGAGAAACTGGTTGAATAGCAGCCGTTACGGTTCACTTTTATTCCTTAACATTTTGGAACTTGGAAAAATTAGTAAAACAAGTAGGAGTCTTTTTTTCTCCATAGTTTTAAGCCACTTACAGTAACAACCAGCAGAATTGAGGATTAATTCTGTCAGCATCTCTGTTGTATCATATCAGATCCTATTTATATTTGCTTTGTCATTTCCATCTTCCATTACATCTGAGGAAAAAAAGGTTGGCAGGTCCTAATTTCCACTCTGTTCTGCTTAAATCAAATTAGGCTAATTTATAACAACTCAGTACTTCACATTTCTGAATGGGAAAGCCTAAATCCATCTCTGCTTGCCTTTCTAAAACAGTTCAAATTGTTTTGTGAGCAAAAGCAGTCCACAAATACACAGTTGCAATGGAGATCATACCTCTTCTTCCTCATCTGTGTAAATATGAAGGAAAATGATACATAAAATATAAGATAGGCTGAGAAAGTTGGGGCTGTTGAGCCTGGAGAAGAGAAGGCTGCGTGGAGACCTCAGAGCAGCCTTCCAGTATCTGAAGGGGGCCTATAGGGATGCTGGGGAGGGACTCTTCATTAGGGACTGTATTGACAGGACAAGGGGTAACGGGTTCAAACTGAAACAGGGGAAGTTTAGATTGGATATGAGGAAGAAGTTCTTTACTGTAAGGGTGGTGAGGCATTGGAATGGGTTCCCCAGGGAAGTTGCGAATGCTCCATCGCTGGCGGTGTTGAAGGCCGGGTTGGACAGAGCCTTGGGTGGCATGGTTTAGTTGAGGCGTCCCTGCCCATGGTAGGGGGGTTGGAACTGGATGATCTTAAGGTCCTTTCCAACCCTGACTATTCTATGATTCTATGAAAATATTAACATTTGAAACTGTTTCACTGATCAAAGCAGGTGGGGAAGGAGAAAGGCGACTGAAGACTGAAGATTTGGGTCATAGCTTCAGGGGAATATCACTTAATGCTTGTCCCCTGTGCAGAGATTTTCATTATTATATGTCCTTATACTTATCTGTAATTGGAATTTTCTCCCATCCCTCTCATGATTATGTGATGATTATCATTAAAAATGTGGACAGTTATTTTGGCAAACAACAGCTTGGCAACAGGGAGAGAGTAAAGACCAGTTGCTGTCATCTACTGGCAAAGGGAATTTGAATGCAATAGGATGCCACAAGCCAGAGGTGGAAGGGACTGTCCTTTTACTACACTCCATGTAAGTGCAGAACATCATTTCTCCCTAAAAATGGATTCAGATAATTCACTAGAACTTTGTCATATATAAAAGTATGTGCCCTTTTTGTGGCTAATGCCAGATCGATAAGAAAGATGACTGTGTGCCACCACTGGGAACAGCTTTGAGATGAACAAACTGGGAAAACATCCCGCAGAAAATGGGTCCCCATGCATCTGGAGTGAAATGGAGTGAAATGCAATGGGGTTGTACGGTGAAAGAAAATATCTCGGGGTTATATGAAGGATTAACTAACACCAAAGATTTGGGTTCACATCTTTAGCAACAAGCTCTATCCAATGAACCCAGTGAGCAATGCCTCGATGGAGCATGCATCTGCCCCCTGATGACTTAGGACTTCAGGCTGTTCCCAATGACAAACCATTCCTCACCCTGCCGATATTCCCACTGAAATCAACTCAGATGAGTAGAATGGGAGTCAAAAATCCACATCTTGAGCAGAACTCCCCTCCTATCAACTGCTCTGTTTTCACAGTGTTATAGCTGTTATTTTTGGACACAGCAACCCACATTTCCTGCTAAGACTCGTTTCCACTATAATTTATAGTCTTATTTCTACAACGAGTTGAAAGTTCTTTGGATTGAGATAGGAAACTTGTTGCTTATCGTGCCGGTGTAGGTCCAATGGTCTTCTCCCTGAGATGTGGTAGGTTCATCTATCTGGGAGAGTGCCTTAGTCAGGGTAGGAGTTTTACACAAGCCTCCTGCGATGCCCCTCACTGATGGATGATGGTTTTCATGCAGGAGGCATCACACCCTTATGCAGCACAAGTCAGGGGAAGAGGTGCTAAAAGCAGATTTCACAGGGATGAGCCTTCACATGTCCTGGTCCGTCTGTAACAAAAGCTGATTTATTTTCTTGCCTGGGCCTGCAAAAACTCCAGGATCAATGGAATTAACTCCAATTCTGGCTATGATGCACACTTGAGTATGTATTGAAAAGTCTAAACTTTAATTTGATTTATGCCTGTAACAACATTTCTCTTCATACTCATAAATGAACTCAATAATGCACAGTTATCTCCTCTAAGCTGAAAATGGCCCAGACAAGACTGCACGCACAGAGGCCGACAGCATCATCTCCACTTACCTGTGTCCAAAACACTAACAAAATTGTCTAAGGAATGGAAAATGGGATATCTTGTACAAGTCCTTTCAGAGTGCATTGGACAGAGCAACAAACGCACTTTGGGGCTGGTTCTCCTTCCAAGTGGCCCTGAGATCTGTGTGTCCACCAATGTCCACATCTCTGTTACTTCTGATTAATAAAACTTCTGTCTTATTCTTATAATGCGAGTATTGGCTTATTTTCTGTGTAATTTATCCTTTTAGCCCAGGACAGTCTTCTACTGATATAAACTTGTTAGCAGACTTCAATGCCAGAACAACCCACTTCCAGTCCAAGTTGTATATCCGCAGCAATGGACTCACTAGCGCTCCAACTCCTATAGGGCAGCAGGCCTGGGGCAAATCCAGGTGGAAGAGAAGCTGCAAGGAAGCATATGGGGGCATAGAGTACCACAGCAAGGGGAAATCTAGAAGACGGGGGACTCTATCCATGTCCCAGGACCTGAGCCATATCCCCACCTCCCTCTAAAGGAAAATTCAGTTCACAGAAATCCTGTCATTGGTCCAAACATAGATTCCAGAAATGGAAATCTATTTTGTTGGCCCTTTTTCCATTTTATCAATGGCAGTCAGGAAATCTGGTTTTTCTTCCCAAGTCTGTTATGGGCTTCCAGTCTGGCTGGGAACACATCTCCATAGAATGACGTGGTGAAACAGGTCTGTTAGGTGGTTAACGAGCTGGATGCTGTATGAATGCCCTGGTTCTTGTAGGTGAAGACCCCAAACACCTTTAATTTCCACATGGCCTATATTTTCCAAAGTGTTTGGGTACAGAGTTGAAGCAAATCAAGCCCCACATTGGGGGTAGTGAACTATAACCACTCCTCGAAATGCAAAAAGATGCCTCGTGGGATTCTTTGTCTAGGCACCTAAATCCCACTGGATTAAGAGGTTGAAGCCTCCCCTGTTTAGGAGCTGTTGAAAATCCCAGCAGCGGCACTCTGGATCCCTACTGCTTTCTCCAGGACAATGTCTGGTTTCTGCTACATTTTCTGATGGCTTCGGCTTATTTGCCGTTACCGGAAGGTTACCCTGGCAGTTAGACTTTCCTTTCTAGGCTAAAGGAGGAGATTGCTTTACACAACGCCTTTCATCTTCCCTAATATGCTCCATATTATCCTCTTGATTTCTTCCATCTGGGCAAATCTTTTGTTGACCTCACCTGAAATCTAAAACCTTTCAAAATAAGCCTTTCCACTTCTCTCCTCTGATCCGGTAATGGTGGATGTGACTGGGAGGTCAGGAGTCTGAGATTAGTCGTGACCTCACTCTTGGGCTTCGCATTGGCAGTAGGTTAGAGGCTTTGAACTTGGCATCCTGACAAATTGTTATTACTACATACCAAAAACCAGCTCACCCTCGTGTCTGTGGGAGAGTGATAGGGGGAAAGACAGGGGAGATGGATTCCTTCAAAGAGCAAAGCTATTCCACACAGCACGACACCGAGACAGGAAGGTTTAACCCAAGAACCCCAAGGTAAAAGCTTGACAGACACTAACTCCTAAAATATAGCCCAGAAATGCTCTTAATTGAATCCTAACTGGCTCGGATGCTGTAGACAGTGAATAGCACTTGAGCTTTTATTTTTAGAGGGTGAGCTGCCAACCTCTCATGAAAGCTGAGTAGGGACCAGATTTCTGCACTGAATGACTCTCACATTCTACAAACCCAAGAATAAATAAAGCCGGGCGGATGTGATTATTTAGTCTATAACCCCAAAAGACATGACAAGATCTCCAGGGTCATCTGACTGCTATCAGAGGCAACCACTTTGACAAAGGAAGTTCTCAAACGTATCAACATCCATCTGAAGAGATAAATTTTCCTTTGATTTAATGTTACCCTTCATTATTCTCTATTTTTAACCTGGAGAAATGAGTCTGTGGCAATCTTCTCTCTGTGAGCGCGTGTGTGTGTGCTTATATCTGTCCATTTCCACTGTAGCAGCATCCGACTCCGCTGGCCAAGCTCAACCACGCTTGAAGGAGATCAGAGGCCAAAGAGGCTTTGCTTGGTAACCCCCTGAGAGCCAGGCTTTCTAGCCAGTCTAGCACAGAGAGGCAAACCCATAACCACACTGAAGCCAGACAAATTCAACTTGGAAATAGTCTGCTTTTTTAACAGCATAGCTATCAAAGCAGAAAAGCTTCAATCGGATCTTGTGTCTTCTTAGGCAAGCAGAGTCAGTCAGCCTCAAGACACAAATCCAGAGGAAACCTGGCTCCTTTCAATCCAGAACTACCTATTTTTTTTTAGGTTTTAAAGTCACAGTGGGCTGTAAGATCATCTATTCTGAGCTCCATATAATATGGACCATAAAAATCACATACACCAATAAGGAACCCAATAACCTGTGCTTTGGCTAAAACCTCTGTTCCAGCAGGCATCTGCTCACAATTTGAAAGTATCTGAAGAGGAAGAATCTACTCCTTTCATTGGTATTTTGTCTCAACACTTAATCATTCCCACTGTTAAAGCACTGGGCCTCAGTTTGAAATGAAATATGTCTGCTTTTAGGTGCTGGCCTTGGACCTCTGATAGACTACAAGGCTCTGTTGCCTCTGGGTGTTTTCTCCTGAGGATGAACTTCTACCCTTCTTGAGCCTGCTCTTGGCCTTTCTTCTGTAAGTGAAGCAGGTGGAGATCTAACATGAGGCTTGTTTTTCCTACAATTTTGAAACTTTTGGGTGACTTTTGCCTTTCTTGGGGGCCTTTCCAAAGCAGTTGACATAGCACTAGCTTGGACAACGTACAAACCAGGTTTTTATTGATGCAGTCAATGCACATGAGGGACCTAAGCAGGGGGAAAGGTGAAGGGGTGAAGAGGCAAGAATTCAAACAACCCAAGAGTCTTGTTTCCCAATCTGGTGTGGGCCTTTGACAGCGTTAAAGTGTTCATTGTGTTTGATAACATCATCTCCTCTCCTTCAATTATTAAGACAGAAACTAGCTTTTCGGAGGGAGCCAGAGGAAGAAGCTGTGACACATTCAGGGCTCACAAGAGGCTTCCACTAAGAATGGGGAAGGGCTGGGGAAGGGCTGGAGAAGGCAAAGGAATGATAATGTGATATCCTTATGGCTTGCTGAGCATGTTCCAGAAATGGTGCTGTTCAGCCTGGAGAAGAGAAGCTGTGTGGAGACCTCAGAGCAGCTTCCAGTATCTGAAGGGAGCTACAGGGATGCTGGAGAGGGACTCTTCATCAGGGACTGTAGTGATAGGACAAGGGGCGATGAGTTAAAACTGAAACAGGGGAAGTTCAGGTCAGATATAAGGAAGAAGTTCTTCCCTGTGAGGGTGGAGAGGTGCTGGAATAGAGTGCGCAAGGAAGTGGTGAATGCTCCATCCCTGGCAGTGTTCAAGGCCAGGTTGGATGGAGTCTTGGGTGACACGGTCTAATGTGAGGTGCCCCTGCCAATGGCAGCAGGTTGGAACTGAATGATCTTGAGGTTCTTTCTTATCCAAACCATTCTCTGGCTCTATGAGTCTGTGGAGGCTCATAAAGTTTCACTTCTGGTGTTCTTCTGACACAGACAGGCTATGTCTCGTCTCTTGCTTTAAAGGATGTCCAATTTAACTGCAATAGACAGGAGAGCACAAGAGGCTTTTCTCAGTCAACCTGGTGGAGTTCATGGAGGGTGAAAGGCAGAACGTGAATACTTGTGCAGACTGACTCCAGCTCCCAAGGCCCTCACTGCTGGCCCAATGGTAACACAGCCCGTAAATCTCGCATAGTTTTCATTTTTAAGGTCTGTTTCAAAAAGAAAACCTGCATCTGGTGGAAGAATAAGCCAAGTATAACAATGGCTCATGGGGTGTGGTGGTAAAGCGGTTAAATGTCTCACTGTGGATGAAGAACCAAGGATCAGAGCCTTCCTCTGGCTTCAGGAGGTTGACCATCCACAACAGCTTCGTCCATCACAGGTGGCAGATGGGCCATGGGATGCAGATGGTGCCTTAAACTCAGGACCAACCACCGGCTTTCAGTGATGGTGGCCCCATGTGTAGTCCAGCCTTGTGGGAATGCAGCAGCTAATGCTACAGAGACCATGTACACATATCCAAGTGCACTTCTCCGTCACAGCCGTCAGTAGAAAGCAAAAGAAGCCTTAAGAGGGAACATTATAAGTCAGAAAAGGGAAATTAGCTAAAATAGGGAAGTCTATCATGTCCTTCATTTAACACAGTGCTTTTATTTCCTTGATCTTCTCTTTTGCAGGAGTTGGAAGGGAGCAATCAAGGTTGCTGACCTGCCTATTGCATATCTATCTTCACAAGTGAGCTGTTGAGTTGGTAACATGGACAAAGAAAACAGGCACCTGCCCTGCTCTCTAAGGCAGCCAGATGTTATTGCCTTACTAGTATATGTGAGAGGAGATGGGAGCACTTCTGTTGTCCTGCAGATGCTTGTCTTTTTATCCTTCACCACTGCATTGCACTGAAGACTTCTTGTTTGTGGGTCTGCTGAGACAGCATAGAATCACAGGACTGGTTTGGGTTGGCATGGACCTTAAAGCTCATCCAGCTCCAACCCCTGCCACGGGCAGGGACACCTTCCACTGGAGCAGCTCCAAGCCCCTGTGTCCAACCTGGCCTTGAGCACTGCCACTAATGGGGCAGCCACAGCTTCTCTGGGCACCCTGGGACAGCGCCTCAGCACCCTCACAGGGAACAGCTTCTGCCCAAGAGCTCAGCTCCGTCTCCCCTCTGGCAGTTAAAGCCATTCCCCTGTCCTGTCCCTACAGCCCTTGCCCAAAGCCCCTCTCCAGCTTTCCTGCAGCCCCTTTAGGCACTGGAGCTGCTCTCAGGTCTCCCCTTCAGGAGCCTTCTCTTCTCCAGGCTGCCCCAGCCCAGCTCTCTCAGCCTGGCTCCAGAGCAGAGCTGCTCCAGCCCTCGCAGCAGCTCCATGGCCTCTTCTGGGCTCTCTCCAAGAGCTCCACATCCCTCTTGTGCTGTTGCCCCAGCGCTGGATCAGGACTGCAGGGGGGTCTCCCCAGAGAGCAGCAGAGGGTCAGGATCCCCTCCCGGAGCTGCTGCTCACGCTCTGGGGCTGCAGTCCGGCACAGGGTGGGCGTTCTGGGCTCAGGCGCACACTGAAGCCGGGTCATGGGGAGCTTCTCCTCACCCAACACTCCACGTACATCAAGAGATCCCCATACATCTTCCAGACATAAGCATGGGAGATCCAAAATCAAGAGAATATTGGATTTTATGGGGCCTTGACCAACAAGCTTCTCTGAGTGCAATGGCACTCATGTATGTGAAGAGTGTGAAACAACCACTAACGAGAAGAGGAAGAGCACTTAACCTTTGTTCCAGAAGCCATAAATCACATTCCAGAGGGTAAAAAATGAGTAGCAACTCTCCATCTATAAAACCCACATGTTATGATAGACTGAAGAAACAGCAACATTGCAAGTAGCAAATTTTTAGAGCTGAAAAGGAGCCCAATGGCTTTCCAAAGTGCCCCCAAAGCATCTTTGTCCACTGTTGTGAACCAACTGACTCTCCTCCCTTAAGGAAAGAAAGGGGCAGGTTTACCCCATCATGTCCTCATTCCTGCTCAGAGGAAGGCAAATGCTTCAGCCCCGCTCCTCTACGTGTAGACAAAGTGAGGGTGCATAAGGATGTGTTTGCTTCCATCCTGCACATGTCCAACCCACCATCATCAGCGCAAAGATGTTTCTCTCTTGATCTCTTAGTCACAGATTCACACTCTCACCTGAGTGTACCCAGCCCTGCTGCCTTCGATGGAGTCCATACGTTATCACCATCAATGGAAGCCAGCATAAAGACTCTACTAAGCCCAGTGGAGGATGGTGCTGGAGGGGCAAAGGGCAGGAAGGAAGGGCTGTCAATGGGACAGAGAAGGTTAATTGGGATATGAACATACGGCATCACATGCTGGGGCACAGGTGTGGTTTCATGGCTTTTCCCGTCTCTTAGGCTGACTGGTACTGTGCTTTCTTAGGGTTGTTCCCTAAGACGTGGATGAGGTAATGCAATGGTTTATACATCATTCACTTCTCAGTCATCCTATATGGAACTGAAAGATACAAAGGCCTTCAGCTATTTGTGCATGCTGTAGAGACGTCCAAACTGGATGCAAAAGCAGACGTTATATGCTACTACAACACACAAGTATTTAAACACTTAAGGTTTATGCCAAAATATAACAGCATAAACTGGGTCCAGCCCTGTTTAATGTGGCTCCATCCCATCCAAGTTGGTTTGTAAGCTTACCCATTGCGACATGAAAGCTTATCTCAGTTCTGAGCTCTGGCATGCTCATGTTCAACCCAGCTCATGCTCATGTTCTTCCAGCAAGACATGCTGGCACCTACCTGCTTTCACTGTGTGCTTTTATTAGTCCGGGCACGTGCTTACATCCTTAACTCCATGTCCTACATGTTTTTGAACCTGAAAGGGAAGGACTCCTTTGATTTACAGGTTTGGATTCGTTCCTCTGGATTTAGGGCAGTATCTCTTAACAAAAACAAAATGCTGGGGTTTCAATCTGTCAAATTAAAGCAAAGATTTACCAAAGGAAAATACGCTCACAAAGTAAATATAAATTAATTTAATTGGTTCCTATTATCACTTCTATTGGAGCCTGCAAGTATAATCTGGTGCTGAAGTAATTCATTGGGTGTGAAGTAGCTACTGTGCCAAAACTCACTTGTAGGGGAGCGAAACTCACAGACTTCTTGGCCTGGCTGTTACCTGCAGCGTCTTGGCTTTGTTATTGTGCAGAGAGGAGCAAATCACAGCACTGAGCTGCGCAACCAAGCACTCAGATAAATGCCTCACTTTGTGTTCCCATGACGGGGTGGTTACGACTACAGGCGTTTTCCCACCCGGGTCAGGTCGGGATTGGTTTGGGAAGGGAAGTCAGCAGACAGGTTTAGTGCTGCTGAGATTGCAGGCACTTATTTCTGTGGTGTTCCATGGCTTAATATAGCCTCAGCTTTAATGGCTCTGGTTTTTCTCCCCTCCCTGCTCTGGCCTTGCAATAAAGGAGCTTTGTCTGCTGGAGAGCGGTGGGTAGAGGAGGATGCTGCAATGGCACTGGTCTGCTCTCAGCAGCAGTGAGCGGATCACCACTGATGGCCTTCCATTCCATTTCGCCAGTCTCTCATGCAAGCTGGGAATTAGCTCAGGCAGTCCACCTGGATCAAAGCTAACCCAGGCTCAAGTAATGCAGAGGTTTTGAGATCCTGAGACGATGTTCAACAAACAGAAGAGATGGCTTTTCATGATGCTTCTTCCCACCTCCTGCGCTTTTGGGTCCCTGGGTGCTTCTCCCAATGTTTCTCTTCCCCTTCCCATGGCACTTTCCATTCTCCACCTTCCTATGGCACTTTCCATCTGCTGTCGTCTGCCGCTTGAGGGAAGTCTCTCCTCAGCAGCAGCATCCACAAGTGGAACTGGGCACCACTCTCCAATTTATCACTCCTTTCAGCTTGCAGCATCTCTAAACAAGAGGATCCCCTCTTATTTGCAGTTATGTTATGCTTGCAAGTCCAACTCATCCCTCTACTGGGTAAAGATGGAGCTGAGCTTGGAGATTCACCCCACGTTGATGCATTTGCTTATTCTTCGCTGCATCCAAAGCAAGCAGGGCTGTAGCAGCTAAACACCCCCAGGTAAAGTGTGTGTGAAGCTGGGATGGTGCTTGGCAAGAGGTGCTGGATGGACATAATGAGGTCCAGGCTATGCTTAAGACACAGGAGCAAAAACCAGCTCCAAACACATCTTCTCATTCATCTCCTGCCTATGGGGTCTCACAGGCAGCTTGGACCATGTGGCTTTGGGGGTCTGCTTGGAGACACGCTTTAGAGACCTTAGAAACCAAAAATCACAAGGGCTTTGGGGTGACCAAGACTAGAAATAGGCTTTGGTGGGGCAAGCCTTCACATGCCAGAGCACCAGCTCTGCTTCCTGGAGTCTTCAGTGAAAACAGCCAAGACGAAGTGCTGCTATTACTAGAGTGAACGAAAATGCTGATAAAACACTATGGACTTTCTGAGCATAGGAACAGCCTGATCACTGTTTTCCAATGTTTTCCCTCTAGGGAAAGCAGAAACTGGCCCTTATCTTGTATCCTTTTAAAGTAGCATCAGTGTTCTGGTTTTTATTAAAAGATTTGATTTGTTTAAAATTGTGCAGTTTGGGGTTTGGGAAACTTCTTTCTTTCCACCTCTTCCTTTCTCTCTCTGTATAAATATTTATATATGCATTTAACCAAAAACTGATTCTTAAATAAGGATTTCAACAAGAACCAACATCTTTAAGGTGTCTGAAGATTTTTGCTCAATTCCCAGCACTTCCAAGGCCTCCTTTGTGCGTCCTTGCTCCCCTCGCTGTTTTCTTCTATCTATAGATTCGGTTGAGGCAATCCCACATCACTGGTGGGGCAGACAATTAAAGCAATTCTTGCCCACCAGCCACATGGATTCTGCTGGATGTTGGATGCTCAGGACCAAGGTGGTCGCGTGGGATCCACAGTTACAGGGTCCTGTCTTATTTTGGAGATAAAGCCCCAGGGCTTGGAGGAGGGAGCAGGAACCAAGCGCGTTAGGATGGTGTGGATGCACCCCAATGCAAAAGGCACCTCAGACACAACAGTCTGGTCCCCATCCAAACCCCCTGAACCTCACTGAGGGTGTGCATTCCCCAAAGACAGCAAAGCCCCGATGGATACCAGGGGAGGAAAAACACTCGGATTTCCCATGTAGCCTCCCTGTGAACTGCCAGGGCTGGGAATGATCGCGGCTCACAGGCCAGCCCGGGCTGGGGAACCTCATAAATCATGTGGAAGTGCAGAGTTATGAGTTTCCTCAGACAAACACCACTAATTGCAGTGTGCTCTGATTGCTGGTGCGAGGCCATGTAACTCGCTGGCCAGCCTGGGAGGGGGAATGTGCTGGATGGGTGGTGTAATCTTCATGGGGAGCAAATCAACTAATACCCCCCATGAGGTGTGGGACCAGAACAGAGCAATGATGAACATCGTTCCCTGCCAGCTCTCTCTCGGTGTGCAAAGCCTTAGCCCTGCAAATTGTGCCAAATTTAGCTCCTTTCTGAGGACAGCGCTTCCCAGCAAAGCAAAACCCAGCTCAAACTGAAAGGCAAAGGCAGTAATAGGAGCTCCATCTGCAAAGGGCGATTCCTTGGTGGTGCAAACACTCCAGGGCTGGGTTCTTTGTAGTAAAAGCAACCCTTGTGATCACTGCCCCCCCCAGCCAAGTGACTCAGAGTAAAAATAATTAAATATGTTAATAATTATCAGGGGCCCCTTTGATTAAAACAAATAAAGCTTGTGGTGTGTAAGCAAGGAGGAATGCGTAGGTTCGCAGGGCTCGGCTCGCAACCAGGAGCTGATAGGGTAAAGTGGATGTGATGCTTGGGTCGGGCATCATGGGGGAAAGCTCAAGTGCAACACAACTGGAGGCATCAAGGGTGGCCAAGTCCGTGTTATAGTTGCCTCCATCCTTGATCCCAACATGACACCCAAGGCCAGAGACTGAATGAGGAATTGGAAGCATCACATCACATCTCAGCCCACCCAAGTGGGAGAGCTGGCAGGTTTTGGGTAGCTGGTCCGGGAATCAGCATCACACCAACTGCCAAGGGAAGGTAGGAGGTGATTTTTTGGAAGGGGGAAAAACATTTAATATAATTAATCACACCCTGAACAGTGTTTATTCAGGAGCCCAGGGCACCTAAAGGGTGGAGAAGGGCGTTCCTGAAGGGAGATTCAGATCTCATAGGGGTTTAGTTGGGCTTCTGAGAAAGCCGATAGGAAAAGCCAGGCTCATGGCTGGGCCACTTCAGTGAGGTGCTCTTAGAATGAAGGCATGCAACAAAAGGGCTTTTCTGCACTAATCCTCACCAAAATGCTGGCTCTGATTAAGGCAGGATATAGTGGACACTGCACTGAGCTTGGAAGGCAACTGCAGAAGCATTTCAGAAGAGGCAGGCATGCCCAGACAAGTGGTCCCTCTGCTCCTTGGAGCCCTCCTCGTCTACATGGGCTGCTTGTCCCCTCTCTCCTTGGAGGCAAAGGCAGCATCTGCACCCATTGGGCTTTCTGGCTTTAGATGCTGGAGATCTGCACTTTGGGCCAAGGGAGGAGATGGTGCTGGTGTGGTCCTCGCACAGGACAGCATGGATCTCCTCTCCAGTGCTGGAATGTGGCCGGGGGCAGGCATGCAGCGGGGGCTCACACAGCAGAGCCTGGAGGAGCCTTTCTACGGCTGTTTTGATCTCTCAAGTGTTCAGGTGATAAGAATCGGGGCCTGACGTGCTGGGAGGGCATTTATAGACATAGCGAAACGCGCCTGTGGAGCAGGAGGGTGAGTTCGCACCGTATCACGCTTGGGATCAGTGATGCTCTAGGGAATGAATGCCAAAACCTACTGACAGGGTGTGTTTGCCATATGGGTGCTTACACAGCACCACACTGCACCCCTGTGTGTAACACCCCATGCATGTTATAGCCTTGCTGACTGCCAGGAGTTGAAGAAGATCTGTCTGCTTCAGCTTCACCATAGCTCCTGAAGGCAACGTCTAGGTTGAGTGAGGCTGCAGTCATCGCATGAGCAAATAGAGCATCCCAGGGACGAAATGCTCTTGTATCCCTTTTGTTCCCAGGATGGACCTCATGTAAAACACAGGCGGTCCTCTCTGCATGGGGCTGGGTGTCCGAGGTCGTGAGCAGATGCAGATCTTCCAGTGGAACACACCACCTCCAGGGCAATAAGTGAGTACACAATGAGACGATCCAAGCACTGGGAGGGGGGAGCAGGAAAACCCCCAGATCCAGTTCAAACCAATGTGGAACCTGAGAGAAACTCAATGCAGATCCTCTCCCTGGAAATCAGCCGCAGCAGTGGAGCTACTGCCCCTTCCCAAGCCCAAAAGAGACCCAAAGACAGCAATGGATGCTACCCGCAAACAGACACAGCTCTTCTTTGCACTCATAGAGATGAGGCATGCAGAGGGTACCTATCAACACCACCTTCTGCCATGCGGTCTGTATCTGTTATTTTGCATCTTGCTGCCTCTATTCTAGTAAAACAAGCAATGTCCCTGTTGAGCTTTCCAGGGGTGGAAACACAAAATAGATTTGCTGTTAGTTTGTTTTATTAGAGCCCTATGTAAGAAAAGGAAGGGAAAGCAAACTCTGCACGGGGGACGCTTGCTAACAAAAGCACAATATCCTTGATTGCTCTTTCTTGTCCTGCAGAACCTTACCAACTCCATGGGAAGGCCAAAAGAAGGAAGGGTTAGGTGATGTAGCTATACATCAGTGCATAAAGCAGCAGCTCCTTCACACATGGTTGTAGTTACGCAGCTGGGGAGCCGACACATATAATGTGAAGATACCTGGACAGCGTGCAGCCTGCGGTGATATGATAGCCAGGGTAACTGCGCCATCTCATGGTCCCCAGAGCCAAAGGGTTCACAAGTGGGTGTTGGATTCATGGGGTGATTGGTGGTCACTGAAAGGCATCTTCATAGGCTCCTTGGAGACAAGCTGCAGCAGCTTTACTTGCTGTAGTGAAGTCGCCTCCTTTAGCAAGGGCAGGTGGGGGTTTGCTCCGTGGATTGATGCCTTACTTTGGCAACAGAATCATAGAATCACAGAACAGTCAGGGTTGGAAAGGACCTTAAGGTCACCCAGTTCCAACCCCCTGCCATGGGCAGGGACACCTCATGCTAAACCATGGCACCCAAGGCTCTGTCCAGCCTGGCCTTGAACACTGCCAGGGATGAAGCATTCACAGCTTCCCTGGGCAACCCATTCCAGTGCCTCACCACCCTCACAGTAAAGAACTTCTTCCGTATATCCAACCTGAATAGTCCCAATAATCTCCAGATGAATTCCTTCTAAAACAATGATGAAGTAAGAGCTGGGGTCGTCTTTCTATTCAGATGTCCCCTTCCTGCTCTGGGACCGTTCCTTAGAGCATTGCTGCTTCATCCACTCCTGCTTTAAGAGACCGGGTCCCTGTGGCTCTTGCTGCTTCCCTGCAGATGTGAACTTGCAGCCCAGCAGATCCCATCCTGGAGCAGGGCTGTCCCACATTATCATGTCCTGCTTCCCTTCCCTTTGATCCACTCACAATAATCTCTCCCGTTTGGCACCCCAGGCAGCCTTTCTTTTATCCTCCTCACCCTTCTCACACGTGCAGCCGATTGCTGCCTGTGTTTCTCACAAGCTGTCACTCGGGCATTCATGCCTGGATTTTACTGGGGTTTCCTCCATAAGAAGCATAGTTGGGGTATTTTTCACCAACTGGAGTGCAGCACAAGATAGTCACCTAGTGCTCTCCCACATCACCAGGGTTAAGCAAGCTCACCCCAAGCCAGCTATCTAACATAGTCCTACAACCACCCTCTGGAAATGCCTCTCTTCTTCACAGGGGACACAGTGGAAGTCATAAAATCACAGGATCCCAGACTGGTTTGGGTTGATGGGACCTTAAAGCTCATCCAGTTCCAATCCCCTGCCATGGGCAGGGATATCTTGCACTAGAGCAGGTTGCTCCAAGCCCCGTCGGAGTCAACTATGTTCATTTGAAGCCCTTAGATGGCTAAAGCTAACAAGAATCCCAAAGTACGTGTTCTGTCTGCCTCCTACTGTCTTCAGTGATGAGCACCTCCACCTTTTTCCACTCACCTTCATCCTTCTGCTGCTTCTGCAACCAAATGCATTGCTTAAGACCTTGAGCTTAACTGTACCCTAACTGCGCAAGGAGAGATTGAAAGTCTCACTGGCTTCTTCCCCTCTTATCTCATTTGTGGTGCAGTCAATTCTCTGCAGCACTCCTGCTGTCTCCTCCTTATCCAAGTTCAACCATGCAGATTGCATTTCCATGGATGATTTCCCTTTGCCTCCAGCACCAGCCCTTGTCTGCAGCGTGACAACAATAAAGTTCACCATTTATTTATGACAATGGCACGCAGGCTGTGTGTCCATGTATCACTGACTCTTGGCATGAGTTGTTCCTGGCACCATAAAGCACATGTGAAGTGTAAGCAGAATAAGAAACACTTTGGAGAGCTCATGTTTCCTAAATCTAGATACAGTTATTTTTATATAAACTTCACCCTCCAGCATCTGTTCATAAAAGAAGGGTTTAGATTAAGATTTCATTAGATATTAGGCAGAAGCTCTTCCCTATGAGGGTGCTGAGGCGCTGGCACAGGGTGCCCAGAGAAGCTGTGGCTGCCCCATCCCTGGCAGTGTTCAAGGCCAGGTTGGACACAGGGGCTTGGAGCTGCTCCAGTGGAAGGTGTCCCTGCCCATGGCAGGGGTTTGGAGCTGCGTGAGCTTTAACGTCCCTTCAACCCAAACCGTTCCATGATTCTATGATTTTGGGAGAAGATGCAATTTGCAGCAATGGGCTTAGACCCGTTCTCATTGTCATTCTGCCTCATCTTCCCCATCCACTTTACCCATCGCTCTCTTTTTCTCCTGGTTCTTACCTGCTTCCAATGAGCACTGCTATTCAGTGGGAGCTGATTGCAGCGTTGTGATATGAGTTATTGCTGCCTGGGGGTAAAGGATGCTCTTACAGAAAGTGGATTCAGTCTAGGGAAAGGGGCTTTACCTGCTTTGTTTGGACATTCTGACCCGGGAATCACTGGGTAAGAAGTTCTTTGTATCAGGTCAATCTATTAAAAGACGTGGGTTCCTTGCTGTTTGGAAATCTCACCTCTGCTTTGACGCAAAGTGCGATACAGAACCAGAACAAATACTTGTAAAGTATAGACATAGTTGTCCTTCTGTACAAACAGCTTACAAGGCAGAGGGATGAGTTGGGGAACCAACTGAAACACAGCCAAGGGGACTTATTTCAGGCCATTTGAGAAGCTGCTTGTAAACTTTACTCAAAATCTTGTCTACATTCTTGTCTTCAACGTTCACGCTGGATATGATCTCCCACTTGGAATTCAGTGGTTTTATTGGAGCAAAGACTTAGGGAAAGATTTAAAGCGGAAAGGAGTGACTGATTGCTCAGCTGCTGCCCAACTCCTTGACTTCATGCTCCAAACAAAGCAGTGAGATGCAAGGTGTCCTTGAAGGGCTGGAGACATCAGCCCCAAATAAAAGTGCTCCAATAAAACCCATTCTGCTCCCTTCCCGGCTCTTCCCCTGCCAGTTTTAGGATTAAGCTCCCAAATGTACTTCACAAGCAGAGAGGGACAGACTGAACAAACCCATAAAGGGATGAAACGGGGTGACCCATGAAGCTCATCTTACCAGAACATCCTCTAGAGCAGGCTCTTAAGTATCTCAGTTGTCTTTATGCCAGAAAAAATGAGCATTGCCAAGGCCTGTTCCCTGGCCTGATAGCCAGATGAGATGTTCCTTTATCATTAATCTTTATTGCTTTCCAGAACAGGTTGGTCACATCCATCCTCATCACCGGGAAGGCTATCTGGCCTGTGCAGCTATAGGACTGTTTGGGACTGCCAAAACTGTTCCAGTGACCATGCATCAAATTTAGCTGAATTGCTATCTGAGACCTGGGCTGGGTATTGATGTAGATGCAGTCAGAGAGATTTATTTCCTTGCAAGAGCAACGGTGACACAGTCTCATCAGCAAACACTGGCTAAGTAATGCCCATCCTTTTACACCATGAGTGAGGACCAAGGGTTCAGATTCAGCTCAGGAGGTCACCTGGAAGCAGAGAGAGACCAGGACTGAAATGCTGTGGCTGCCCCATCCCTGGCAGCGTTCAAGGCCAGGTTGGACACAGGGGCTTGGAGCTGCTCCAGTGGAAGGTGTCCCTGCCCGTGGCAGGGGTTGGAGCTGGATGAGCTTTGAGGTCCCTTCCAACCCAAACCGGTTTGGGATTCTATGATACTTCACCCACAGAGTGGGAATGCATCCCTTTGCAGTTCAGAGCAGCAACCGCTAGCATGCCAAGGTTTATTGCTGACCCAAATCAGAACAAAGAAAGCAAACAGAACAAATAAGGAAAGGAGAAAATGGATTTGCCCTCAAACCCATGTCAGTTTTAGCCACAGCTTTTCCATGAGTGTGAGCAGGTAAAGAGGACAGAGCCACATATCCTCCCGTTCTCAGGTCTGTTATTTGGAGATGCCATATCAGACCCAGGGACCAGCCCAAGCTCTGCGTCCCACCTTCTCTTCCTGCAGTTATTGGTTTTAGACTCAAACTGCATGTGCTGTCATGTGAGTTCATTTGCCAGTCCCAGGATTTGTATCATACAGTTGTTTGTCAAAGCTCCTCCTATTCCGTGCAGCACTTCCTTCTGATAACTGCTACTGAGATACAGGGCTAAATAATGGAAAGGGGAGAAACTCCCTAATTCTCACCATTATCTTGAGGGCAGCCTGTTAAAACATGAGGCTTCTGATATCTTCTTCCAAGCTCCTCCCCTGAGATACGCCTCTGAGCATCCCTGGAATTTCCTTGCACTTGGACACTGCCCTGAACTGTCGTGGGAACACAGTGAAATGGGGAAGGTGGCATTTGGTGTTGAAAGCTCCTCGGCTTGGAATGAATGGAAACACGGAATGGTGAGCTGCAAAAGGGAGAAGTGATGACAGCGTTCTGAAGCCTTGCTGAGTTTATCTATTCATTGTAATGGTGAAGAAATTGTAAGCCTGAGACTTCACACTCCCGCACAAAACCTATCCACGGCATGGTCATGTCTATCCAAGAGAGGAGAAGCTCTCTCTTAGGCCAGGGATTAGTCCCTGTACCGACATGAATGGCAAAACCCCCAATTTGTGCCAGGTTTCAAATCTCAGACAAGCGCCAGTGCCCTCCACAGAAACCTTGGGATCACAAAACACCACTACAAATGCCAGGCTTGCCCTTGCATGGATTATCAGAAACCTCAGGCACAGCACTCGCTAGGTCCGTAGCTTCTTCTCAGGCACATGTTGCTTAACCTCTAAGCTGGGTACCCTTTACATCTTAAGGGCTGTAGTATCAAAGTTCCTGGAGTCTCCAGCACCTCCGTTCTGTGTCTGTACCCCAACTCTCAGTCTAAGCTGTCAGTCACTGGGGGCAATCCTGCAGCCGTGGCAAAAGGATGCACTAAGCCCAACCACCTTGCTGCGAGCCAGCAAAAGCCAACAGCTCCCTTCCAGAGGATGCACAGTCACTGCTGCGATCATTTTATCCAGTCCATGTGCCTGGAGTGCACAGTTTAGGCACCATCTGACGTGGTTTACAACATTGAGTCACCTCAAATCTGGGAATACAGGAACTTAGAGTCAACATCCACACCTAACGGTATAGGTTGTCCCTGCGACATTCCTCCCATCATTCTAGATGAGCTTTAAGGTCCCTTCCAACCCAAACCAGTCTATGATTCTATGATTCCCATTCTGATACGTGAAAGAAGGGAGATAGCTGAGAAAGCTCTCACAGACTCTTACCTTTGTGTTAAACAGAAGATATTATTAATCAGAAACAACACCCTAGGGACTAAAGTCACAAGCAGGTTTTGTCACAACGTGATCTCCCCCTTGGTCTCCTCTGTTCACCAGGGAAGGTGGCTCACTCAGAGCACTGGGACTCTTCATCAGGGACTGTAGTGATAGGACAAGGGGCGATGGGCTCAAACTGAAAGAGGGAAAGTTCAGGTTGGAGATAAGGAAGAAGCTCTTCACTGTGAGGGTGCTGAGGCGCTGTCCCAGGGTGCCCAGAGAAGCTGTGGCTGCCCCATCCCTGGCAGTGCTCAAGGCCAGGTTGGACACAGGGGCTTGGAGCTGCTCCAGTGGAAGGTGTCCCTGCCCGTGGCAGGGGGTTGGGACTGGATGAGCTTTAAAGTCTCTTCCAACCCAAACCATTCTGGGATTCTATGCCAAGTCAGCAGAGACATCTAGTGGCAAAAACAGCATTAAAATATGCAAGGAAATATACTGGAGCGCTTTGCATCGTCTTTCAGACAGCGCGATTAGCACTGGCTTCCTGCTATACATAAAAAGGACTGGTCAAGGGCTCGAGGCTGTATTTCTAACTGAGCTGCTGAAAAAAGTATTGGAATGATGCTTGCCTAAATCTCCTAAACCCCAGCTTTATGGAGATAAAACACCTCTACAACTACTGCGCTTCCTGCCTGTCCTCAGCCTCCCAGGACGTTGTTCACCCTCAATCTCTAGGTTTGTGAGGAGTCGGAAGGATCAGTGCCGTGTCTGGTTCTGGTTATGGTTTTCTGGTCACGTGTGAGGGTTTCTGTATGGGCTGATTGATGTGATCCTGTCATACAGCTCAGAGCAATTTTTCCCCCATCTGTTCTTTACAAATATGGTTTTTGTTAAGAGCTTTTTGGATTCTGCCTTTGATGGCACCGGGTTTAGTTTAAAGACTCGCATTACCTATTATGTTGAACATCTTTGTGCAGCTGCTCCACTTAGCCCGAGCCTGTTCTTCTCTGGACACAAACCAGCCACCATTCAGCTTTGGCAGCTGTTTAAAAAGGAATCCAACCTTTAAGAATGCACCAAAGCAATGGCAAAATGCAGTTTCTGAGTGGAGCAGGTAATACTGCCCATTTACCTCCGTGAAAACTGGGCTTATCTTCAGTAAAGCTTAGTCTTACTCCGCATGTATTCTACAATCACAAACAATGAATTAAACGTAATGCTGCAAATGCAAAATTAAAGATGTAAATGCTGAACTACCAGTCTAGGTAGAAGCGTTTCCTTTTATAATGACTTTGCAGTGTTAATGTACCTCTCATGAAATACATTTGGCCAATGACAGGACTGCTGTGACAGCAAGACAGATGCTCAAGCAAGGGAAGACTGAGCCAGATTTTAATGGGTATTTAGCAGTGTTCAGTACTGCAACACCTTAATGACTTATAAGAACAATGGAGTGTGAGGATGTGATTGTAAGCAATCCAGGCTTGAAGTGAAAGACTTAGGAGCGCACTTAGCAAATCTCTGTTCATCACCTGAGCTGCGGTACCCAACTACATGCGCGGTCCTACCCTGACCCACTTGCACCATTACATGTTTCAGCTATCTGCAGGCTTTTACATGAGTAAATCAGTTCGGAAAACCAAACTTAGGCTCTGACGTCAACTAAGCATTGCAAAGTGAAACACTGAGACACCTAATCACCTGCTGGGTTGGCCAAAGGGAAGGTTGGGATCTCCAAAGCAGATGCGATCAGGTATTTGATGTGATTCCATACCAGCTGGGAAACATTAACAGCTTTAGAGGATTCAGTGGAAAAAGAAGGCATTAAGTGGGGGTTTTTGAGTTACTCTTTCACCTTTGGTAGTGATATTTTTGTAGTGATGTTTTTTTTTGGTAGATATGGGGGTTTTGGTGGTGATTCCTGACACATTTTAAATTGCAAAGAAAAGCACCACTTTTACCAGCATTGTCTACACCAAATCCATTAAGCCAACTATGAAGTCCATTTTTAATCATTTCTAAGCTTCCTGCTCTGCTCCTGGATGTTCTGTTGAACACCTTGGTCCCCCCACTGTTAGGGTTGCGAGGAACCTTAAAGCTCATCCAGTTCCAATCCCTACCACAGGCAGGGACACCTTCCACTGGAGCAGCTCCAAGCCCCTGTGTCCAACCTGGCCTTCAACACTGCCAGCGATGGGGCAGCCACAGCTTCTCTGGGCACCCTGCACCAGCGCCTCAGCACCCTCACAGGGAAGAGCTTCTGCCCAAGAGCTCATCTCAGTCTCCCCTCTGGCAGCTTAAAGCCATTCCCCTTGTCCCGTCCCTACAGGCCCTTGCCCAAAGCCACTCTCCAGGTTTCTTGAAGCCCCTTCGGCACTGGAGCTGCTCTAAGGTCTCTCTTCAGGAGCCTTCTCTTCTCCGGGATGAACAAGCCCAACTCACAGAAACCCACCTAATTTAACTCTGAAGCCCCCATAGGATGCAGAATCCACCCTGCCTTCTAGTTACCTGCTCTAGCACTGATTATGCACGCTGTTGAAAACAACCTTGTTGCATGCTGAACATCGCGGTCGTCCCTTGCCAAAACCCTGTCTCCAATCCTGCTGGCTCCACCAGTCCTTCCCTGTAGGCAGGCAGAAAATCAAGAACAAGAGGGCAACCAGCGCAGTTCAGAGACAACTTACTATTAGTGGCTACATCTCCTCAAGTAAATAAGGTATTTTAGGTCCTGGTTAGTTAAAGTACCCTTCAAAGGAAAGATTAGCTGTATAAGGATGAAAGCACTATCCAGACTGTAATCAGTAATATTAAGCTTACAGGAGGCTATAAAATCCTATGGCTTAGTGTGTGGCTGAACCTCAAGCTACTAGGGAGAAAGAAGAGGCCAAGAGAAAGCTTTTGCTTCAGGTGTCTCACCTTATAATAGATCTTACAGAGATCTTTGCAGCATTCCCTGCGCTGATTGCTGGGTCTGGCCAGCGTCTACAGCAAGATGCTGAGTCTGGCCAGCATCTGCAGCAAGATATTGAGCAGCATTGTTGGAGAGAATGGCAATTTTGGGGACGCTGAGATCCATTATCTCCTAGAAGAAAAAACAACGGAGGAGTTGTCCAGTGTGTCTTTTCTTTTGGGAATGGGGACGATATAAGTGAAGTAACTATCTAGCTCACACAACCGGGAAGATCTCTTTTTCTCTGCTCTGTTGTTGCAATATAGGAACCAGTGAATGTGGCTTTTGTCACTTGATACTTCATTTCAGTGCAAGCCTGAAGAGCCCAAATCCACAACAGGCTGAGCTCTAATTCCTCAGGACAGGCTTGGCTGCTGTTCCCAGAAACCTCTTCCTTCTGTTCCCCATCATTACTGGACTTGCTTCTGCAGTGTCAATCCATGAGGCAGAGGGAAACGCTTGGCCAGGGAGCGGAAGACACATAGGTTTTAAAGGGCTCTTTGGCATCAATTTCAGCTCCCAAATTATTGCTTTTCCGTGTTTAAATAATAAGAAAAGTGAGTCCAAAAAGCTGCATGGGAGAGTCAATGCAATCTCTGAACTCTCAAAATCAGGCCAATTGTCTAAATATCTAGGTGTGAGCATTGAAGCACACAATCACTTACTGAAAGGTGAGCAAGCAAGAATCTGATTCTAATTTCTAACCCAAATTATTACAATCATTAGGTTCAATTGATGGTCTTTCAATGCCATTATTTCTCAGAGTGGCAGAAGCACTGAGAATTTATATGAAAGAAGACATTTTAATGGCACCTGATTTCAAAGGCGCATTTATGGCCATGAATATACCGCTATAAAGCCTTTTGGGCAGGGCCTGCAAATCAACCAGCTTAAACCTGAGGTATCCATGATCGCCAGTCTCATTAGAAAACCTGGATGCATTTGTCTGTGATGGATGCTCTCCTTCCTGGTTTGCTTTGCTCATCCCTATGGCTCCGGAGCACATTTAGGTCAATGCAAAGAACACATTTAAAGGCAGGTGGCTCTCTGTGGTAGGCAGACAACTCCATAGGGCCACGCTGAAGGCTGCCAAGCAGCAATTTCGTGTTGTCTCTGTTTGCACAGAAGGACCTCAGCGACTTGGAAAGCACAGAAGAAGGAAATGTTTTCTCCATGACATACTATGGGCTGCCTACAATCAGCATCCTTCCTCGGCAGCTGGACTTGATAAATGTCAGCAGCCTGTGAGGCCTTTTGGGCTCCCAGTGTCAAGGAGGAATCTGAAGCAACAGGCAGGGGCAAACACCCCTATGTCAGAATTGCTCTGCTCACACTACAGCCAGTCCTCATGCTATTGGGCTGGAAGACTGAATCCTTCCAAACAAATTCAATTTGAGATGCTTACTGGGAATCATCAAGTTTAGTAATCTAGTTCAGTATGTTCTCCAATCCTATTATATGCATCTGTGTTTAAAACCTATAAGAGTCCTATTATAGAATCATAGAACCATAGAATGGTTTGGGTTGGAAGGGATCTTAAAGCTCATCCAGTTCCAATCCCTGCCATGGGCAGGGACACCTTCCACTGGAGCAGGTGGCTCCAAGCCCCTGTGTCCAACCTGGCACTGAAAATGCCTGTTTTTTCAACAGAAAAAGCAAATGAATGCCCCTGTTTGCTAGAACACACTAAGTTGCCAGAGGCAAAAGGTGCTAACATTCTGCATGCTCTTACATGCGCTATTCTTTGACTTTGACTTGATATTTTTAGCCTGGTTTCTGAAAGAAAAGGTACTTTTAAAGCCCTTTAAATGTGCTGGGGTATTTGTGAAATTAAAGAGGATGGGTACACACCTGAGCAAACCGATTGTTGAGGTCTGGGGCTCATTCTGGGAGATCCAGGCTGGATGTGAGGAAAGAATTCTTTACAACGGGGTTGGTAAAATAGGCTGGATGTGGCTCTGGGCAAGCTGGTCTAGTTGAAGATGTCCCTGCTCATTGCAAGGAGCTTGGACCAGATGAGCTTTGAAGGTCCCTTCCAATCCAAACCATTCTATGATTCTATGATCCTTCCACTGGGCCGGATCAAAGTAACTCTGCTGCAGTGCATTATAGAAAAGCCGCATAAAAAATGAGATCTTGGCAGTCCAGGAGACAAAAATATAGGGAATGCTCTGCTGAAGTTCCCTGTGACCTTTCCTACTACAACAAAATCCTGCACTTCAACATCTAGCTGCTGTTGAGAGGGCAATGGGGGAAAAGCTACATGGAATAGCACAAACCGCATATGACATTCACTCCTTCGGTCCTTCCATGCGTCCCTCTGTGGTGCATCCTCTCTTACCCCAGCGGCACAGTGCTGGCTCCGCTCTCCCACACGGAGATGGTACAGGCAGGTCATGGCATCCTGAGGGAAACCACTTCCAGAAGACATCTCCATCAGCGGCAGCTTAGCAGCAGTCACTCAGGCTTTGCACAGGCCTGAATGCGCAAGAACTTCCTATGATCTAACCTGAACTTCCCCTGTTTCAGTTTGAACACATACAAGTTTGCCTTAATTCGTCTTCAATTTAATCTTGAGAGGATTAAAAATGTATAAAATTCATAAAATGTATAAAATTTATACATAAAAATGTATAAAATAAAATGTATAAAACCAGATTATGACTTTTTACTCAAAATAAACCTTTCCTTCATTATTCTGAATTATTCTTGAATCAAAAATATTAATTCTTTTATAGCTCTGGTCCCAAATTCTTTCCAAACCCAAGAGAAGTGCTTACTCTGGAAAGGCTATGATATATTCAAATATCATTACAAAAATCCCAAACCTGCGTAATAATAACTCTTTAAGCCTTTAGTACATTGAAACATCTACTGTACAGCAGCTCTGGGACAAGCAAGGAAGGCAAACAGATGTTTTTATCTGACCTAGCACAACTCTAACATGTAATAGGATACTTCCAAGTTGTCTGTAAATGAAAATCCTAATGAAGCCCTAATGCTCAGCTCAGGGAAAGCATCACAATACTTCAGGAAATATTCATACGCTGGAAATGAAGCCATGACTGTATTAATGTCTTGTAATTAGATTTAAACATGGGAGGCAGGTTGAGAACCATAGAATCATAGAAAAGTTAGCGTTGGAAAGGACCTTAAGATGATCCAGTTCCAACCCCCCTGACATGGGCAGGGACACCTCACACTAAACCATGCCACCCAAGGCTCTGTCCAACCTGGCCTTGAACACTGCCAGCGATGGAGCATTCACAGCTTCCCTAGGAAACCCATTCCAGTGCCTCACCACCCTCACAATAAAGAACTTCTTCCTCATATCCAGTCTAAACTTCCCCTGTTTCAGTTTGAGCCCATCACCCTTTGTCCTATCACTACAGTCCCTAATGAAGAGTCCCTCCCCAGCATCCCTATAGGCCCCCTTCAGATACTGGAAGGCTGCTATGAGGTCTCCACGCAGCCTTCTCTTCTCCAGGCTCAACAGCCCCAACTTTCTCATTCTATCTTCATACGGGAGCTGCTCCAGTCCTTGTTTATCCTCGTGGCCTCCTCTGCACTTGTTCCAACAGTTCCATGTCCTTTTGATGTTGAGGACCCCAGAACTGCACACAATACTGCAAGTGAGGTCTCACAAGAGCACAGCAGAGGGGCAGGATCACCTCCCTCAACCTGCTGGTCACGCTGCTTTTGATGCAGCCCAGGATACGGTTGGTTTCTGGGCTGCGAGCGCACACTGAAGCTGGCTCATGTTCATTTTGTCATCAACCAACACCCCCAAGTCCTTCTCCACAGGGTTTGTATTAGCTAATCACCATGTATTAGCTAATATCTTTTCCCAATTTATGAGCTTGGATCTTAGGGTACAGGGTTCAGGAGGGGCTGCATATGGTGTGGATAAAGTCTCTCAGGAATAAGCTGTGTGCCTTTCACTCTGATCATGCTTCTCAATCAAAGCATTGCTCAGCAAATTTGACATCTACAAGACAAACAAGTGACTTAGTCTGGTTTTGCAGACTTTAAATGAATACATACGTATATAAAATGAACCCAAAAGTGACTTCAATAAGTGCTTATTCATAAGCAAAGAGAAGCTCTCCAGGGTGCAAAGACTTATCTCAGTGTGGTTCCTGGCACTCAGGCTGTTCTGTTGCTATTTTATTATTAAAAAAGGAATTAAACCCATATTTTTCTCATCTCAATGAGTACGTTTATGACGTCTAAACAACTCCAACAATGACATCATCTGTCTCTCTCTTCTCCAGGGAGGAATTCAGGCCAGACCGTGATATTCCTGTTCATTCCTGGAGCACAGAGCCTCACACCAAGGCAAAGGCAGCAAGCTTTACTCCTTGCGGGGGGAAATGCATGTCCCATCACCAGCCACTTTATTCCACACCTCCTACAGATCCCTCTCTATCCTTGAGAGCTCTTCAATGCCATAAATTAAGAGTTAAGGCCTGAATCCTGCAAAGCCTGATCTCTGCAGGCAGATCCCCAAGGCTGTTCTTCAGTGGGACGTGCTCAACAGTATGGTTCTGCCCATATGGATCCTATTTCTTCACAGATACTCTTTTAGTGATATGCACAACACATGGCATAATCAGCTGCAGCCCTTGAAGTGGCCTCTGATTTAATAAAACAGATGGTTCACCTTTAATGTAAGTCCCTCAGCAGAGAAAGGAGGTCAAGTGTGCCTTTAGTTGGCTGCTAAGGTGGGTGGGAATGGAGGAGAAGACGAGGACCCCAGCTGGGCTTATATCATAGAACAGTTTGTGTTGGAAGGGACCTTAAAGCTCATCCAGTTCCAACCCCTGCCACGGGCAGGGACACCTTCCACGGGAGCAGCTTGCTCCAAGCCCCTGTGTCCAACCTGGCCTTCAACACTGCCAGGGATGGGGCAGCCACAGCTTCTCTGGGCACCCTGGGACAGTGCCTCAGCACCCTTGTAATGAATATTCCATTAAGTGTTACTTTGCAAAGTAAATTAAACTCATAATGAACATATTCTGTAACTGCAGCAGATCTAAACCTTCCAACTCCACTGTTTCTGCTGATTCCTCACTACTGTGTCAGGGAGACTGCAATTCTCTGCTTTCCTTAGGGAAAGCAGGGAGCATTAGAGGTCTGGAAATTATCAAATATGCCTACTCTTGTATAACACCTATTGTTATTCTGGGTTAGCAACTGTTCCTTGAAACAGATCCAGTGAAGAGATTTATCATAATCTTCTCAGAGTAACTGGGAGGTTTCTGCAACACAGATATGCAGTGCTGCACAGAACAGAGCATGCAGGGAGCAGGATGGCTGCAGCCTGCATCATTACGTGGTTCATAGAAGCATAGAATCATAGAATGATTTGGGTTGGAAAGGACCTTAAGATCATCCAGCTCCAACCCCCTGCCATGGGCAGGGACACCTCACACTAAACCATGGCACACAAGGCTCTCTCCAACCTGGCCTTGAACACCACCAGCAATGGAGCATTCACAACTTCCCTGGGCAACCCATTCCAGTGCCTCACCACCCTCACAGTAAAGAATTTCTTCCTCACATCCAATCTAAACTTCCCCTGTTTCAGTTTGTACCCGTTACCCCGTGTCCTGTCACCACAGTCCCTAATGAAGAGTCCATCCAAAGCATCCCCACTGCATATTTTAAGTTTCTCAGTTTATAGCATTGTTAAACATTATACTATATTAACAAATAATCTGCATATAAACATCTGATTTTTAAGACAAAAATTAAACACTATAGATAGGAATGAGATTGACATCTCTGATAAATTAACTCGTTTGTTTGTGTACAGAGCAACACTGTGGCAAATGTCTCAGTCATGGCAGTGAGTTTTGGACACAAGACCTAAGATCAGAAGCCAGAAAATTTGTCTTCCAAAGAGTTCACAATGACCAAAGATATCACATAAGAAAGGCCTAATTTCAGATCGTAAATGGACTGCATCATCTTCTGGTCACGAAGGAACTGAAGGGCTATAAATATTAGTTTGTATGAATCAAAACAAGTTGACAAATGCAAGCTCACCAAGCACCAACAAGGAGTCCTAGAAATACACATTATGTATTATGTTACAAAGGTTAAAATCATGTAATACGAGTAATGACTTGTTAAGAGGCTCGGCTTTTCCACTGGTTCTGGTCCTTTCCTTCTTTACAGCAGAACCTTGGCAGCCACAGCAGCAGGAACCAGATTTCTGCAGCCAGTGACAGAGGTAACACTGCAGGAGACAGAATGCTTCATGCTGCTTTAAGATGCAAGTGATTTCCAACAGGAATTCTGTCCATGGAAGAAAGAAATGGACTTTGCATGTTAAAACAAACATTCTTTCATAAAGCACAGTAAGGAAAATCCACTTTCATTAAAGTCATTCTTAGCAGCAATACTTAAAACCATTTAAAAAGACCTATTGCTTCACTACAGTGTGCCAGCACATTAGGTCCAAGAAAGGTAAACACCTCAGATACACTGTGAAATACATAGTGCCCGTAACTGGCAGGATCTGTAAGATGATAACCCCCTCTTTCTCAAGAATCTGTTGAAAAAATGGGAATTAAAGTTTATTATCAGTATTTGTCCCATTTTCTGACACTCCTCTGTCAGTCTCTGACCTGCTCTAGCAGCAGCGTTCTCTTTAAGATTATATTACTGCATTCCACTTCAATCACATCCTTCTTCTTCACCCTCAGAAATGAGACTGGAACTGCTATAGTCTGTAAATGGTTTTCCTCCACACAAATCTCTCAAGTTGAAACGGTATTTCCCATTGCAATCTGTTATTCCTTTGTTCCTCTGTCTCCTACCAAACCACCACTACTACAGGTTCCCAAGTGGATGCACTGGTATGTCTAGAAAATGAGGCAATCCTCACCAGCAGGACAACTCAAACAGGCTAAATAGCGAGCTTCTGATCGATTACAGACAATCTGAGCACCTCTGTGAAAGGCGGCGATGTGACAGAGCACACCAAGAGATCAAGGCTCTTGGAGAAGCTATTTAGCAATGCCAGTCACAACTCAGCATCTCAGCTGAGCTCCAGAAGATGCTCCAGAAGCTGAAGGAGCATCTGACTGCACTTCCCTTCTGCCATTTGTCTTGGTAAGTCATAGAATCATAGGATCATAGAATGGTTTGGGTTGGAAAGGGCCTTAAGATCATCCAGCTCCAACACCTCACACTAGACCAAGGCTCCACATGTTGCCAAAGGCTCTGTCCCACCTGGCTGTGAACACTGCCAGGGATGGGGCAGCCACAGCTTCTCTGGGCACTCTGGGCCAGCGCCTCAGCACCCTCACAATAAAGAGCTTCTTCCTTCAACCTGAACTTCCCCTGTTTCAGTTTGAATCCATCACCCCATGTCCTATCTCTGCAGTCCCTGATGAAGAGTCCCTCTCCAGCATCCTCGTTGGGCCCCTTCAGACACTGGAAACTATGAGGTCTCCACGCAGCTTCTCTTCTCCAGGCTCAACAGCCCCAACTTTCTCAGCCTGTCTTCAAAAAAGATCTCATTTACAGAGACAGAAAGCAGTCTTTACCTCTTATGGCCAATTACACAGCAATGGCTTATCAATCCCTTTCTGCGATTATGCCTGTAAGCCTGGGCTCATCTAACCTGACTTCACTGAGGCCACAAGCACCTCACATGGGAACTCACAGACCTTCCCAGGATAAGAAAGATTTACTTATTGGTTTTACTGAATCTGTAATCGAGACCTTCTTTAAAAGACAATATTCCATATTATTTCAAGTTAAAAAAAGAAAAAAAAGCATTTTTTAATAGCATTAACAGAAATCTGGCTGTTCTCATATAATAAGAACAAAGCAAGCTATTAGCTAAAACACTTTTTACTGATTGAGGCAACAATTGCATTAACATGAAAGCATGCCAGAAAACATGTATAAATAGCAGTGGAAAGAAAAGATAATCCTTTTTAAGAGTAATTTTTATTACTCCAATGTAAGTAAAAGCTCCTGAAAGCACTTAATATTTACACAGCCACTTCAATACCACAGAATCACAGAGAGGTTTGTGCTGGAAGGGACCCTAAAGCTCCTCCAGTTCCAACCCCTGCCACGGGCAGGGACACCTTCCACTGGAGCAGCTCCAAGCCCCTGTGTCCAACCTGGCCTTCAACACTGCCAGGGATGGGGCAGCCACAGCTTCTCTGGGCACCCTGGGCCAGCGCCTCAGCACCCTCACAGGGAAGAGCTTCTGCCCAAGAGCTCATCTCAGTCTTCCCTCCAGCAGGTGAAAGCCATTCCCCTTGGCCTGTCTCTATAGGCCTTTGCCCAAAGCCCTTCTTCTAGGTTTCCTGTAGCCCCTTTAGGCACTGGAGCTGCTCTAAGGTTATTTTCAAGTTTATTCTTATTGTTTGACTGCATTAAAACATTAAGAACTGTATTTGACATAGTTCTGACAATCAGACAATTTTCTGCTTTTGGAGGCCATTCCCACTGCAACTGGGAAGTCCATAAAAGGAGAACTGTAAAGTTACAAAACTGGCATGCATCAGGAGAGCTGCAAAGCTTAATTTCTCAACCATTTCAAATTTCATCTATTTCTGCCTGTTTCAGTTCAAACTCCCACAGTTAAAAACACTGTATTTAGCGCTATCTCAAAACAGAATCATAGAACAGTGAGGATTGGAAAGGACCTTAAGATCACCCAGTTCCAACCCCCCTGACATGGGCAGGAACACCTTGCACTAAAGCATGGCACCCAAGGCTCCATCCAACCTGGCAGATCAGAAGCACTGTCAAATTTTCCTGTGTGTTAAGGCAATTCCACTTTGGAAGTGCAAAAAACAGAGAAAGAATTGCCAAAACTAACAGGCACCTTACGAAGGAATACACATTCTCAGAGAGGCACAGCTTTACTAAGAAACCCAATACTATATAAAAAGCAATTCACATTTTATTTTCAATTGCAATAAACTGTACAAAAATGTTTCATTCTTGCCAAAAATAACAGCAATATTTTCAATCTTACATCTAGACAAACAACAAATGCTGATTTTAATCCTTCCTAGGTAAGTTTACAAATAAACAGACAAGAAGATGCACAGGTTTGTGTCAGAGTCCGGATAGAACAGACTGAATGGAATCAATGTTAAGTTTTTAGTGTCTTTTGGGAATTCCCATACTCCTGCCATGCCTGTTAAAAGCCTAAAAGAAACAACAGGTTTGTGTCTCACACAAAGGAATGTAAACAGTCACTAAGAGATTTAAGAGGTTGAGTCTTCCAAGGAAACCATGAACGTACCTCTATGTCACTAACATTCTCTTTACATTGAGTGCAGTCCACAGCACTGGGATCATGCCATAGCTGAATCCACTCTCCAAAATGACATTTAAATAGACATCAAAGACTTCTTTTTAAAAAGGCTTCCAAGAGAATAAAATCCTAAAGTAACAGATCTGAAATGGTCTATACTCTTTTTAGCATTTTGGGGGTGTTTCTTTTCCTTATCCTAACTCATAAGCAAATATGTAGCAGCCCCATCAGATCTATCACCACAATGTATTTTTTCCAAGATGCAATACATCAGCACCTAGTTAAGTTAAAAAGCACCTTTGCAAAGAGCATGGGCTTGATTTTGTTTGCATAGCACATTTAATGCAGACTAACAAACCATAATCTGAGTCACTGACTGACTGCTTCAGTCTAAGACCTACAACGGAAACACAGCTGCAGTGATTTGAGATTTCAGGTTTTTTCCCCCTCAGAGTTGAAGCTTAATTAAAAGCTGTTTCAACAGCTTGGGTAGAGCTTAAAAAATTAAGCATCTCCTGTTACTTCAGAGTTGTTTGAGGGAGTAAAGTCTTCCTGAAACTCGGCTTTATAGGGATAGAGTTTAATGTAGGTGTCCACCATTAAATCCAAGTCATGTTTTATGTCAAAGTTAATGTTCAGCAAAGCTAAATTGCTTGACCTTTGTGTTGTCAAGGTGTTCTTCAGGTAGGCCTTTAAGCGCTTTCGTCCTATTTCGTACTTCTCATTCTCCACTTTCATCACTGGAAGTATGCACAAGACTTTAAGCAACGCGTAAACGTTAGGGAAAAACTTGATGTCAGGCAAGTGAAGTGCTTCATAAATAGTAGCTGGGAGTTCAATGTCTTTTCCTCTGTGCTTCCACTTGATTCTCCAACAGTGAAGCTCAGCAGAAAGTGTGTCTGGATTAGGCAAGTCATTTTTGTACATGTCAGCGTGATGCTCCTCAGACGTGTTGAATTTAAGCTGCCCCATGACTGAGGGCACCAACGACAGACACTTAAGAGCTTTTAAATGTTGTTCTGAGAATATATCTTTTAATTCTTGAATAATATGCTCCACTGTGGGGATACTAAGGATTTCTTTGTAGTAGTTTTCTGACGTTACCTCAGAGGCAAAGTTCCCCTGTTGTGCCCTACGAAACTTTCCTGGGAGCTTAATTTGTACATCCAGTTTTGTAGCCAGATTTGTTGCTTCCTCAAACCAGAATTCGTGGTAAACTTCAATATTCTCCATCACTTCGTTCAGAGAATGCAACACTGCTGTCAAGCTGCTGGCTGCAAAGAACACATCTGACGTTTGGCCTTGGAGATTTTTCCCAAATGCTCTTGTAAAAGAGAGGACGTTTTTCAGAATGACAACAGTGACAATGAAGTCAAAATCTGTTAAAGCACTTGAAAGTACAAATGCTCGACCAACAATGCAGTTGTCCCACCTGACGGATGAGTCGCTGCTTACCGCATCCAAGCACAGTACTAATGCTTGCAGCAGGTCCACTAAAACCTCAAACATATCATGCCTGCCTGTCCACTGGGAATGGCAGATCTCCTTCAGATCATTACCCCTGTCCTTGTTGTTCTGAAAAAGAACAGAAATTGTGTTGTCCAGTTCTACCAGTAATTGTGGAGACTGGCTGAAAAGACAGCAAACCTCTTCAATTGTTCCTAATGCAATGGAAACACTAACAACAGGAACGGATTTTGCCAGCCAAATATTTAAGGCACAAGAGGAACACAACGTATACACAGCTTGCGGATACTTCTCCAAGAGTCTCGTAGCCACAACTTTCATTTTAGAAGCAAACCCACTGGAGACGATGTAGGCTTGGCCTCGACAGTACTCCATGTTTAGACCCCACTTCTCAGTAATAGTTGTGTGGAACTTAACAGCTAAAATTTCAGGGTCAGCCTCATATGGTAAAAACCCGATAAATTCTTCTCTTAGATTATGAGAATCATCAACAAATCTCACCAACACAGGCAAATGCTCCTCTCCTGCTATGTCTACTACTTCATCGGTGACAATAGAAAAGAAGTGTGAGTCTCTTACTTCCCTCAGTGTCTCTTCTCTAACACAGTTCTCACAGATCTCAAGCATTTGTTTCTGCTGAGTTTTTGAACAGTATTCAAGGTTGACTGCAGTCATCTCAAATCGCTTCCTCAGAACTTCATCTCCAGCATTTATTCTATATTCCAGTAGAGCCTGAAAGTTATCGGAAGCAAAAATACCTTCTGGAAGCTCATCAACATTATGGCCATCCAAAGGAATATTTTGTTTACCCATTAGGATCAGTATTTCGAACAAAGATTTAAGGTAATCTTTGTTTTCTCTTTCTTCCAGTGTTAAGGGGACAGCTTCTTCCTCTTGTTCTTCCCCTCCTTCCTCGGAGACAGCGTTCTGTTCATTGTTTTCATTCAATTCTTGAGTTGCCTGCTCCCGTTCAAAAGGTTCATCAACTACAAAATGTAAAACACTGTGTCAAAATAACAGGACTAAAATGTAACATTTGCTTTCCCTTACTATCCCCATTTGCTTTATGTTACTGGAGTTTAGAGGCTAATGCTTCCAGTTTAAAAGTGAATAGGTATTTCAGAAAGTTATACTGACTGTTTCAATCAGGCAGGAACTCAATTATCCTTAAACCACGACACTGACATATATAAACTTACAATTGTGTGTCCTGCATTACCTTGTCAGCCTTAAGTGAAAAAGGTTTGTATGAACTCAATTATTTGGGCCACTTACTCTTCTGTTGCTTCAGTGCTCTTATTTCATCTTCAGTCTTTAAAAAACAAAAACAAAACTTGTATTGATGATAATGTCTAGCACATGAGCTTAGAATATCAAAACACATCAAGACCTGATATAAATATTGTAGGTGAGACCATTTTAAGAGTGTTAATATATACCAGTAAGTGCTAGAAGGTTAAAGAGAAGGTTTCTTCAGGCAGTTTATTGCTGCCATGACATGTATTTATAGTATCATAGAATAGTTACAGTTGGAAAGGACCTTAAGATCATCCAGTTCCAACCCCATGCCAGAGGCAGGGACACCTTCCACTAGAGCAGCTTGCTCCAAGCCCCTGTGTCCAACACGGCCTAGAACACTGCCAGGGATGGGGCAGCCACAGCTTCTCTGGGCACCCTGTGCCAGCGCCTCAGCACCCTCACAGGGAGGAGCTTCTGTCTAAGAGCTCATCTCAATCTGCCCTCTGGCAGATTAAAGCCATTCCCCCCCCAGCCTGCCCCTACAGGCCCCTGTTCAAATTCCTCCTCCAGCTTTCTTTGGAGCCCCTTTAGGCAGTGGGAGCTCCTCTAAGGTCTCCCCTTAAGAAGCCTTCTCCAGGCTGAACAAGCCCAGCTCTCTCAGCCCAGCTCCATAGGAGAAGAGCTCCAGCCCTCATGATCTTTGTGGCCTCCCCTGTACTCATGAAAAAAGGTCCACGTTCTTCTTATGTTGGGGGCTCCAGATTCACGAAGAAATATTTAGAAGTTGTCTGTAATTTTCCAACATATAAGCAGAATTTAGGAGTTGAATTCCTCTTAATTGTCAGTATACTTATAACCACAGAGATCTAGAGACACTCTGTCTATAAATGACACAAAAGAGGTATTAACAAGACACAGTTCCACCAGAAACTTCTTGACCTTGATTTTCTACATGGATCATCTTCTCAGTAAATAAGCTAAAACAAATATATGTGAATTGGTACAGACATAATGGGTGAACTGAAGATCACAATCAATATGTAGCAAGAATTTCAAGGTACCATGCATAAGTTGTATTCAGAGCTGTAATAACAAGCAAAAGGAAGCTATGCACATTCTATGGAAGACAGAATCAGCTCTGGATAAACATATTTCATTTTCCAGATTATTTCATTAAACCTTCCTTTGGAGATAAAATTTGTAACAGCATAATATTTCGGTATTTAATTTATAACCAGCAAAAAGATAATAGAATAGGCAGCCCAGAAAATGCACTCCAGTGGTAACACGGCAGGGAGTTGGAACTGGATGATCTTAAGCTCCTTTCCAACCCAAATCATTCTGTGATTCTATGATATTCTTTAACACTTCTGTGTAACAGTTCCACATGAATTTACTTGTCTTTATTGTTTTAATGTTAAAAATAATAGTAATCATAAATCTTACATGAAAAGCTTACCAGCTCTTTTATCCTTTTCCTGTGTCTGCTGTGGGGATTGTTCAGGTGACTTGTAAGATCAAATATGGTTGGCACAGCGTTATCCCGTAAAACTGTTCTGTAAGGGCTCTGTAAGAAGACAGATGTCCAGATTAGGGATTTCTTTGGGAAATTCTTACTGTATGCACACAGAATAACCCCTGAATTTCCCCGTGCCCTTTCTTTCCCTCTTTTTAAAGTATTTTCATTTTCTGATGTTCCAAAACGCAGAGAAAGCCATGCTATGCAGTTCACATTCTAGGAATAGGACAAGGGGAAATGGGTTTAAACTGAAACAGAGGAAGTTCAGGTTAGATGTAAGGAAGAAGTTCTTCCCTGTCAGGGTGGTGAGGCCCTGGCACAGGCTGCCCAAAGAAGTGGTGAATGCTCCATCCCTGGCAGTGCTCAAGACCAGGCTGGACAGAGCCCTGGGCTGCATGGTCTAGTGTGAGGCATCTCTGCCTGTGGCAGGGCTTGGAACTGGATGATCTTAAGGCCCTTTCCAACCCAAACCATTCTATGATTCTGTGACATGAAGAGAACACTGGAAATGAGAAGAGAGATACTAAAGAAAACCCCAACCCAAACCACAGACACCTTTTCCTCCCCATTATCTTCATATCATAGAGCCCAGATACATTAATTTTAACTGGCTGCAATATTACCATTTTGTTAAAACTAAACATTCTGAATAAAAAGATACTTATGTATGAGAAAGAAAACCTTTTGTTACTGTTGTGCTGTTTTTTATCACTTATTGCACAAAACACTACTGTGGAAGATCATACTGAAGGAAAATTTACCTGTCAAATGAGCAGGAAGAAGAAAAGACTCCTAGATGGCCATGTAAAGGTTTCTAGCGGTTAAATAATACTAATTCAAGTAAAACTCCGTATTTTGGATATACTGTAAATGTATGGTGTCTAAACTGGCTGATTTCAGCAAGTACAAAAATTTAACTGATGACATCTCCACCTGGCATTTAACTGAAGCACATTTTAAATAAGCAGAGTTTCATCAAGCTTCATTTCAGATTAACTACTCCCAGTGTTCATGTGTTTGTTTCTGGGATGCTGGCTAATCAGAGACCCTATCCCACCTGACACCACCAGGAGCTCAGAGTCTAACCTGTGTATTTGAATTATCCTTTGGAACGAAAATACTGATATCAGAGTGAAATTCAGCTGTTAAAATCAACAAGAACTGAAAGCTATAATTTCATCAACAGGAAACAGTGCCATGATTTTAGCTGGATAAAACATAACAGGAACCAAAAGCTTGACAGACGCAAAGAATGTTTAAAGCTCTTGGCCACAACAGAGTGCAACTTTACCAAGTAACACTGTGTACACACTGCAGTAATGCCAGTTATCCAAATTTACATACTTACATATAATAAATTTATGCGATAAAATGAGCACAGCTTAACATGAGGACCTGTAGTGAAGACCAGTGCTCCACAAACATATTAAAACAGCACAAGCATCTCTCCTTTTCTCTCTGACTGCTCATTTCCACCTCATCCTTTGTGCCAACACCTGAGAGTCTGTGTGATGCCCTGGACCATGACGAGGATCCCAGTTAAGACTAAGGGATTGATTTTCCCAGGGACCAGTTACTCAAGGACTCAAAGATTAAAATGAGCATTCTGATGAAAATCATCAGTCTCACTTTACAAGATGCCACAAACAAGAGCTTGTTTTTACTTACACTTCTGCATATCATAGAAGTCTCAAAATGCTTAGCACACAATCTGTAATGCTTGTTGAGTTGATCTGGAGTTTTATCTTCTAAATCTGCCCTTCGACAGTTCTCTACCCATCTTTGACACCTGTATGTAAGCAAAAGAATTAGCATGTTTTAAGATAAAATCCTCCACACTTCAAACTGTACTCAGAACTGGAGTGAGGTGAACCCTGCCCTTCATGGGACAGTTCTGTCCACCTTCTGTCATAACACACCAGCAAATCTACTAGAAAGCTGGTTTTCTCCTTCTGCGCACCACTTAACACCACCCCAGCAAATTAAGGAATCTTTTCCCTTAATCTAGGTATTCGGGCTAGATATGAGGGAGAAGCTCTTTACTGTGAGGGTGCTGAGAAGTGGTGAATGCTCCACCCCTGGCAGTGTTCAAGGTCAGGCTGGACAGAGCCTTGGCCAACAGGGTCTTGTGTGAGGCGTCTCTGCCCATAGCAGGAGGGTTGGAACTGGATGATCTTAAGGCCCCTTCCAACCCTAACTATCCTACAATTCTAGGATTCTATATTCTTACCTTTGTCTCAAACACACCCACCCGACTGTTCATGAAACCTGACCATTTAATTCTCAAGAATTCAATCCTTACAGAAAAAGCGAAAAGAGAAAGATGATCTTGTAAGCTAAAGTCAAAGTTTTCAAAGGCAGCCATTAAAATTGTCTTCTCCACCTCCCTCCAAAATACAGCATTTATCATTTATTGTGGTCACTGGGGAGTTCAGAGGAGATTTTTAAACAGTGAAATTTGAAATTTTAATAAGAATAAAAGAGAAGCTGCATGGAAACCTCACAGTACCTTTCCAGTATCTGAAAGGGGCCTACAAGGATGCTGGAGAGGGACTCTTCATTAGGGACTGTAGTGATAGGACAAGGGGTGATGGGTTCAAACTGAAACGGGAAATTCAGGTTAGATACAAAGAAGTCCTTCCCTGTGAGGGTGGTGAGGCACTGGAATGGGTTGCCCACGGAAGCTGTGAATGCTCCATCACTGGTGGCGTTCAAGGCCAGGTTGGACAGAGCCTTGGGTGACATGGTTTAGTGGGAGGTGTCCCTGCCCATGTCAGGGGGTTTGAACAAGATGATCTTAAGGTCCTTTCCAACCCTAACTATTCTATGATTCTACACACAGACAGTGTTCACATGCCTGTAGTTTTCCTTAGACGCATATTTTTACGCTTATTTTTGCTTTGGATTAGTTCTCTGAGATATAACACAAAACTAATGAAACACTTCCCCTAACAGGGACTCTTTTTCGATATGAAAAATACTGTTTCCTCTGGTGAGCAAACCACTTGCAGTAACTGATGCAAATGCATTAGTCAGCTCTTATTTTCCCCAACAGAATCTATACAATCACTTTCTTGCTATGGATTTTTGAGCAACAACACACACAGATTATGCACAGCTACTCCAGCAAAACTCATCTGCTATTTTATTTGTTCATTTATACATTTACTGCACAAGACTCCAGCAGCTACTGATATCTTTATTTAGAAGTTAAAAAAAAAGTCATTTCCTTCCTCAACAGGAGTGAACAGTCAGCAGCTGCAGCAAAGAAACCCAACAGGATGCCTGGGGACATCAACAAGGGCATCACCAGCAGAGATAAAGATGTCCCCGTCCCACCCTACTCAGTGCTTGTCAGGCCTCCCCTGGAATACTGTGTTCAGTTGTGGTCCTGCTGCACAAAAAAGATGTGGATGGGCTGGAGAGGGGCCAGAGAAGGGCCACAGGGATGATCCAAGGACTGAGCAGTGTGTGAGGACAGGCTGAGAGTGCTGGGGATGTTCAGCCTGGAGACGAGAAGGCTCAGGGGAGACCTTATCCCCGTGTGCCAATATTTAAAGGGTGGCTACAAAGATGATGGAGATTTCCTCTTGACAAGGAATCCTATGGAAAAGACAAGGGGCAATGGGCAAATGTTACTCCTGGGGAGATTCCCACTGGACACAAGAGGGAAATTTTTCCCAATGAGACCAACTAGTCACTGGAATAATCTCCCCAGGGAAGTGGTGACTCCCCAGCATTGGGCACTGTTAAGATTAGGCTGGACAGGGTGCTGGGCCATGTAGTCTAGGTCATGCTTTGCCAAGAAAGGTTGGAGCAGATGATCCCTGAGGTCCCTTCCAACCTGGGATTCCTATAAGCCTGCAAAAATAACGCACTTCCTTACACCTCGTCACAGAGCCACCACTTTACAACAGCCATAAGTACACAGTTGATAACATACAATACAGATGAGTAAAAACCTTCACATGAACACAACTGATGATTTATTTGTTCATTATTTAACTATACAGGGTGGTTACACAATCCCTCCTTCATCCTAGGATAAATCCTTCCCCAGTCAAACTCAAGAACAGAGACAACACCATTATAAAGATTTATAGTGATATCACAATAAGTCTACACCAAAAAAGCAGAAGGAACTTCCACTTCAGTCTCAGACTTATATTACTTTACTATCCATCACTTTGCTACACACTCTTCAACATGGACTCATTTTTAAATCACGTGTTGGGTTTCATCCTAATTGGTACATGTTGGCAATGTCCAGGAACCTACACAGAGAAGTTATGTGAAGAGTCTGCTATTTCAGTAGGGCAAAGTGAGGTTAAGCTCCCCACAACCCAGTTATTGCTGAAATTCATGAAAGTGAAAAAATTACTCAGTCCACTTAAAACCAAAAGGCTTTAAATATGCTTTTTGAATCCTCAATTAGAAAAAGATGGGTCATGACCCAGGAAAGAGCTGGAAGTTATGAGAAAGCAATTTTACTACTATTTTTGACTGCAAACACAGAACTGCTGCTCGTAGGGGCAAGGAGGGAGAAAACCATTTCATGATTACTCAACAATTTAGGAATTAAGGTTGTCTTGTTGGATGTTTTGATGGGCAGCCCAAAAGAGGAAATCCAAAGCTCTGAGTGGATTCACCATCATCTCTACTTCAACTGAGGGCAATAAAGGGCAACTGTGAAGAAAAAAAAGGGGAATCTTGGGTTACCTCACGTTGTGCTAACTCCCCTGAATTGCCTTCTGGCAACCACAAAGTGGTGTCAGCAATGGTGAATCTAGAGCTGGCATGCAGCTGTCAAGGACAGACAAAAGCCTGAATCCCTTCACCTCTACTGTGGCTACCAACCAGAGAACAAGTAGATACTAGCAGATCAGATTAATGAGTGATGGCAGAAGAGCTCTTCACAGAGGGTTTATTCAGGAAATGAGTCTCCCAAAGATTAAATTAACCACCCAATACCTCTCTCCCTCCCCAAATTCTTCTGTTACAGCTGCAGCCACTGCCTTTTGTGCTGAAGTCAACACTGCCTGAGCACATGAGCCAAAAGAAGCCCTTAATGTGTAGAGCCCCATTTTATATTCTCTGTTCAGACACAGGTGCCGAGCTCCTTGCCCAATCAGAGCAGTGGATTAGCAACCGGAGCTCTAGACATCTAGGAAATTCTACTGGGAAAGACTGGAGCGTTGATGCTCTCTCTCAGGGAGCTACAGGGCTGGAGGACATGATGGAGGTTATGTGACGGGACTCAATTATGCCAACTCCAACTCAGTCTGAATTCAGCCTTTCAGTCTTGTTATGAGTTTAGCTCCTAATCTGACACTCTTCAAGGAACAAAGAATGGAAGAACAAAATAAAAGGAGATCAGACCCCTGAAATCACCCAACATAGCCCTGCACGGTGCTACCCAAGCAGCAACTAAAAAGATTTTGGGAGAAAATTATGCATAAAACTTTCTTCAGCTTTTTAGTATTCAACTAATGCACTTTGCATATGGCTGCACAAGTGCTTTAGTTGCAAAATGTCTGGCACAAATTAAAAGCCACCTCAATGCCATATATGACACCACTATTCAGGTATTGTTCCTTAGCTTTTAAGGTGGTTTTCTTCAGTCACAAGCTCTACATTTTCAGAGATATGCTGACATCTCATGGAAGCTCTAATGGCATTTTACTGAGGCGTAAGAGTGTAAACCATTATGTTCCCTCCATACAGGTCAACTAGAGCTGAATAGCACCTCTTTGCTTAAGAAGTATTTTGTTCTACTCACACCTCACCATAACTCAAACCACGACGACAGAGTCAGAAACACTGATGAGAGTTAGACAGATCTTTCTGGAGAGATCACTGCCTGGACTGTACAAACCCATAAAATATGCATCCTTTTTGAGGTAAGAGAGGCTATTTACATTAATATTTGATATGAAGAGACTACATACCATCCATTAAATGCAAGTGGTTCTTTTTTCAAAGCCTAATCTGTGCACCCCTTCTCTTTTTCTCAGGTAGTAACAATAAATGAAGATAATCTTCAATAACTAGTCAGCTCTCTCAGCCTTGCTAACACTCAAAAGATCAGGCTTGGAATGCCTAACTGGAACTGCTTAGCACTTAACTAGGCAAAATATAAAGGCAATTATTCAGTTATTGTGGAAAACCTGAAAGCTGTAAGGTAGCAGAGACAGTCTACCTGGGACTGTGTTTCTCACTATTTATTTATTTTTTAATTCAAATAATAATGCCATTATTCTCAACTTCCTCACTGGAAGTTACCAAGTGCAAACAACACATTTTTGGCATAAAGTACTTTGTTCACCAGACCAGTTTGACCTATAATAGTGAAAGGTTTCTATGACTGCAAGCAGCATACACAACACATCGTCATTTACAACTGCAGATGACTGCTGCAGTTCAATTGAGAATAAACCACTTACACCTTCCAGTCTATAAAGCCAGAAAGCTGCATTTATCAATATTTAAATGCTATTGTTAAAATAAACTATATGATCAACTTTGGACATTTTAATATAGGTTTAAATGAGAAAGGTTTAAGATATAGCGGGGTACTTGTAGAGAACTTAAGAACATCGCTTTTGTCATTTCCTGTTTTTAAGAGCAGAACTAAGACTCTAGAAACAGTTTAGGTATAGCTTATCCTTCCTTTGGACAGTCGAAAGGTCTAGATTATCCTTCAGAGTCAATTTTAACTCTATTTTCTATTATTCTGTTACAACAACAACAGCTGTATTAGCCTGAACTACTTTAAGGGGATTATGAAGCGAAGAAATTACACACACTGTAGAAACATAAGCCAGTACTTGGAAACATAGAATCACGTCTGTGATCCACTTTAATGTTTGCAAATGAAGCACTCATAAACCTATGTTGTTTCAACTCATTGTAGTTGAAAAACATTGGATTTGTCTTCCAAATAATTATTATTTCTAAACTTACACAAGTGGTGGTTAAAAGTAGTAGTATTCTAATTCTGAAATGCTGTTAAAAAAAAAAAAAGCCCGACCTTTAAAATTAGTGTATTGTTTAATTACTTGTACTCCTTTAATATATCACTGCATTGCTACCATGGAAAACAGTCACTCAAGATGTCTTTCAAAAGGAAAATTTTAATTTGAAAGGGGTATTTTCTTTAAACAGTGGATTTTCACGTATTGACCAACTAGACAGGACTCAGATTTTACAGCATAGACTCCTTATAAATTAGACTAAGTTCAGACAGCAGAAAATCTCTTCCATTCCACGCAAACTGCAATTGTTCCTCCAACTCACAGGATGGAAAGTGGAATGAATCAATTCTGACAGCAAATAATACAAATTAAGTAGGACATACATATACAGAGTGATAGGATAGGGGAAACGGTTTTAAAATGAGAGGATAGATTCAGATTAGACATTAGGCAGAAGTTCTTCCCTATGAGGGCACTGAGACAGGGTGCTCAGAGAAGCTGTGCCTGCCCCATCGCTGGCAGTGTTCAAGGCCAGGTTGGACACAGGGGCTTGGAGCAACCTGCTCTAGTGGAAGGTGTCACTGCCCATGGCAGGGTGTTGGAACTGGATGAGCTCTAAAGTCCCTTCCAACCCAAACCAGCCTGGGATTCTATCAAAGATTAAGAGTGGGCAATCAACTACTTTTATTTCCATTTTCATTAAAAGCATAAACGTATATAATAGGGTTTGTACTGTAAAATCTTGCATGTCTGGGCATCAGAAAGCTGTTTGGTTACTCCAGCTGTAATACAGGCATCACGTTGACCCAGGAGAGCCTGATGACGTGTCTAAAAACACAGCTTTAAGCAGCAGCTACTACTTAATACAAGCTTTCGTATCTTCACGCAAAATCAGTTACAGGGAACTGTTTTCTTACAAAGACTATGTACCCACCATTCCCATGGGTTTTACAATTTTCTGGAAACCAGGTCAAGCAGCTTCAAGGAAGCAATACACATATGGTGTATGTGTGCATGCGTGTGCATATATATATATATATATTCTACATCTAGTTCGGAGCAATCCCAGGCACAGCTACAGGTTGGGCAGAGAAGACATTCAGAGCAGCTTTGCGGAGAAGGACTTGGGGATGTTGGTTGATGACAAAATGAACATGAGCTGGCTGCAGTGTGCACTCACAGCCAAGAAAGCCAACTGTATCCTGGGCTGCATCAAAAGCAGTGTGACCAGCAGGTTGAGGAAGGTGATCCTGCCCCTCTACTCTGCTCTTGTGAGACCTCACTTGGAGTACTGTCTGCAGTTCTGGTGTCCTCAACATAGAAAGGACATGGAACTGTTGGAACAAGTGCAGAGGAGGCCACAAGGATGATCAGGGACTGGAGCACCTCCCGTATGAAGATAGGCTGAGAAAGTTGGGGCTGTTCAGCCTGGAGAAGAGAAGGCTGTGTGGAGACCTCAGAGCAGCTTCCAGTATCTGAAGGGGGCCTACAGGGATGCTGGGGAGGGGCTCTTCATGAGGGACTGTAGCGATAGGACAAAGGGTGATGGGCTCAAACTGAAACAGGGGAAGTTTAGATTGGATATGAGGAAGAAGTTCTTTACTGTAAGGGTGGTGAGGCACTGGAATGGGTTACCCAGGGAAGCTGTGAATGCTCCATCACTGGGGGTGTTCAAGTCTGGGTTGGACAGAGCCTTGTGTGCCATGGTTTAGTGTGAGGTGTCCCTGCCCATGGCAGGGGGTTGGAATAAGATGATCTTAAGGTCCTTTCCAACCCTAATTATTCGATGATATACATATATAAAAGGCATCAAGAAATTTCAGCCCTTGTTACCTCCTGTTAGGAGATAAGGGGCATTGCTTTAGCACTTATGCACCTTCCAAAACTGTGAGGAGCAAGTCAAATGAATTTAGGAGCATTATGTAGATTTAAAGATGAGCTTCTTATAACAGTTTCTATGTCTAAGTGCATGATTTATTTCCTGCAGCTTCTCATTCACACACTTCTTGCTCTACCAGAGCACCATCCCTGCTTTTCACCCACTGGGAACTTGAATATCCTATCACTGCTGCTCATGATGCTTCACCACTAACCATAGGATCATAGAACCATCATCCTTGCAATCCTGTGTCAACTGCCTGCCACACTGGTGTCCTGTTGTTACACACATATATCATCGTCCAGCACCGCATCACCTCAATACACACAGACAGATTTCCACCCCTGAGCCAGTGCTGGACTCCCCACAACGATGGCCTCCCCAGTCTCCTCCTATTGCTCCTGCACCCCTCCAGCCGCCCCACACCTCCAACAGCCATACACCCATCCCATTGCTGCCCCACACACCTAACAGATGCGCAACCCCATACACCCTCCCATACTACTCATACCCTCCTACACTCCTCAGAGCCAGGCAGCCCCCCATAGCCTGACACTCCCTTAGAGCCAGGCACCCTCCCACTCCAGTCACAACCAGGCAGCCCCTCAGACCCCCACTCCCCTCAGGGCCAGGCACCCCTTCCACGGCTCATCAGCCCACCGCTCCCCTCAGGGCCGGACACGCTTTCCATGGCCAATCAGACCCCCGCTCCCCTCAGGGCCAGGCACCCCTTCCATGGCCCATGAGACCCCCACTCCCCTCAGGGCCAGGCACCCCTTCCATGGCCCATCAGACCCCCGCTCCCCTCAGGGCCGGACACCCCTTCCACGGCCCATCAGACCCCCGCTCCCCTCAGGGCCGGACAGCCCCTCCACGGCCCATCAGCTCCCCGCTCCCCTCAGGGCCGGACAGCCCCTCCATGGCCCATCAGACCCCCGCTCCCCTCAGCCCCACGCACCCACCACCACGCCCACGAACCCCACGGGGCCCCTCCACCCCGGGGTGGGCAAAGCAGAGGCCCCGGCAGCGCATGCGCAGGGGCCCGCCCGCCTCCCCGCCGCGGCCCGCAGGGTCCCGCCCCGCCGGCACCACAGCGAGCAGCGGCCTTCGGCGGGGGAAGGCGGCAGCTCCGAGCGGGGCGTCTCAGGCTGAGGTGAGGAGGCGCGGAGAGGGGGAAGGAAGGAGGGAGGCACCTCCCCGCCGCGGAGTGTGCTCAGGGAGAGCGGCCTGAGGGGAGAAGCGAGCACCCTCAAGGCGCTGCATCGCGGGCTGCCTTCGTGAGGCGGCGGCAGTGCCCGGGTGCGGTCTCACCTGACGGGGTCCCGGGGGAAGCGGAAGAAGGCGAGGTCGGACTGGGTGCTCTTGCGAGTGCAGTTGGGAGCCGCGCAGAAGTTCGGCATGGTCCCGCGGGTTGGCGCCGCTGCCCCTTTAAATGTGCCGGAGGGAGGGGAGGGAAAGGGGGGGTGTATGTGGGGAGGAGGAGGATGGGGGGGGGGAGGGAGGGAGGAAGGAAGGACGGGGACGGGGTGGGGGAGAAGCGGCTCTACACTGCTGTGAGCGGCCGGGAGGATTCACCGCCGCCCTCCGCCGGGACAAGGGCCGCCTCCTTCCCACGGTGCACCGCGGCCGGCGACCCGTCGGGCAGTGCCCATGCGCCGCGCTGCGGCGGCGGCGCCCGGATGAGCGGTGCGCATGCGCGCCCCCTAACGGCGCTTGGGTCTCTTTGTGGTGGGGAGCCGTGTGTGTGCTGCCTTGGGTGTGTTTACCTTAAAACCGGAGTTGGGATGTGGAATGCAGCGTATTCTGGTTTTCTGATGTGTGTTTTATTATGTTCTGCGATTTAGGAAGGTGTTACTTTGAAGCCTGGATGGATAACGAGAGAAGACTAGAGAAGAGAAGCTTCATGGAGACCTCATAGCAGCTTCCAGTGTCTGAAGGGGGCTACAAGGATGCTGGCGATGGACTCTTCATCAGGGACTGTAGTGATAGGACAAGGGATAACGGGTTCAAACTTCAACAGGGGAAGTTCAGGTTGGAGATAAGGAAGAAATTCTTTACTGTAAGGGTGGTGAGGCACTGGAATGGGTTGTCCAGGGAAGTGGTGAGTGCTCCATCACTGGTGGTGTTCAAGGCCGGGTTGGACAGAGCCTTGTGTGCCATGGTTTAGTGTGAGGTATCCCTGCCCATGGCAGGGGGGTTGGAACTGGATGATCGTAAGGTCTTTTCCAACCCAAACTATTCTACAAGCAAGGAATATGTTAAGCAATGAAGTAATCAAACAGGGAATATGCCTGGTGTGAAGGCTTTGTCTGGTGTGCCAGAGGTGAAAGAAAGCTTAGGAAAAAGAAACAGGAGATGGAAAACTGAATGGCTGGAAGAGGATAAAGAGTCATTCACCAAATATGGTTTGCTAGTAGTTTGAGAAATCATGGAATCAGAATGGCTTGGGTTGAAAGGGACCTTAAAGCTCATCCAGTTCCAATCCCCTGCAGTGAGCAGGGACATTTTCAACTAGATCAGATTATGCAAAAATAGGTGAAGTAGATATAAAATCTATAAATGCTGACGGCAAATGATAATTGTTTCAGGTATAGTAGTGCTGCAATGTGAGAATTCAGCTGTGATATATCTTCTCTATATATTCAAAATCGCGTAAAAAAGCATCCTGACATGGACGTTGTTGGGCTTTGGGAAGCATAAATATAAACCAGGGAAAGAGAGAAAGTCTTTGTTGTTTAAAAAAGTGCATAAGGGAAAATAAACGAAAAAAATTAGTTATTTGATTCCTTTTGCATGGCTTCAAGACTTGTAAGCTGTTTTGTATAACAAAAGCTGTCTTTTATAGGAGAAAGCGTTGCTATCAAGTGTCCTGCAAACAAGGAGTCGCACAATATATTTCATTGGAATAATTTCCATAACATTATTTGGTGTTAATTATTTGCCAGGATTCTAACTTGGGCATGGAGCTGAGTTAATTCCTTTTAAGTAGTTTTAAGCAGTCATTTAAGCCAATGCTAAAGGTAAGTTTTGCTGCATCTGTCTGCTTTCACTTCACTGGGCTGTCGTCAGCGTTCATACGCAGTGAACTGGGTAAGGGACTTAAGTCAGAAACTAACTCTTTTTTAAATGCACTTATTTACCTTTAGGTTAGATTTAGTTCAGGTAATGCCATGTGATTTGCTGCACAGATTGCATAAATGCTCACACTCAAGAGAGCAGGATAATTTTAAATTGCTGTAATAGTTTGGAAATACGGCTGCATAATGTTATGTGACTTTTAAAACCTGTTTCAGTTGGAAAAAAATACTTCTTTAGCCTTAAATAATGAGAAAATTGAGAGCATCTTCTGCCCAAGATGGAAGAGCCTTTTCTCCTCCAAATTGATTGCCAAACAAAAGCACCTGTATGCTAAACCCCCTTTTCTACAAGTGTGTTTAAGGCTCTTCTAAATGTGTGTATATCTGTATATGAACTTTCCTAATGAAATTAAACATCCTGAAGTCTGCTGGATGATGATTCTTATGAGGAGACTAATTTTTAAGTGATTGCTATATAAGGGAAAGAAAATGAATTTAATTCTTTTCAACAATATTACTAGAAGGCCATTACCTATAAAGAAAATCAGTTTATTACTTAGTTGGAAATTATTAGCTTCTGTTGTACAGTACAGAAATCACAAAACCCCTTCTTTTCCCTGCAGAATAGCCTTTGAAGTGCACATATATAATCCATATGCTGGTGATTTTGTGTCTTAGATAATGCTCTAGACTGAAGTATTGCTCACAGCATATTTCCAAGTATGTCTTTGCCTGTTGACATTGAGTGGGGATTGCATATTGCAGTAGTGATGTGGTATATATAATCTCTATTCTCTGGATAAAGGTAGGGAATTTTTTCACATGGATTTTTAATTGCCTTTTCACCCCTCACTATGTCTTAAGGTCAGCTGTATCTTAAGTCCAGGATTCCCTATCACATAATAGCAGTTGCAAAATGACTTCTTTAATGTATGTCTGGAATTGAGCTGCATGTCTCTCCCAGGGTGGAAGCCAGTGGGGCTTGATTTTACAGTTAAAGTATGATTGTGTAGTCCTGCAGGTTTCCTGCTATTAAAAACGTATTTGCAAGAGAGTATTTGAGGTCTGAAATGCTTTCATGACTCTTACTACTATTACATTCTCTTGCAAGTCATACAGCCCCATTTTGTTCGGTTAACCTGTGCATAGGAGCTCAATAGATACGAGGTTAATCCTGTGGAGGTATTTTAGTAAATGTGTATCCAGACACGCTGAAATTCACAATGACAGGATGAAAACCAAGATGCTTCTATCCAGGGTTTGCCTACAGTTCTGTAGAACTAGCTTCACTGACAGGGAAGGGATGGGATCCACAGGGACCTGACCAGGCTGGAGAGGTGGGACTGTGTGAACCTCATGGAGTTCAACAAGGCCAAGGGCAAGGTCCTGCCCCTGGCTTGGGGCAATCCCAGCACAAACACAGGCTGGGGGAAATCAGATGGAGCAGCCTGAGGAGAAGGACTTAGGGGTGCTGGGTGAGGAGAAGCTCCCCATGACCCGGCTTCAGTGTGCGCTTGAGCCCAGAACCCCCCCGTGTGCTGGGCTGCACCCCCAGAGCGTGAGCAGCAGCTCAGGGAGGGGATCCTGACCCTCTGCTGCTCTCTGGGGAGACCCCCCCTGCAGTCCTGATCCAGCTCTGGGGCAGCAGCACAAGAGGGACGTGGAGCTGTTGGAGCGAGGCCAGAGGAGGCCATGGAGCTGCTGCGAGGGCTGGAGCAGCTCTGCTCTGGAGCCAGGCTGAGAGAGCTGGGCTGGGGCAGCCTGGAGAAGAGAAGGCTCCTGAAGGGGAGACCTGAGAGCAGCTCCAGTGCCTAAAGGGGCTGCAGGAAAGCTGGAGAGGGGCTTTGGGCAAGGGATGGAGGGACAGGCCAAGGGGAATGGCTTTAACTGCCAGAGGGGAGACTGAGATGAGCTCTTAGGCAGAAGCTGTTCTGTGTGAGGCTGCTGAGGCACTGTCCCAGGGTGCCCAGAGAAGCTGTGGCTGCCCCATCCCTGGCAGTGTTCAAGGCCAGGTTGGACACAGGGGCTTGGAGCAAGCTGCTCGAGTGGAAGGTGTCCTTGCCTGTGGCAGGGGTTGGGACTGGATGAGCTTTAGGGCCCCTTCCAACACAAACCATTCTGTTTCTGTGATTCTATCATCCTGTTATCTATGGAGCTGCCTTTGTTATCCAATCTCTGCAGAGTAATCAAATACATCCTTTACAGTTGAAAGACTCACTTGCTTCCCAGCACTTCCAGCACACCTTAAGCTAAAAATATTTAGTCAAAATCAGGAGCAAGTCATTTACTGATGATTTGATGTGAGCTGAAAAGTAATACATGGTCTGTTGAAACATTAAAAGTGCAACCGAAGGGAGAGCACAGAAGCATTCCTAAAACAGAACACAGATCGCATCTCAGCATGGCTAAAGTCTGCTAAATGCTAATCTGGGATGTGTTCTTTGAATTGCAGAAGCGTGCTGGAGTCAACAGTGATTTTTAATGCTTGTATGTGACCACAGATAAGGACACAAGTCATGCAGTGGAGTGATAACTGTAATGCTTTGCTTTATTCCCACTCTTTCTATTCTGAGAAGTGGCTTTGCTTTCTTCCCAGCAAGTTTACACGTTCTTCACAAGTACACCACACTGCAAGGAGGATGGAGGTTTGCATCAGCCTCCCTGCATTGCACAGGGTACCAACTTTAATTCGCCTTTTGACGTGGCGCAAAATAACACAGTTTTTGTCATTATCTCAGGTTATTTAATCAAGTTATTGCCTCGGTGTAGTGAAGCGATGGATTTAAGCCTTGATGATTTTAGGTACTTTAAGGAGTGAAGCTCTTATGATTTGTAAAATAACTGTGTATGTTGAATATAATGTGTATTACTTACAATAGGGGAAAAAAAAATCTCTTGGTAACTTGCAACACTAACCTGTGTGCAGTCAAAGCAGTTGAAATAGCTTTGGATTTAATTACAAATAGTCCTTGGGTGACAGTGCCTGTGTCTGACAAGCCTCTATGTAAAAGGCTCCTCTGGCAAGTCACTGGCACTTGAACGTTGCTGAGGGTTCTGCTCTTATCTTAGCCAGGATTAAAAATGGGATTGGAAAGTGTTTGAGGAGGGAGAGTGAGTTTAGGAGCGATCTGAGGGCAATGGAATGAGATTAAAATAGAGTTGGTTGTGTGAGGAAAACTTACCGAGTGACTGAATAATCTCTTAAGTGGAAACCCCATTGGTTAGCCCTTTAAATCAGAAACCAAACAAAAGACAAATAATTTCTTTAACTTCTGTTAGAATTGAGGCTATTTCCCTCATATGCAAGACAGCAAATACTTTAAACCGTCTTTAAATTCCCTGCAATTTTAAATCACCTGTAACGCTGCATTCATCTTACTGTAAAAGTATAGTGGGTTTCTTGCTTCTTTCCTGAGTTGCTGATAGACTGAGCCAAGTAATATGATTTTTTTCCTCGATTTTCCCAATTTTGCTTTAGAAATAAGGCTCCTGGATGCTGAAAATTCACCGGTTACAGCAGACAAGGAGCAGCTGCGCACTGTTCCCGTGCACATAGTACCTCAGTGATGCACCTCTGTTCTACCTGGGAAAGGCTGCTCTAAAAAGGAAGGATTATTTCAGTCTGTATCAATTAGGTTGTAGCCATGCGAGTGGAGATGCAGTTAATAACCCACAGCAAGGCTGCTGTGCTCGTTTCCTATGAGCCCCTGAAGAGCTGAGAGGCACAGCTTTGTCCTGGTGACCTGGGCTGCACACAAATCACCTCCCTGCTCCTCCCTTGGGCCATCTCATGCTTCCGAGCTCATTGTCTTCCCCCTTCCATTGTCTTTGGTGATAGAAGGAAGCGTGGTGAGACACACATTATTCTGTTAGTGCCCAGGAAGTTTAATTAATTAGAGCAGTGTCTGTAATTGATGAGAATCCTATTATTTAAGCTGATGGAGGATCTGAGGATGCCAGGTTGTAGAGAACAGAAAGAGCAGGAGTGCTTGATGGTCACTGCATTTCTTTACTGAAAGGGAGAACAAATTTTGCCTAAATGCATATATTGGAGCAAATTTTTGATTCCTTGGGCACTTAAGCTTCACTGGACAGGGTACTGGGCCATCTCGCCTAGATCGTGCTTGGCCTAGAAACCAGATTATTCTTGAGGTCCCTTCCAACCTGGGATTCTATGATCCTTAAGAAGAGTACCCAGCAGTATGCAATTATAAATAATAATGTGTGGGTTTTGTATATCACCGTCATTAGGTTTTAAATGCTTTGTACAAGTGGAAAATGGAGACATGGAGAGGTGATACAAGTCATGCAGTATTGCTCCCCAAGTCACTATCAGATGAAGAATACTTCATGTCCTGATGAGTCCCAGTTTCATCTCTGCTGGCTGTAATAGGAATGCTAATGGTGAGCTGCTGTTAACACTTTTACATCTAAAGTATTAGCCTAATATGACCAAGCTACAGAAAATCAGTGACTTCAGTTATAACTATTTGACTTCTGAGCTCCCCTCGACCACCAGAGAAAATAGATTATTACAAACTCCTTTTACCCTGTGGGATTTTTACACTGTTGAGCATTGCCTCCTCAGGAAAGAACATGAAACACTGCAGCTCTTGGTAAGTTTGTCTCTTGGTTACTTTGTGAACAGTCAGAAAGTGCTCTGTAATTTTGGGCCTCTTTAAATGATGACTCAGACTGAGGATGTAGGTAATGAGCACTAAGAAAGTGATTAGCACCTAGAAGGCAGCTAAGGCTAGGAAAAGTGATGGCATTTTCATATTCTGCATTTTCTTCCTTTATCCACACTGAATTCCTCCATTTTATATGAATTTACTGAGGATATGTGGGAAATTCAGCCGTATTTCTGTATTAAAGCAATAAGCCCAAACCATATTGGCTTTATTTTCATGGTTTTTTAGCCTATAATTGGAACACTCTTGACATTTTGTTCCTCACACATAAATGCTGTTAAGTCTCAGCCTCCTTCAGGTGACCTCCCTTGATTAGGCTAGATGATCCAAGCTGGCTGCATGAAGTCATTCTGAGTCCAGATAACCTTAATTTAGTCTTATGGAAAGATCAATGCTTCTCCTGGGACTTGTTAGTGCTGTACATCAAAGAGAGCAGTGATTTTCATGGCTTGGAGGGACTTGACTCAGGGACACCTTCCACCGGAGCAGCTTGCTCCAAGCCCCTGTGTCCAACCTGGCCTTCAACACTGCAGGGATGGGGCAGCCACAGCTTCTCTGGGCACCCTGTGCCAGCGCCTCAGCACCCTCACAGGGAAGAGCTTCTGCCTAAGAGCTCATCTCAATCTAAATCTAGATCTAAATCCAAATCTAAATCCAGTTCTAAATACAAATCTAAATCCAAATTTCAGCATCTGCTGCTCTGCAAGGGACAACGTTGGTGGATCCATCCAAGCTGATGGACTACTGCAGAGCTCCGGCCTTGCTTCAGGTTACTTAAGCTTTAGAGAACTGATTATTTACATGTTTTGGGTGGGTTTTTGCCTTTGCCCATGGTATCCCACCCTCCCATATTTATGGGTAATGGAGAATTGATTGTAGGTTAATCTGAAATAAATTGCAATGTTGCTGCTGTAACTACAAGCACAATTTGGCCTTTGGACTTCCTGCATATTCCCAACTCTAGGTCTTCCTTTTAATAAAAACAAGAAAGATTCATGTAAATCGTCTTTAGAAACACAGCAATCACAGCTTCAGACACTTCATACATAACTGGCTTGGTTTTTTCATCTCTCTTCTGTTCTGCATGCCGAAGGAAATGAAGCGTATACTATTTCCTTGAGTACATACATATGTATGTGTGTGCGTCAGTCCACTCTGCCCATAATAACTTTTGATCCTGTTGGTGAATTCCATCCACGTTTGGAATAAAAAATTAAAGATCTGAAGAAAATAGACCAAATTGATGTAATGAAGTTTAATGAATATGGCCCTGAGCAGGCTGAGATAATGTATTTGTGTTCTCTCTGAGCTGTGTTGTTAGCAGAGATTTCACTGGGGAGCATGTATGAGAGCAGAGTGCATTAATAAACAAACCAAGTCGAAATACTCAGCTGAAATCCACACCTTAGTAGATAAATTTACTTTAATAATAGAGGGTTTGGTATTTTCTTGCTTGTGGAATGATTTATTCTACAAATATAAGGGCCAGCTGTTAAGCACATCAGAGGCAATAAAACCGATGCTCTGCTGGAGCATCAGTTACAACTGATGAATAAACCTCAACAAGGCTATTTTGTTCTGCTGAGCAGCAGGGCCTGTCCTGCTTGTGCCTATTGATCAGAGCAATCCAACAAACAGACACGTTTCAGATAGGGTTGTAGTGGAGTCCCTGATATGCAAAGGAAGACTTCAGCTTGTGGTCCTAACCTGGTCTGCATCATCCTCAGGTTTGTGCAAAGCTTAGGACATTTATGAAGTAATATAATGCAGAGATGATGCTATTTGCCTTCAGCTGGTTCTTGTTTAGGAAGGCATTAAAATAGGAAGGAAAATTGTTGTAGCTCTCCCACAGCATCATTGTTTTCAAGTTCTTGAGTTATCTACACCGCTGTGAAGAACAATGGGAAACTGCAAGTGAGAATGTGTTCACCAGTGATCGCATTGAAGGAATATTTCTATCTATAGTTAGGTGGAAATAGCAGCACTCACAGATCTGGAAATAGGTGGTGTGATGCACCCCATCCATCCGCCTTGGCTTCACCTCAGCCAATGTCCAGCTGGTTCTGGCATTATGAAAGCAAACTATAACAGGGGTTTCTGGGAGACAGGGGAATAAGGAGGAGCCTTTCCCTCCTCTTCATCAAACTCGCCGGCCCCGGGGTGTCTGTTTGCTTTGCAGAATCAAAAGGCATGCAAGAGGGATCTCAGGCTCAACAGGCTCAACAAAGAAAGCATTCAAAGATGGCTTGAACAATATGTATTTAATGAGAAGACCTTTTCCCAACTTTGTGTAATGAGATCAAGGTTTGTACTAGCATTATAATATAATATATAATATAATATAATATAATATAATATATATTATATTGTTATATTATGTTATTTATATTGTTATGTTAGAACAATATATATTTAATGAGAAGACCTTTCCCCAACTCTGTGTAATGAGATCAAAGTTTGTACTAGCATTTTTATATTGTATTATGTTATGTTACATTGTTATATAATGTTATGTTATATTTTATATAACATATAAATTTTATATAATATTATATATTTTTAATATAGCATATGCTATGTTATATTTATGATATTTTTATTGTATTAATTTCATTTATGTATTCATTTTGCACTTGCAGAGAGCAGGCTTGCTGTATCAAGTAGTATGCATTCCCCACCCCCTTTAAGGGACCTTAAAGCTCCTCCAGCTCCAACCCCTGCCATGGGCAGGGACACCTTCCACTGGAGCAGCTCCAAGCCCCTGTGTCCGACCTGGCCTTGAGCACTGCCAGGGATGGGGCAGCCACAGCTTCTCTGGGCACCCTGGGACAGCGCCTCAGCACCGTCCCAGGGAAGAGCTTCTGCCTAAGAGCTCATCTCAGTCTCCCGTTTCAGTTTAAACCCATCGTGCCTTCTCCTGTCAGTCCCATTGCTTCTCATCGGCTGCACGGCAGAGGTGCTGCGGTTTCTGTTTCTTATCTGACCTAAGCACTTCTAAAGAGGTGCAATTTACTGCTGATCTCGGGCAATCCGACGGTAGAAGTCACAACCGCGGTTAGACACAAAGCAGCCGCCAGGCCGGGACTTCGGTCGCTTCACCGGGACGGCGGGACCACAACGGGAAGGACCCCAGCCCGGAGCGGATGCGACCGCGGCTCCGCGCCGCGTTTGACAACGGCCCGCACGTCACCGGGGCCGGGCTGAACCCGAGCGGCTGGAAACAGCCCGATGACGTCAGCAGGTGACGTCACCCCCCCTTCCTTGGCAGAAGCGGCGCCAAGCCCTGAATTCCTGCAGTTTCGGGGCGCGTGCGGTGCCGCCGGACCACACCGAAGCGGAACGCGCCGGAGGGAGTTTGTCCGCTGCCGGCGCCCGTACCCGCGGAGGGGCCGCGGCGGGACGCCCTTCCCCCGCTTCCCTCACCCCCCCGAAGACTACAACTCCCAGCATGCCCCTCGCAGCCGCGCATGCGCTCCCCGCGCCATCTTGCCAAACCGTTTACATCCATCTCCTCGGTCGGAGGCGGCGCCGGGACTACAACTCCCGGCGTGCTCCGCGGCTCCCACGCATGCGCCGTGCGTCCCGCAGCCATCTTGGCCCGGGGACGCGCCGCCGCCGCCGCCGCCGCCGCCGCCGCCGCCAAACAAACCGGAGCGCGGCACCGGGAGCGAAGCCGGGGCCGGGGCCGCGCCGCCGAGGAGCCGATGTGCCGGGCACGGCCGGGCAGGTGGGTCCCGCTCCCCGGCAGCGCCTCCTCGCCGTGCCCCGCTCCCCGGCAGCGGACACGGGCAGCTCCGCTTCCCCCGACGGCGGGGACCCTCCCGGGCCCCCCTCCCGGGCCCGCGCCTGAAGGCCGCTGGCGCTGCCCCTCCGCGGCCGCCGCCCGCCTCTTCCCCGCTTCGGAGCGCGGTGGGGATCCAGCGCCGCTGCCAAGGGCCGTGGGGGGCACCGGGGAAGGGCGGGCGGGGAGGCTCCAGGCGCCGTCTGCCTCCTTCTAACCCCGCGCTGGCGCCGGGGCTTTTGTTCCCGGTGCCCACCCCCCCCGCGCTGTGCCGTTCCCTGCCCCAGCCGGCTCGCCCCGCTCGCCTCCGGCTCCTCTTTCTCCCTTTATTATCGCCGTTGCGACGGGGAGATGCGGGTTCTTCCCCCGCCGCCCCCGGGATGTCGCCGCGATGCGATGGGGCGAGGGGGTGTTCCCGTGTTTTGGTTTGGGGTTGGTTTGGGGGGGGGGGGGGGTTAATACTGGAACGCGAATTTTCACGGTGGTTTTTTTTGTTTTTGTTTTTTTTGTTTTTTTTTGCTGTTCTGTCATGTAATGGGCTGGTGCTAAATGCGTCCCCCGGGGGGAAGGGGGAGCGTGCGGTTAGCTGTTGAAGAGTTCTTATAATAGGTGCTCTGTGCATAAAGAGAGGGAGGAGACTGGAACATCAATTCGGAGAAGCGTTTCGGCGTGAAAAAGGGCTTGAGAAGGAGGTGGGAAACTCGGTAAAAAGGCTCGGGTGATGGAGCTGAGCTACGAGAATATAGGAAGTCCGTGCCCTTGTGAAAGTGCCGGATTCCTGCATGGCGAAGTGTGCCATTACAAAGGTTGGAGTGTGGGGATGGGAGGGAATGTGCCGGTGGAGTTGTGAGCAGGCTCAGGAGAGTTTGCATCAATCGGTTTGGGGAATCAATACGTGACAGACTCTCTCTTACTGTATTTATCTTCCTTTTTCCAGCGAGGCTGAGCTCTCCGTGAGCGCACACAGGAGGGGAAGATGCCGGTGGTGTGGCCAACTCTATTGGATCTCAGCAGAGATGAATGCAAGAGGATCCTTCGCAAACTGGGTACAGTAAGATGCAATTTGTGGGTCTGTATGTTTGCCCTTTTAAGATTTGCCTGCCTGCTGCTTCCATGGAATACGTTAATGTGTCTACAGGCAGCTTACAAGTCATTTCCTGCATTCTGCATGTGTCATTGGTTTGACAGCCCTGGCTTCGAATGATGTTTGGCAGATGCTCTCCGCCAGGGCAAAATGAATAGAGCGGAATTGGTTTGGTTTGGGCGAGTATCTTATGGATGCCCTAATCCACCTCTGCCCTCGGTGGTGCATTGCTGTTCATTTTATGACCGTTAACATGCACGGGATACTCTGTGAAAGGAGGTTCCTCGTTTGATTTTCAGTTCTGTGTTAGGCACCTTTTTGTACCAAAAAACCCACAGGAAACCCTGGTTTAACCGGCACTGTGGGGCTGAGTTCAAGTAATGAAGGTAGAAGATGAATCTGTGATGGTTTGTGATCTGCAGTCACACAGATTATCAGGGAAGTGTGAAAACAATGTGTTCTCAACTGTCATAAGAACAGGAGCTTTTTGCATTGTTCAATATCTGAGACCCCTGCCTGACAGGAGATGTATAATGGGAGGCTTTTTGGTGCTCTGTCCTCGTAAATGTGTGAGACATGCTTTTGTATTTTGGAAGGCAATAACAATATTTGCTCTTTCCTCACCCGGCCATTTTGGGCTACCACAGGAGACAGTTCTTTGTTTGACCAATGATCTGATGTGGTGCAGTCATTTCTGGGTTCTTAAAGATGAATTTAGTTTGTTAAAGTTTTTTTTGCCATTTAAATGATGCATAATATGAAAAGAGAAGAAAAACCCCATAGGTTTCTTGTCAGACTTTGTTCTGAGGAGCATAATGTAGGAGATGATGTCAGGAGGAAAGTTGAGACTCCCTATAACTTCCTATGCCTTGCGCAGCTCTTCTCGTTCTCATTTTACTTGGACGTTAAAAGATGATATGTTGTACTTCTTAACTGTGCCAAGGCTCTTGTACGTGCTGAAGCTGTCGCCTTGATCTTCTGAGAGTTGAGAATTTATTTTCCCTGTTTATTTAATTTCTTGGGAATCTGGGAGTTGCATTCAGTTGAAACAGCGATGTTGCACACAACATTCTGACTAAGCTGTGCACCCATTAAGGTGAGTACCCTCGGCCTTAAGCAAGGCTCAAGAAGTACAAAAACTAAGAGAAAGCGCAGGATGCCAAAAGGTTTGGACCGGATTCGTGCTGCTGAATTTTGTTAACGTAGCTCTGCTGGCTGGGAGCATGGAAAGAAAACTTCCACCCCAGCTGCTGGCAGAACCTTGCTGGTGCAGCTGAGCCAAACAGAACTGCAGCTACACCTCCTTCAGTGACATAACCTAGGCTGACAGGAAAAGAAATAAATAATAAAACCCTCTTGCTGTTCTTTTTTCCTTTCCCTGTTTTTTTTCTCCTGGCATGAGCTGTGTCCCCGCAAGGGGGCCCTGCGTATGTAACAGAGGGTCGGAGCCCGTAGGAGCCCTGTGTTTGCTAGAGAAGAGAAGCTTTGAGTTGAAATCCATGTAACTGCAGGGCTGGAGGGTGAAGGAGCACGGGCAGTGGGAGTGAATAGCTGTCTAAAGGTTATATCCAGCAGTATTCATCTGCTTTAGAGCGTCCTGCTTTTCCAGCTCTCAGCCCAACATCCATCATGCTCCATCCCGATTGAAATGCGGTTGTGTAGGTGAGGCTGAAATGCATCCTGAGGTGTACAATACCTAGCATAGTTCTGCAGCATTTGTGGTTTGTAACTGAATAAAGGCGTGATCGTAGCACATTACACTTGAAATAATGCTAGTTCTTTGTGAAACCTGTTTTGTGAAGCCGTTTGATGTGTTTTCTGTTGGAAAGAGAGCGCACCATTTAGTGATTGCTTCATAGGCACACGGTCACAGAATTGGGTTGGAAGGGACCTTAAAGCTCATCTAGTTCCAATCCCCTGCCACAGGCAGGGACACCTTCCACTAGACCAGATTGCTCGAAGCCCCATCCAACCTGGCCTAAATAAGGGTACGAAGCCTACTTAAAACTGTTCTGAAATCTTTACTATCTTCCAAAGGGCCAGAATGTGCATTTTTAAAGCCCTGGTGTAAAGGATCTGTATCAAAAATGCAGAAAGGAAAAAGAAATCTAATAATGATACAGTTGTATCTGAGAATTACTTCATCTTGTTAACAGAGAAAAATAATTAGTATCTTAAACATTGTAACATGTTTGTCTAAATAAATGTTGATATTAGTAATAACCATTGCATTAATTAGCAAATGTTTTATAACTGAAGCTGCAAGCGCTTCCATAGGCCACTCTGCATCACTGTGCAAGGCTGCATGGTTAACCAGGGCGACTCTTTGTGTTTTGTCTGCTTAATCAGGACAGGAGAGCAGGACTTCTTTTCAGTACAATTCCTTGATTTCATTTGTAAATTAGCTCTTTGGAATCCTAAACCGAAAGCTTTTCAGATGAGCAGCGCTCTTTTCTTTCGCAGCAAGCATCAGAAGTGTTAGGTTTTGGCATGCCCCTTTTATTTTGGTTAACCGGGATATGTTGTGGGGTTGGTTTGGGTTGGCCACTGAAATGGGGGTGGCAAAGCCAATTATGGAAGTATCAAAAGAATTTGTGTTTCTGGTTTAAAGCAGGAGTTGCAGTGATGTTTCCTTGCACTGTGTTAAGCTTTGAACAACGAGTCATTCTTTGGCAAATCAGCAGACTCCATTATTTCATTAGGTGTATTTTCACCCTGCTTCAGAGGACACAATTCAGACATTTCAGGAGCCTTTGACTGTTTGATTTTTTTATTGAAGCACTCATGGCATGACATTTACATAGGTCACTTGGAACTGATAAAGTCACCTTAAATGAGAGTTGTATGTTCGGCGAGTTAATCTTTGTGATAGTTCTACAGTTAAGACGAGCCGCATTGTTTCTTTTGTGTTGAGCAGGTGTAATTCAGTGTGTTGTGTCCTTTTCAGATTCAAGTAATTGTACGTATCAAGTAAATGGGCATAAAGGATTGTTATGATGCTATTTAACAGACTGGAGCTGATGTTCTCCACACTCATTAAGGAAAGGCATTATGGAAAAATCAGTTGCTCTTTTGATAGTGCAGTTCTTTTTTCAATTCAGGCTTTTCTGTGGAACTTTCAACAAGGATATATGTTAAGAGATGTTCTTCTGCTTCTAGAGAATTCTGAGATACTCTCAAATTTGGGGACCGTTTCTTCAAGCTTTCTGGTTGAACTGTCAGCTCAGAGCTTGACATATTCGGTTGGGTTTATAAACTAGATAATCCTCTGTGATGAAAGAATTGTTTCATAGAAAAGCTGTACGCTGCAGAGTAATTGACTACGAGAGTTCTAAATCATCAATCTCTTTTGATAAGCACTAAATAGTTAAAGACATGTTCTTCTTAATGATTTTGCAAATTAATAGAACACTGTCAGACATTCCCCCCCCCCCCCCCCCTTTGCTGTGAGCATGAAATAAAATCCTATTTGTTCTAATTCTTCAGAACTGGAAGCATATGCAGGTGTCATCAGTGCCTTACGTGCACAGGGAGACCTTACGAAAGAGAAGAAGGATCTTCTTGGAGAACTCTCTAAAGTGCTTAGGTAACCCTGACCTCTTTAAAATCAGATCCAGCGACCTGTTTTCTTTTAAGGTATTGTGTGCAGTAGGATCACAAAGCGAATCTTAATTCAGAGGAGAAATTCTCCATCTTGTGGAGGTTTAATTCCTCTTCTTCTTTGAGTTTTTAACAAGGAAAACAACTGTGCCTCTGTGATTGAAGCTTTGCTGTTTTGGTGCTTTGTGAGATACAGTGTTAAAAGCTTACAGGTAGCTCATGAGTGTGTGCTGGCTTCATCAAGGTAGAACTACAAGGTCGTCTTCAGGAAAGAATGCTGTGTGTTCTGAGCAAATTTTTCTGCCACATGCTTTAAATGTATTGCTCTCATTAGGAGGTTGGATTCTCGCTGTTTGCTGTGAACAGCAATGTTCTTTTTATCCTTCAGTAATATTTTTGAGCAACAATACATTCATTCTTTCTCCCTGTGAGAGCAAAAGTTAAGTGACAATCTCTTAAATGTAAATGCTTGTTCCCTTTCGTCTCTTGAGTAGATTATTCATAAGTTTAATTTCAGGCTAGTGGTTTTAGATAAATGTCCCTGTCTCCCTTTGACTAAAATCTATTGCTGTTTTTAATAGTATTTCAACGGAGAGACATCGTGCTGAAGTTCGGAGGGCAGTAAATGATGAACGACTAACGACTATTGCACACAAGTAAGCTACAGGTCAATTTCTATGTGATATCAAAGGTACCCTTTGGAAAATCCATCATGTCTTAACTGAAAGATAGAACTTTGAAGACTGAGTTAAAAAAACTCTGGGAAGTTATGTGGTGACATCAGTGTCCACCCTTCCTGCTTGATGCAGCTGCTGTGCTGGCATCCACTGGGCTGGTTCCTCCTTGTGTTTGCTTTCGCAAGCTCCACATGATTTTGAGAGGTGGAGAGGAGCAAGAGGGCAAGTGCTTTCATATCTTTGGTAGTTACTTAACTGCCTTATATGAAGAACTGTCTTTAACCGGAGCAGGATTGGAAGTGTCTGTATTTTTCTTCTTTTTCTGTTACAGCCATTGATTTTTGACTATTGTAGATTAGGTGTCATGGGGAGAAAAAAAGGAAATCACACAAATAGCAGGCCAGTTTGAGTTAGCAGTTATACAATAGATCCAGGACTTGCCAAAATCAGCAGACTGTTTTAGTGCTGCAGGAGGACTTTTAACATTTTAGTGTTTCAATGTCCAAGTTTAAAGAGTTAGAAGTATGCAACCAACAAAACCGACCAACTTCCTTACGCTCCTTTAAAGAAAGGGGAAAAAGCTATGGAAGAATAAGCATTTAGTTGTCAAATCAGGTTTCTTGTCTTGAATCACATTTCCTTTTTAAGTAGTAGTTCTGGTTTTAGCATTTTACAGAACGAGCATAAAGTTTGTCCTGAGGTGTTGAACTTCAGATGGATGCGATATTATAATCCAAACAAGGTGCAATTGTGAAGTGCTGCATCTCTTTATTTTTCCCTGTGGTAATTCTTTGTAAGTGATGGTTGGTAATACAGTATTTGGCTTAATTATCTCTAACTCATTAAGGAAAGAGACTTCCCTAGCTTTGCTATATGCAACATTCGTAGTCTTAATTTCTATTGGAAAGATGTATTTTTACCTCGGCTGATGTAGCTCTGCTTACGCTACATGAATATGTATATGAAGAACACTGAAGTGTATGAGGATTTAACAACAGAGCAGATCCTGTGCATTTTACAAACTAATTTGTGGTAGCTTTTGCTGCAACTCGCTTGCAATAGTTCACGTGAGAAGTTGTATTTTCAGAATATATGAATAGATTAGAATGGGTTGATTTGCTGAAGAACATAACAGCATTGAAAAATAATTTGCCATTTTGGTTTTGCTGATTTGACAAATGACTCGTGTAATAAGTCATCAACAGAAACACTTCTCCCATCTCTGTAAGAACAGCATTTCTTGGAAGCATTCCAGTTTGTAAGTACTAAGGTTAAGGGAAAACTGGAGCAGCAGGCTGGTTCCTGTTAAGGAAGGTGCTTGGGGTGTATTTAAATCATTTCATGTTCTATTACTTTGTTTGGGACTACTTTAGTAAGTCTGTGAAACTTCTGCTCAGGTAAAACAAGATTTGCATTAGAAGCTGAAAGTTCTTCCCTGTGATGTAGTAGTAGATGTAAAATTCCAGTAGTCTTTTATTGGATGTGTAGGTATTTGCACATCCAATTTACACATCTATTGGATATGTAGGTGTTGTCATCCAGAAGTAAAGAGTGTACCAACTCTACCTGAATAGTAGCTAATCTCATATGGGGGTTTTGAGTGTGACATCCACATGCCTCTGTCCCCTTAAGGGCTCTTTAAAATAAACCAGGTAAAGAAGCAGCAACTCTTAAGGTTTCTGTGGGAGGATTTCTACATCAGGAGGGAAAAATGTAAGGGCTTTCATGAAATGAAGACAGTTGAAGGTTATTGCTGTAATATGTCTTTAGAAACTGCCTTTTAGACTTTCACTGTTGAAAAAAGCCTCTTAAATAAGAGTACTGAGTATTCTGGGAGCTCTGCAATATACTTACAAGCATGTGCATTTCTGTTTAGTATGTCTGGACCAAATAGCTCTTCCGAATGGTCTATAGAAGGTCGTCGACTGGTGCCGCTGATGCCACGGCTTGTTCCACAAACAGCTTTTACTGTTACTGCTAATGCTGTTGCCAATGCAGCAGTTCAGCACAACGCATCTCTTCCAGTTCCTGCAGAAACTGGAAACAAAGAAGGTGAGAGAAATCCCTATGTACTTCAGTCTGTGGGAATATAGAAGTAATGTCACGGGAGAAATTGTTCTCTTAGATTGTAAGTGTTAGATTATTAGCATTTTTTTAATCTGAATCTTTCTTATTGCACAATATTCCTAGAAACATGATATTATTTATTTATTTAAATGGCTTTGCAGCACCTGCAGCGTAAATCTGATACTTGGTGTTAGTGGGCACACTAGCAACTGAAATTAAGAAAACCAAATTGCCAGGAAACAAGGGGGAAATTCACTGGTTAACTTGGTAAGCTCTGTAAACTCTCAAAACTTGAACCAATGGCTTAAGCTTTTGTCAAGTTCTGTGAGTGGTGAAAGATGTTTAAGGTCTCTTCCGACCCAAACCATGCTGTGATCCGATGTTTCAGAACACTTTAAGAATGTAAGTGGGCTTTGGTGACAGTGAAGAAAATTTTGTTGGTTTTATTATTCTCCCCCCCCTTGAGATTAAACGTACCAAGTTAACAAGTTAAAGATTGCTTTCTGCATTCCCTGTGCCTTTTAAATGATGCTGGTACGCATTCCATCTAGCTTAGCTGAATAGGCTTGAATTGTGCTTCATGCAACTGGAGAATGTGTAACGCTTCTTGAAACAAGCTGGTTTATTCTGGTTGTGTGAGAAATCCTGGATCACTGTGCTATTATTTACAAGAAAGAGTTGAAAAAAGATGATTAGCAAAAAATCAGTTGTTCATTACTGAAGGAAGATTTTGGTTTCTTCAACTGGTGTATTATTGAGGAAAGACACTAGCTATGTTCCATTAGTTATCAGTCTGGATATGGTCACTTACAATAAAGCAAAAAGGTCAAAATACCAAATTACTGCTAAAATTAAAAATAATAAGTTGTAAAGTAAACCATCAGGTTAATACAAATAAATCTAGAACGAACAGCACAGATTTCTGAGGGGGGAGGAGGGCAGGTTAAATTTCTGTCTTGTCTTTGAAAGCCATTAATTCAATGGCCATACTTAGGTCAAACGGGGAAGTGATCAACAGGATTGCAAAGGTAAAGATACGGATAATGACCCAATAAGTCTTTGGCTTCCATTTCAATTGTTAAAATAGTGATAGAATAATGGGATTCTGCACTTCAGTTATATGGAAGGTGTCTTTTCTCCTCTTCAGTGGTGGTTTGCTATTCCTACACAAGTACCACTTCAACCCCAACATCTACCCCTGTTCCAAGTGGCAGTGTAGCAACAGTGAAGTCCCCCAGACCCGCCAGTCCAGCCTCCAATGTAGTCGTCTTGCCAAGTGGAAGTACTGTTTACGTCAAAAGTAAGTGATACTAGCAACTGGTTAACAAAAGGGAAAGAAAGGGACAGTCTTGTGGCTGAAGCATGGACTGAGTTAAATACTTTGACCTTGGGCAAGTCATTAAATGCCTTTATGCCTTCGTTTCGTCTAAAGGATGAATTTATTGCTTCCCCTTTTCAGAGAAATCATGTTCAGGATAAATCCACTCACTGTAAAATGCTGCAGGGAGCAGTAATGGCAAGGACAAGAAGAATGAAAAGTAGTTTCAAAATTAAACCCAGAAATTGCTGTGTATGAGTGGATATCTAATCCAACTTGATCAGAACTTGTCTGTAAGGTGGCTTAGCTGGTTGCTTCCGCAGAGGACTTCCCTCTTCCTTCTGCTGAAATAATGCATCATAGTCACTTCCTTGAGTTAGAAAAGGGTCCCTCCTTTCCACTTGCATTGTGTACAGTAGCCTGGCAAGCATTTACATGCTTATGTTATCTGTGTCTGGCCATTTTGTCATTTATTTGGAAGTGAATCTCAGTGAGGCTTGCATTACTTGGCAACTGTGAAAACTCCAAACGAAATCCCACCAGATACCCATCTTCATGCATTTAAACCTTGGAATACCCAGGATATACCATCCACAATCAGTCTTCTTTCTAACCCCCTCTCCCTTCTTTCTTTGGCTAATAGATCAGCTAGTTTTAAAAGCAGAATGTGTCCTTATGCATACACCCAGTGCATCAAAGGTAGTTTTATTTAACTGATAAAGATGTTTCCTTCTGCCCTTATTTGGTGTCTGTATCAAAATGCAGGTGACAAAAGTTTAACAGTGAAGTGGATAAGTGCTATTTTTATGCTTGCCGTGGATACCTTTAATATTTGAAAGATGATCTTAATCTTTATGTAATGGGTGGGTGTTTGTATAAACTTCTAGCTAGTCAGAAATGCCACATAATGTTACCTGCAAACCACTGTCTTCGAGGGCTGAATCAACCCACAGAACCCATTACATGTAGATTTTTCATTTCTCTGATTTAGTGCACTAATCACTCTGCTTTAGTTTAAAGATTCAGGGGAAAAATGTTCTTAACCTCTTGAAAATTTAAATTAGCCCTCTAATGAGTTACTGCATGGTAATACATGAATTATTACATGATAATGAGTGTAAAACCAGTCTAGACACACAGTAGAGGGATGAAACATTCTCATTTTTATTCTGTCCATCCCTAGATTGCATTTCCCCCCACACGCACTTTGTATGCTTCGTTTCGTTCCATTTTTTTTAAGGAGCTGTGTGTCTTTCAGTTTGTGTTTTATCAGTCACCTTAGTTTTAACAAACCTGCTGAAGAGCAAGCTCAGGAGGCCTGAGTTATGGTGGTGACTTTGCCACTGATCTATAGTGTGACCGCATCCAAGTCACAGCCTGATTGAGCCATTAACCTCTCCCTGACTCTGCTTCCTTGCTTGTCAAGTGTGAGTTACGTTCGAGCTGTATTACCTTTTAGCTAAATGCTGGAGGAAAGCTTTGTGCCAATGCAGTTTCTACCATGAAATCGTAGAAACAACGTTCTTACAGAACCCCAGCAGTGAAAGCAGGAGATGAAATGAGCTCTACTTACCAAAAATAACGTTCTGTTAATTTACTCTTGCTTTCTTATTTTTGTATTATTCTTTATGGGGTTTTTTTTTGGTGGACAAGGACTACAAATAGCTTTCCCTGAAGTATTTCTTGGTGACCCCCCAAGAAAGCAGCAGTGTCCTAACATCCCAGCTGCATAAGGAGTTCTCATTCAAATGAATTCTGAAATACCAGCATGTTTTCAGTGTGATTTAAGAACCTCACAGCTCTTAAGTTTGCATTGTGCACTCACAGTAATACTTAAAACCCTGTTCATAATAGAGTTTAGAGTCATGTAACCAAATCTCTGCTTTACAGATGGAGATCGCCTCTGGGCTTGTCCAGGGCCATAAAGTGTTGATTAGAGCTTTGAAATCCACTTGTAGATCCATGCTTCATCTGTACAGCTACATCCAGCTAAAATGTATTTTTTGGAGTCCAAAGCAAACTTGCAATAAAGCCTTTGCTTCTCTTCTCTAGTTCAGCTTCCACAGAGGTGGATTTCCACATCTTTGTGTGGGTAAAACTGTCCGAAGTGCACCTGCGAATGAGCTGGGTCTCTTATGAAGAGAGAATCCCATGCTCCAGAAGCCACTTGCTGTGCTACAGGGATCTTTCTTGTCCATGTTAATTCCTACATCTTCACTTTTTGAGTGCCAGAATACTTAGTTATTTTAATTGGAGATTGTAATTAGCTCTTGACCCTAATTAGAGATAGGCTGCCAACCAGGTTTGCTTGGCTTACCATCAAGACTGCATTGTGCCATGTCAGCGTTCTTTGTCTTTAAGCCCCAGGCATATGGAACAAGATCTTCAGCCTTTTTCCGCATAAGGGGGATTGTGTCTTTTTGGCTTATCTCTGGTTTGCTTAACACCAGCTAATTTAATAAACATAAGTGCCACCCATTAGCTGCAAGAGATTTTCAAGGTTATTAAACTCCATCTTTCTGTAGTATATACCGATTTATGAACTTATTGCCTACTTTGGAAAGTTTCACATGGATTTAAGATGCATTAATCATGCTGTTATCCTTTGCTCAGCTGAATATTGCAGATCTTTGCTCTATGTGTGCAGTAGAAGATTGTGAAGAAGAATGAAATTCTTTGAGGCCAGACTTTTGTTGTTCATGATTGCCCATTTGGTGCCACTTCATGTATGTTGCACAAAATGCACCAGACAAGGCAGAAGCTGGTAAAGTGAGGTTTGGTCTTTGTAGTGAAAGTATGCCATAAAATAAAGGATCTCAAGATGCCACGCTGAAGTGATAGGGAGAAGGGTTGCTGTGATGATAAGCATGGCATAGTAGGTACAGAGGTTGAAACTTAAATGAGAGATTTAGGTTAGATACAAGGAAGAAATTATTGTGAGAATGGTGAGACACTGACAGAGGCTGCCCAAAAAAGTTGTAGATGCCTCATCCCTGGAGGTACAGGACAGGGTCCTGAGCAACCTGGACTAGTGGAGGGTGTCCCTGCCCATGGCAGGGGGGTTGGAACTAGTTAATCTTAAAGTCCTTTCCAACCCAAGCCAATTTCTGATTTCATAGAATCACAGAAGACTACAGGAGGATAAACTGAAGTAGTCCAGTTGGCATAAACAAAACCACCAACAAGAACAGTATAATGCAGAGTTTTGAACTGAAACGTACATGATGTTATCCCAACCCCCTTGTGTGTGTAATCCCATTAGTCAAGCTTCTTGAGACAGAATGAAATCCCTGTACAGGCTCTCAGGTTCTTTAAATCTCTTAAACTGAATGAAGCAACCCAGTGAGTAGGTTGTGGGGTTTGTTTCTTTGCTTTATGGTGGTCTGTATCAAGGACTCTGTGGTGTGATACAGGTTGGTTGTGACCATATGATGTAATTTATACTCTCATTCTTCTTAACTTATTTGAAAGTGCATACAAGGCTCAGCAAGTCTATAGTGTTTTAGAAAGCACTTAGAGCTGCAGATAGGGGAAAATATAACTGGGATAACTGAGAAGTCCTTCTTTTGCAGGCGTCAGCTGCTCAGATGATGATGAAAAGCCCCGCAAAAGACGGCGAACCAATTCCTCGAGTTCTTCCCCTGTTCTCCTAAAAGAAGTCCCGAAGGCAGTGACTCCTGTCACTAAAACTATCACAGTGCCTGTAAGTGGCAGCCCCAAGATGAGTAATATAATGCAGAGCATTGCCAACTCCTTACCACCACACATGTCGCCTGTGAAAATAACCTTCACTAAGCCCTCAACACAGACAACAAACACGACAACGCAGAAGGTATGTGGGGGAAGCTGCCAAATGTTACTTTATTCTGGTTTTATCAATGAGTAAGATGTGATGTTTGACTCTTCCTTGCTGTGACCTGTCTGGCTGTTTTCTTAAGGATTGCACTTGGGATAAGATAATCCCTCTTTAAAACGAACAAAGAGGAAAAAACCAAACTCTTGTATGAATTTAGTTCACCTGTGTGTGAAAGGACCTGGATTGACAGCCGTGGAGACTGAAGCCCTCTTTTTATCCACAGAACAGGTACAGCACAGGCAGCGGGAGTGCAAGCTTCCCCCAGACTGCCCCACCAATGTGCCTCAACCCTGACCTGAAGGGACCACTTCTAGGGATGAGAGGGGATTCAGTCTCCATGCTCATTCAATTCTTGGCCTCTCTGGTGAGACTGCCAACAAGGTTGCCAGTTAGTACCATTTGTGGTGTTGGGTTTTGTGATATGGACACTAGTCCACTGAGAACTGGATCACATAGGCCACTGAACAGTCTTCAGATGGTAACAACTATTGGTCAAAGGTAATCTTTCTTATTTCTATTTTCCTTATTGATGATTATTTGCAGTAACAGAATTCCAGGAGAGGTGGCATGGGCTTTCCCTTGCCAAGCCTATTGTCTAGAGACTAGGTTTTTTGGGGGTCTACAAAGCTTATCCTTGGAGCTGATCAGAGACTGGGGGGGGGCGTTATTTTCCTTTCAGTACTAGCGTGCCATTTCTCATTCTACATTAACAGTGTTCTAGTGGTCAAAAGCAGTTGCATTATTTCAGCTGTGTGTGCCCAGCTATCACCAGAATGCAGTGCATGGAAAAGGTTTTCTGTGTTGAAGTTTTGTATTGGACTCAGACTTTTAACGTGCCATATCTATGGCATGACTGTTTTCCCATGGCCTTAGGAAGCATTTCAGATGTTTCTACTGTTTGGTTCTTAAGATGTAAGAAAAGATTAATAGCTCAGACCAAGCTCATTCTTGGTATAGTTAGTTATTAAGGCAGACTTAGGTGTGTGGGGTGTCCGTGGAATTAATTTGGCCCTGATACCAACAGATTGGTGGGAGGCTGGCCACTAACAAGCATTTTTTGTTCCAACTGTGGGAGTTTGACTTGAGCTCAGACCCTCACAGGGTATTTGTTCTGTTCGTCGTCTTAATTGTTTTATGGCTCTATTTGGATTAACAGAATTCCCATGTCCTGACTTTTTTGGAAACAAAGGAAGATTAACTGAAGCAATGTACAATAAAGGTCTTGCTTTCTGGCCTTTTCCCACATCAGAGCTCTTTGATGCTTTCATTTGATTCACTGTTCTTTTACAGTGTCCTGAATCGAATTTTGTCTCTGAATGAGGGAGTAGAAAGTTGTGAGTGAGCATAAACCATAAAATGAAGTGTCCTGCATTCAGTGCAGCAACTTCACAGCTAGTATAGGGCTTAACCTACCGATCCTGTTGCTCTTGTTAGGCTCATCTTTACAGCAGACAGAATTTTTCTGCCTTAAACATCTGTAGTCTTGTATCGAGTGTTACATATGCTGGTAGTTAAAGATGGAGTGTATTAAATCTCCAAAAGGAAGAGAACAGACTGTTGGTAAGGTCTTTCCTGCAGTTGTGCTTCTGCTTGTTCTGGCATGGAAACTAGGTTTTGCTTTGCATGGTATTATTCGGCTCTCTTTCTAATCTGCAAAGATAGGAAAACCATCACTTGTTTCATTAGGGAGCCATAGTAGAGTTTGTATCTGAACTTGTCACACTGCCCTCTTTCGTTGGATTTAGATATGCCAAAATACGTAACTGTGGATCGTTTTGGTAAGAGAGATCCCTTTTAGGAGTTTGACATTGAATGCCAGACTTGTTAACTAAAATTGGAAGTGTACTGTTTTAAGCAAGTTCTGGTAGAGATGGGTGAAGGTGTTGGATAAGAATGAAATTCTTCATTCCTGCATGCCAGCTTTCTGAATTTGCTTTGACATTTTAGTAGGTTGGAGGAGGATTATATTGAAGGACTTATAATGTCGCAACTCCAATTTGTGGATTCTCTTATTATAAAGTCCTCTGCCTAGGACACAGAAAGAATCAAGCTAGTGAAGCTTTTGGTAGTTAATGCCTTTAATTCTTCAGGAGCAAGGTTTGATGTCTCTCAAAACAGAGCTGATAGGACTAATTTTAATATAGATTAGGAATTATTTGTTATCATAACAACAACAAAAGAGAAACTTGCTTTGTTTTAGATTTTAAATCAAGCGGTCTTTCTGCTGTAAAAGATATCATGCAGTTTTGCTACCCATGATGAGGTTACTTTGATTTCAACATACATGAGAAAAATAGCATCTTGACAAATATGATTGTGATTTGAGCTTTAATCCTTCTAAGCTTTTGCCTGAAAATTCTGTTTTCTGGGTGTACTTCATGCGTGAAGATCACTAAACTTTGTTCTGCTCTGTTAACCTTAAGAAATAAAGAGACCCAAACCTGCTCAGTCACAGGACAGCAGTCATTGTTGAACTATAATTCTTTACAAGCTTAATTTCCTTGCATGATTAAAGTACTATTAAGTGATAATCTTGGACTGATGGTTTTATCTTTGTCTTTGAACGAAGAACAACAGTCTTCAGGAGTTGTGATTATGCCCAGGTTCATCCTACAGATCTGTACTTAGTTAAGATGCTGTACTTGTCCTGTTGCAGTATGGATTATATAGGAAGTTTAATGTGAATAATCTGCCTTTTTTAGCTGCAGGTTGTCTTTTGACTGTATTCCTAAATGAGTGGAATGGAGCTGGCTATAAAATTCATACACTTGGGAAGTATTTCTGGTGTTAACTAAGAAACAGGATAAAACTAGAGGCACATTGTAGGATCTTTTCACCTCCTACCAGAATCAAGCTGTGTCATATTCAGCGCATCTTCATGATTGTACCTTCAGAGCAATTTCAGGAGGGTGTTTTGATTGGATCAAGGTTAGGTAGAGGGGAAAACTAAGAGTGTAACAGAGAAAATGTTCTTTCCTGGGTAATGCAACAGAGCGTTAGAGCAGCAGATGCAGAAACCTTGTTCTTCAGGCATTGGTCAATTGTGGACAACCTGCTGTAGCTTGTGTAGTAAGTCTTTAGTTTTCCTCAGATCAAGATATGAAAGGCTTAGCTAAGTAGCAGGGATCACAGAAACCAAGCACTGGAGCAAAAGGAGAGGCAGAGGCAGCCTTGGTGGTGAAATTTGCTGCTTTTATTCCATCCATGTGGTTATTTTTATTTTATTTTATAAACAGTCTCTTACTGCTTGATCTGTCACTTAAGTCTGTTTCTGATGCCATTATCATGCTATTTCTTTTCTGTATCAGGCAAGTTTTCACTATTCCTCGGGTAGTCGTATAAGACTTTTGGTTTGAGCTGACCCAGGTTTTCTTTGCTCCTTCTATTTTCTTTCCTATCTGCTTTTGTTACATTAAGAAGTTTTAATTTTCAAGGTTTTAATAAATGAAATTATTTAGACAATTGCATCATTAAACCAACTTCTCAATATTCTTGCATGGTAAAGTGAAAATGTGTTGTATTTCTGTGCTGTGTGTTTCGATTTTAACTGTGTATAAGTAAAAAGAGGTACATAGAAGCAGAATAAAAGGAATCTCTTTACATTAACAGTCCCCGTGTTCAACACATAAGAAATGTTAGCTTTCTAGGTCAGTTGCGTAAGAACAAAACTCTTCCAGTGTTATAATGAATTCTGTATTTTCCCTGTGTCACATCAGATTAATGGGGGTGTAATTGTAACTCGCACCAGGGGTAATGTTTATTCTCTTTAGAGAAGTGGCTTTCAGACAGATAAGAAAGGATTTGTTGTTATTGAGAGCACAAATTAAAGCAGAAATTGTTTCAAACCTAAATCATGTCTTTTGCACTGAAGAAATATTGTTTACAGCTTTATGCATCAAAAATATTTCCCATTACTGACTCGGTAACTGCTTGTTCATTGCTGAAGAGAAAAAAGGAATCATCTGTTCTCTCACTGCCATTTCTTAATGTATGTGCAAGGTTTGGGAGAATGGTGTTTAAAACTTGTTGGAAATGCCTTTAGTTTCATTCCTGGGCCAGTTTAATGAAGCCAAGCAGTTCATTCCTGTCTGCCTTCAGACATGAGATAATTCTGCTTTAATTAGATAGTAATTGTTTTTCTCAAACCCAAACCTTTCTAATTTTAAGGAAACGTTTATCACCATTTCTTCTAACTAATTGAATGTTTTTGTTGCCAGCAAATGAGATTATGAGTCTTAAACAGTCGTACTAAACATGTATCCCTAAAACTGAATACACAGACAGATACATTACTGCAATTTTATGCTTTCAAATAAAAGCAAAGAACAAATGAATTTCTTGTTGTTCTTTTTCTTCTTTCAGGTGATCATAGTAACCACCTCTCCAAGCTCCACTTTTGTACCCAACATCCTTTCAAAGTCCCACAACTATGCAGCAGTTACGAAACTTGTCCCAACGTCAGTCATTGCCTCAACTACTCAGAAGCAGCCAGTGGTCATAACTGCTTCTCAGTCCTCTTTGGTCAGTAGCAGCAGCACCAGCAGCAGCTGTTCCACTCCTTCCTGTACTGCAAATACTATTGCTGTGACTGCTGTAGTATCATCAACACCATCAGTGGTTATGTCAACAGTAGCACAAGGTATGGCAATAACATTATGCATATAAAAGATGCTCTTTCAGTGGTGAATTGGACTCTTTGTTTTGAGAATAACATAGGGGAGATGCACTTGGTGTTTACACATGATGAGTTAAAGCACAGGAGATGTGAAAGAAATCATAGCTTTTGGTTTTGAAAACATTTTACTTGCAGCAGTAAAACACTGTAGCCTCAAAATGCCTGGCTTTCAAAACTGTTTGATGCATGGAATATGGATGTTCCCAATATTTAAAGATGGTTGCTTCTCTTAAAGCCTCATTTACAAAGGTATGCAAAGTAAACATCTGATAAACAGAACTTATGCTTGACGTGCTCAGTTTTTAGGCTTGTGGTGATTAATCTCAATGACAATTCTGAAAGGTAGCAAGGTGTTTACACCTTTTTATCTGTGTATTTTATCAGCATGTCAGTTTTCATGTCCTTCAGTTTAAGACCTGGATTAAAATTCCTAGGTTTCTGATTTCCAGTTCCAAGTATGTGCTAGCATGACTGTTTCAGCTCCACAGCCACTAGGTAACATTTGGAAGAGGAGCTGTGGATGAATGAAAGTGCCTTAGTAAGCAGCCCTTGAAAAATAACTGCGCCTGACAATGAGAAGTGTCACATTGCAATTTTTCCTTGTCTGTATTTTCCATTCTTGTTTCATTCCACAAAATACTGAGCAACCAGACCAAGACTGAGGAGGTATTTAGCGTTTCGTATTGCTGCTATTAATTAGATCCTGAAGATCATAGAAGCATAGAATGGTTTGGGTTGGAAAGGACCTTAAGATCGTCCAGTTCCAACCCCCTGCCATGGGTAGGGATGCCTCACCCTAGACTGTGTTGCCCAAGGCTCTGTCCAGCCTGGCCTTGAACACTGCCAGGGATGGCGCATTTACCACCTCTCTGGGCACCCTGTGCCAGGGTCTCACCACCCTCACAGTAAAGAGCTTCATCCTTGTATCTAACCCGAACTTCCCCTGTTTAAGTTTTAACCAGTTGCCTCTTGTCCTATCACTACAATCACCCACAAGTTAGTAACCTACAGAGCACGAGGGCTTACAGCAGAATTTCATGTCATTTGAGCTGCGAATTTTTAGTTAAGTTTAATCATGGGAGGGATTTTACTTCTAAAATAGAGGAGGTGCAATATCTCTTGAACAGTTCTTTGTTTTTCAAGACTAGCAGTGTCATTGCAGAAGATGCTAGTGAAACATTCTGTGGCATAAAATAGTAATCACTCCACATGTGATGGAAGTTCTATTCATGAATGAAAACAACTGACCAAGAAAATGGAGAAACCATCTTAGATGGTGCAGTGAGAAAGGGGTTATTTAGATTGCCAGAATTACTTTCCATTATGATTTCTATCATTGTCATTGCCATCTGTAAAGGAAGCGAAATACGAGAGATTTTCTTTCTGTGTTCCAGCACAACTGGGACTTGGTTTAAAACTGCCTTTATAAGACATTGACTTTGTTTTTTCTGGTGCTTATGGATGTGCGGTTTAGAGTTACAGATGAAGCCAAATTTTGCTAGAAATGCTGTGACAGCTACGTAAGGGAATGACAGAAGTATTAAGATTTACTTGGAATCGTCATCTTTCCATCTTACTGCAAACTTGTTTTAATCACTTTATTACTTGTAAGATCACCTTACTATCAGCACAAAAATGAGTTCCATAGTTTTCTAAATTACGTAAAAGTGCTTGATTCTTTTAAAACAATATTGTATTTACTAAGACATACTCCCTTCTAATGTTGATGGGTTTGATGTTTGGCATCCTCATATCCCTAACTTTTTGTAGTCATGATTTTCACTATAAATACTTTGATTTCTTGAAACCTAAGAGATCAGGCTTTGAAAATGTTTGTGAATTATTTGCACTAGAAAAGGTGCAGGAAGTAAACTGGAATTGTGGTCATTCCATTAGCTGCTGTTCTGCTGCCACATTGCAAATCTATATAAAGCTCCGTTGTCTCTGATTGGAGAACTTCTCCTATGTGGGAGCTTTATTCCCTTGTGTATCTATGCATCTTTCACTAGGCGAGGTAGCTGAAATGGAAAATGGCTTTAGAAATTGTGATATTTTTGTGTTGCACTGTCCGGTCTTAAACCATTTACTCTTTCACAGGTGTGTCTACATCAGCAATTAAAGTTGCCTCTACCAGGCTGCCTTCCCCAAAAGGTTTGGTTGGGAACCCAACACAGATCTTAGCACAGTTTCCCAAGCAGCATCAGCAGTCCCCCAAACAGCAGCTGCAACAAATACAACAGGCCCAGCAACAACAACAGCAACAGCAGCAGCAGCAGCAGCAACAGCAGCAACAACTGGTGCAGTCCTCTGCAGCTCAGCAGCAGCCACAGCAATCCCAGTTGCCACCTGGCATCAAGCCCACCATTCAGATCAAACAGGAATCAGGTAGTTGGAGTTAATCTTGGGTCATATCACTGATCGATGAGGTCTGACCACAGCTTGGGAAAGGGCAGAATTCTGTCCCAAAATGTGCATGGGGAGCTGTGATTACTTGAGTACAGGATTTGGCATTAAACCTGGATATAAGTAGATAGTGATGGTTGTCTTAATGTTTTCAGCTAACATGAATTGAAGGATTTGGTTCTGTCCTTATTTGGTACTGGTATTACAGACCATGTTTTAGGAATAAATATTCTGTCTTTAGAGATCAAAAGGTATGTAAATATCTTCAAAACTAACATGATAGCAACCTGGAAGATGCCAGTTTTGTGAAGATCCAAGAGCTTGTTCCACTGTATCAACTGGAAAAATAAGTTAATCCATGTTTTAACTCCTCTTTTTGGGGATCCAGAAATCAAAACCTACTTTTGAGGTACTTGTCAAAACACATACAATTAGATCTGAGACTGGAAGTTGGACTGGATTCTTTTGTAGTCTTGATTCATTCAGTTGACTTTGGGCAAGTCGTGTCATCTTTATATCTCTGCTGTAGGATACAGTTCTTACCTCCATAAGATGCAATAAGAAGTAATGCTTGCAAAGTTACCTAATTCTAAAGGAAGAAGTGCTATAAAAGTGCAAAGTATTTTTATGTCCATATTTTATATTGATCTTATGTCAGTTAAATTATTACTTTATATTCATACTGTTTAGTTCAGAGAATTAAAATACACCACAGAATGAAATATAAACTGCCCTGCTCCTGGCCTTTGATGAACTTCCTTTTGAAATTGTCCTAGGACTGTTGCCTAAGGAAAAATATCTACTAATGAAGACAGATACGAGACCCCCAGTGGCAGAACAGTATTTGATCAGTAGGAGCTTCATTTCTTGCCTTCTACCATGGGTTTAGGTTCAATGTGCTTTTGAAGTTTCTTTGGAAATACTGTCTGATACCTGTTCTTTCTGGAAGGTGTGAATCAGTTTTCACAGAGACTTTGCTTTTCATCCAGTTTTGTGTTTGGATGACGCAAAGGCTTCAATTTCTCTTTCCTAACTTCATTATTTAAGCTTGGAGCTAACTTGCTCTATCTTGCTTTTGTAGTCAATGTAGAAAGAAGGAAACATCTGAGGAGGATGTTTCACATCCTGAGTGGACAAAATTCTTCACCTGGAAATGTTTGTGCACTAATGTAATGCCTGCGTTTAGATGGGATCAGTTCAGGCTGGGTGTTTCATGGCATTTGACCAACAGAATGCAATACATTTCCCTTAGCATGGAACAGAATGTAAATTGCAAGTATCCTCAGATATACTTTTGAACAGATGATGTGAATCCCCTGGTTTGCAAGTGAGAAGTGAATCTTGCAGAGGTCCCATTCCACACTGCACAAATGGAAAGAAAGGGAGCAGGATCCTTGCTGTACTAAGGTGTCCTCATCCTTCGTTCTTGCTGAATCTGCTCAGAGCTTGTTTCAGCCCAATTCCCTTGTGGCTTCAAGATTAGAGATAGATCAAAAGGAGAGAGAGAGCAGTTTACTTAAAGCAGTTTTCCCTAGCCATTGTCACAGTTGCTTCCTAACACTCCCTAATACTCTGTGCAGAAAGCTTTTATTAGTTTAGGCAAAGGGATGAAGTTGAACTAGGCTCATTTAGAAACATTAGAATTCAGACTAAATTTGATGATGAATCATTCCACTTTTAGGCGGTTCATTGTATATGAACCGATTCAATGTTGGTTGTAACCTGTTGTTTCCCGGGAAACATTCTGTTCATTGAATCATGGATCAGAAAAGGTTAAAAATCATTGCAACAAATCATTGATGGAATGGAATCCTGCGCTTCAGTGGGAGTAGGTAGGAACTGAAACAGGCACATAAAAGATCGAAAGATGAAGATGCTCTTTATTTGCAAAGCAAAAACCAAGCAAAAAAAGCCCCAATCCAAACAAAATAAGTATTTTTTTTTCAGCATCAAGAATACATGGGCTGAGAATAAAAGCCTTGTTGAGGCTTCTTGCCCACGCGGGCTTGGTCTGAGAAAGCATTTCAGAAAGTAACTTTTCGTGCCTGTGTTTTAACAGTGACCTTTCTCCTTTCCTAGGTGTTAAAATAATCACTCAGCAGGTGCAGCCCAGTAAAATCCTTCCCAAACCAGTTACAGCGACCTTGCCCAGCAGTAGCAATTCACCTATTATGGTGGTTAGCAGTAATGGGACTGTCATGACAACTAAACTGGTCACTACTCCCACTGGTAAGTTATGGCTCTGAGAAGGGAAGGGAGGGTTAACCCAGGCATACACGTCATCAGACATGGTTTATTAGAGTAAATAAAAGATAAAGCGCTTCTCTGTTGTAAACAGCTGAGCGCAACAGCACATCCACAATCCTGTTAGGATTTGTTCTAGAGTAGGATTTTTGCACTGAGGGCTCTTTTATTCCTTTTAGGATGCTTTTGAATTAGTACACAAAAACATGATCATGCCTTCTCCACTGGGTTTATTTTAAAGGAAGTTTTCTTGCAACTTACATTGATACTTTGCACTTCTGTAGCACTTTGTGTAGTTGATTTACATTTTTTAGGTACCTCAAGCAGATAGCTCAGCATCATTGCTGCTTTACATAGATGGACTTTAACAGACAGGTGACTTGCTCATAGACCTGCAGTGACTTTATAAAAAAGGCCAGTAAATTGAATTTGAAACTCCCAGTGTTTTTAATGTGGATCTAATTGTATTTGTGTTTTCTTACTGATTAAAGATCAGAAATAATGCAGACTTGTATGAGGACAGCTTGAAAGGCAGCTTTATCCTAGTTTCAGAAAACTGACTTCCTGATCTTTTAGCACGGGTTGGGAATATCAGCATAACTGATGCTTTTCCATTTAAACTTTTGAAGTACTTCACAAAAACATTAAGTGTATGAAAAAAACAGCAATTTTGCGGTTCATTTCATTGGTAAAACCTTATTGTGCTCCGTTCCATTTGAGCACATGGGTTTCTTGTTGTAACGAACCAGTTTGCTCTGTGAACTTTAGTAATCAAGGTCTATAGTGCACTACCTGCAGTAGTACAAGCAGAATGGAATTAGTCTTCATGTAGTTGTTGACTTGTATTATTCAGAGCAAGTTTTCTATATGAGCCCATTTCTGTTTTCTTTCTGAGAAGGAGTAGGCCTGAAAACGCATCATTTGCACCATGTCAGGAGGTTTCTTTTGTACTGTTAAAGGCTAAATCTGTATAATGGCATTGTCATTGTAAATAATATGTTTCTTCTAGAGTGATACTTAAACCATTTACTGGTGGTGTTCTTCATAACGAATTTGTCATATAGGAAAAGCAAGAGTGTAGGTGTCTTTGAAAAGAGGAAGAGATTGGTTCCGGTAGTGTCATCAGATAACAAGCTCTTGAGGATCTAAGGGAGCAAGTGGCAAACATACAGGCAAAATCTAAACATCTACCGCAGGCTGAAATCTTAGGCACAAGGATGTGAATTAAAATATGGCTGTTGTGGAACATTTGGGAAAAAATAGGTTTAAAAAGTACTAGGAGAATTGTAAAGACTTGTAATAAATTGCAGTGTGGGGTTTCTTTGAATAAAATCTGATGCTTTTTTGTCTCTCAACTAATTTACTTTGCCACAAACTAACTTATTTTGCCGCAAATCATATTCTGTCATCATCACATTCTAACAGTGATCTTTGTTGTTCTCTCTTCAAAACAGGAACTCAAGCAACATATACACGGCCAGCAGTTAGCCCCTCGATAGGGGCTCGGATGGCTGGAACTCCAGGGGCTGCTACTTATGTGAAGACTACAAGTGGTAGCATCATTACTGTAGTGCCGAAATCACTGGCTACGCTGGGAGGGAAGATTATCAGCAGTAATATTGTTTCTGGTAGGTCATACTTTGATATTAAGACTTACTTCAAAAGGAACTTTAGACTTGCTCTGATTGTTCAGGGCTTTTCTGTGAGTTACTTGCTTAAATGATTATTAGGACCTTTATAGGAGAAGAGATTAGTTCAGAAGACAAATAGCTGAGGATGAAGAAGATAATGGGTAGAAGTGACAGAGGTGTTCAAAAAATTGCAGTATTTTTTTGTGTTTAAGAAGTAAACATCTAATATGAGGGAAGCCTGGAAGGAAAAGGTAAATGTGGGGAAGGAGAACTGTTATATTGTCTTCTGTTATTAGGCAGAAAGATCAGAAAAGCATGCTGGCCCCAATTTAAAGCAGTTTATAATCTGGATCCTGCCCTTTTCTACTCCACTGTACATCCAAAGAGCCAGAATGAAAGTGACCTGTATATGTTAAACTGTGCTGTGCAGTCTTCACCTCACCTTGATCTTCCATCAGTGTCAGCCTCTTCTAACTTTAGTTTTAACTCCCAGCCTCCTGCAGACCTTGCTGCTTGTCTTTGTTAGTCTGATGACCAGCCTTGATGCTGTCTGCCAGTATAACCTCTAAACATAGGGTCTCTTTAGGACCAGGACCAAGAGCGCTCACACCAGTCATGATTTCTTAGTATGTGTCTTGGACTTAGTGCTAACGCAGAGGAGGTCTGCTGCGTTTCCTAGCAAGGTGCACATGTACAGGAAGATCTGTGTCCATTCGTTCTGTTTAGTAGTATCTTGAAATTACTCAGAGGTCCTAGTTGTTGGTTCTTGGCAAAGAGCTGACACCAGGCATCTCCTGTCACTGGAAAGCTGTCCAGTATACTGACTACCAGGTGTAGCCTGGTAGAGGATCCTCAGTTTTTCAGGTCCTGATTTCTGTACAATGACATTTAGGGCTGATGCAGTAGCTTCTTTGGGAACAAGTAACTTTTTATAGCCTGTTGAGGCTGTGATGAGTTACTATAAAGATTTCTAGATCTACTAGTGAGTTTAAACACAAGTGCAAGTAGTGTTCTCCTAACCCAGCTAATACAGGGAAATTCTTAATGGGTCCTGATAAGGATAATGATGATTGCTCTAAACCAATATCAGTTTTAAAAGGGTGCCTGCTTTTTGTTGTTGTTTTTGGGGGGGTGTTGGGGTTTTTTATCTTTCTTTTGCTTTGGAGTTACTTTTTGCTAAAGGAGCAGTCTTTAAATACCTCTGAAGTCACTAGAGTGAAGTAAATCATAATCTCATCTCTGCATGTCTTCCCTTTCCCGGAATTAGTAGCATTATCAACCTGAAATACGTAGTGAAGTACCTACAGGCATGATTAATGGGTAGGAGATAGTGAGGGGAGACATTGGGTTTGCAACTCTGCTATAACTGAGTGGTGCTTTCTTCAAGGAGGAAGTGGAAGGTGTAGATAAAAAGCTGTTTGAATAGATATTGAAATGGCAGTTTGATAGCACCAATGACTTACGTATCAGTATAAGGTACTCTTGCTAGGAGAGCTGACTAAATTACCTGTCACCGCAGGTAAATAAAAACCTGATGCAGGGAATGGAACTAATGAAATATAGGGAGAGGCACAGAAATAGCCACCACTGCTCTTCAGAACCAAAATCCCCATGCTTCTAAACTCAGCTTTTAAGAACTGATTGTAAACCAATAGCATATTTTTCTTCTTTTTCCTTCTTTCAATCCACTACTTATCACTTGTATTACAGCAGTTCAGTGCCAGAAAGAGCTGGTATCTCTCTTGACTACAAGATACATTCTTGGTACGTAGATTCTTCTACAGAGGTTATCTGTAGAAGAATATTTGTCTGTGCAAATAGGACCTTGAGTTGAGTATTAGTGGTGTCCTTATCCTCCCTTAATTCTAGCCTTTGAGAAGTTAGACATGTTAGTTTGCTCTGTAATTTGTGAGAAGGGGCTGACTGTCCTAATGCAGAATGAATTACTCTGTCCTGGGCATGCCTGTTGTTACTGTAGGTGAAAGATTTGTACAGTGGGCATCTAATCTTTATATATTGAGTTGGGTGACACAAATTCCCCTTTCAGATGATGCCCTTTTTTTTGTTGTGCTGTCAGATTTAAATACAATGATTCCCATATAACTCATCAACTCCTACAGTGGAAGGAAATGTATATGTGATAAATTACATGTTGATTTTTATCCTCACAAAACTTTAGGAACTACAACCAAAATCACAACAATTCCAATGACATCCAAACCCAACGTGATTGTTGTGCAAAAGACTACTGGCAAAGGAACTACGATTCAAGGGCTTCCAGGCAAAAATGTTGTCACAACGTTGTTGAATGCTGGGGTAAGTTAAGAGTTTCAAATCTCAAATTGATAACCAAGCGACAGGCTGTGTGGTGGCTGCTGCATTCATTCTGCTAAAGTCCTTATTAAAAGCAAACTGTGCATGAGCTCCTTACCAGATACAGCATGCCTTGATGTCAGGGGTGCTTGAAAAGCAAGTATGTTTTTCAGGATATGAAAGATGCTTAAAGCAAACTGGAAATGTTCCTAAAGGAAAACAACTTTCTTGAGTTTGCTCTTTTTCCATGGTTAAAAGGTTTTGTAATGCTGAAAGGATTAAATAGAAGAAAATCACTGGAATCTTACCCTGTTTGTGCTCTAGTGAGAACCATGGTCCTCTTTGTTATAAACTTGCATCTCCAGTCATTTATATTTGGGAGGTAAAGAGCAGAAATAAACTGTCCCTTCACAGTAAAGGTACCACCTTTCAATTTATGTGGTGTTTAACACTCTGTACCTGAGTATTATGTACTGTTAAATGATATTTTTCATAACCTGGTGTATACTAAGAACAAAATCAAGTTTCTAGCTTCAACTGGGTTTACCTATGTTAGTAAATTAAAGATGATGAACGTGCTTTATGCTCCTAGATAGAACTGTGAGGTTTAATGCATTAATCATGCAATTTTTCAGTCTCCTAATAGCAGAGCTGAATCGAGAGGGTTTTTTAAACCTTTTAGGATTCTTTTGGAAGATTTTAAACTTCCCTGTTTACAAAACATAAAGCTGTGTTTTCAAACAAGTGGAAATCTTGTGATGTTACACAGTAAGAGCCCCCACAGTGTGCTGGTATTGCTGAAACAAGTACGGTTCTTGGGATTTCCAGCTGCCTGATGGGAATTCGTAGGAATAGCAGGAGAACTGGCAGCTAATGTTCCTCATCTGGTTTGTTACTGTGCAGAGCTAAAAACAAGCATGCTCGATGTCTTTGCTGCTCTTAAGCTATTGGGAGTCTACTCATATGTCAGCATTATTCTAAAGCCGAATGTTTCCTGTGAGACAGCTGTAAATCTGTATCTTTTAAATGAGCTTTTTAGTTGGAAAATGAAGTCCATGACAATAAGACAAAGATCTATGTTTAAAGAACTTCTTTTTAGAATCTCAATTCAAGTTTTGTAGATGTCTTAACAAAGTTAGTGTTAATAGAAATAAGAGGTTTAAAAAACGTTCGGCAAGGATTTGAGGGAAGTTCCAACTTACGTGAATTATTTGAAGCAACTTCAAAACACTTGTCAGTGTCTTTTAGTCCCTGCTTTTTGTTCACCCCTTGAGAGCAGCTCAAAAGGTAATGGAAAAGGGGATTTTGGTAGCTTTTTCCATTCAAAGCTCTAAGGTTATTTATATCGGCGGCAGCAGCAGGTTGATGTCATGGTACACACACTCACCTATAACTGTATTTCTTAGAGCAGTGGGTCTCTCTGAAGAATTTTACTAAGTTAACCTGTAAACTTTGACTTCTCTACAGGGGGAAAAAACTATTCAGGCAGTGCCAGCAGGAGCAAAACCTGCTATCATCACTGCCACAAGACCCATCACAAAAATGATTGTTACACAGCCAAAAGGAATAGGGTCCACGGTCCAGCCAGCCACCAAAATCATCCCAACTAAAATTGTTTATGGTCAGCAAGGGAAAACGCAGGTACAGTGAGGACCCATTTCTCTCTTGAAATGTACCCCTAAATTTTAATGGGAAGTAAATAATTTTTTCAAGGTGTTGCCACATAATGTTGCAAGATTAATATATGTCTATGGGGAATGAGATTTAGGGGTGTAATGAGGTGGCCTTGATACTTGAGCATAGTGTTTGCATTTGTTAGCTTTTTCTGGAGGCCTAAAGCAAGCCAGAAGGATTCACTGAGCCTTTTACAGTAGCTGAAACTGTCAGGTCATGGCTCTAGGTGCCTGTTTAAGACTTACAGCTAATGGCTATATGGTGAGAAATAAAGACATAGAGTCTGGCCATAGATCATCCATCAAAACTGAGGTTTTATTGAAGTTATTTCTAGTCAATGTATGTTCAGGTTTACCCTGCAACCCTGTGTAGTTGCTGAGGCTGTATATAGAGAATCTGTCTTATTTCTGGATGCTTTCAGTTTCAGCTTGTTCTCTGGTTGCACTTAGTATTTAAAAGAACTAAACTTTTATCAGTTACCATACTTTGCGTGTCTTGATTGTTCAAGACTTTCTTTACTGTGGGCTGCAGAAGAGGTGCTTGTCCTTCCTAGTGCAATGCATGTTCCAGCTCACTTGTGTAGCTTTCTCCTGTCACACTATAGTTGTATCCACCCTGCTTGGTGGTTTATTGTGTTAAGTACTCCAAAATACCAAATGAGAAGTAAGTTCTTGTGCATTGCCATTTACTTGGGCTTTGTGGCTTAATAATCAGAGCTGCTGAATTTACAGGTAGACTTTTTTAGTAAATTAGGAAATATTATGTAGGTCTTATGCATACTCTGATTGCTCAGATCTGTTTTCTTGAGTGCTCTTACTATACACAGAACTTGTCTCTCTGATTAGGTTCTCATAAAACCAAAGCCAGTGACGTTTCAAGCAACAGTCGTGAGCGAACAAACTAGGCAGTTGGTGACAGAAACATTACAACAGGCATCAAGGGTGGCAGAGACAGGAAACTCATCTCTCCCAGAAGTAAAAGAAGAACCACAAACCTACACCGAGAGCAGCTCTTCCTCTACAGAGTCCTCCCAGAGCTCCCAAGGTGTGTATTAGTGTCACTAATGGACTGTCTCCCAAGCATCCTGACTACTTTCAGAGAGAATCATAGAATGGTTTGGGTTGGAAAGGACCTAAGACCTTAGTTCCAACCCCCTGCTATAGGCAGGGACACCTTCCACTAGATTAGGTGGAATTTAAACCCCCATATTTAATTTTTAAATGAAGGTGGAAATCTAAGATGGTTCCTCACCCTGTCGCCTTTTAACATAGGTTTTCACCCAGTCTGTTAGCAGTGGGTGTCATTTTCCTTATGGCCTTGTTTATCTCTTACGATCTACTTACTAAACTCCCTTTCCTGTATGAAAAGTGAAGATAATGGTGTCTTGCAGGGCTGTTACAATGCTTGTAGCCTGCAGCCTGTTCCATCTTTTTGGGGAGTCTGCCAGAAGTAGGCAGTGTAGAGGGTTACGGTCTGGGTTGTTTTTGGCAGCCACCTCTTTCCTAAGTGTATAGAAGCATCTGTCCACTTCATGACTGAAAGCGATCATGTGAGCCAGCATGAACTGTCGTCCTTTTATAGGCACATATATGTTCATCATGATGCGTATCAGACATGCAGTCCTGATGGGGATGCTGTCCATAGCTGCAAGCCATAATACAGATGTAGTTCTTTGTGTGGTAGAGAAGCATAAATAATAGGACATAAATAACACCCAGCCCTTGGTCAGGAGTGACCATAGGATGTATCACTGCATCAGCTAAAGGCAAATGTCTCTGTGAAACATGTGTACTTGCATGCCTTTCAGTCACCTTTTCTGTGTAATTCTGTAACTATTGGTCTATACTGCTATTCTAAGAGAAAAACTGAAGATTGAACAAACTTACCAAAATTGAGGAGCTGTTCATTCAGAATACTGAATACTTGTCCATCACCTGAATGTTAAAACAGTCTGTATAAGAGTTCAATCCAAGGCAGATTCAATGTACAAGGAAAACTGCTGAACTTTGGTTGTTCAAATCCAAGCTTTTACAAACAATAAGGATATAGGATCTCTTTTCTGTTTTGTTCGTAACATGAGCCGTATTTTACTTCAGGTCAATTGTAATAAGCTGAAGTGTTGCATAATGAGAGTATACATCCTTGGCAGTGTTCAAACCCCTATGGATAATGAGTAACTTGGTCTAGTTTTGACCTATAGTCCTACTTCTAATCAAGAAGTTGGACAGGAGACCTCCAACCCAAAAATGATTCTGTGATGACTTGACAAGCCTTTGTTCTTTTGCAAACAGATTCTCAGCCTGTTGTCCATGTGATTGCTTCAAGAAGTCAAGATTGGTCAGAACATGAAATTGCTGTGGACACAAGCCCTACAATAATCTACCAGGATGTATCCAGTGAATCTCAGTCAGCTACTTCCACAATAAAAGCACTGCTGGAACTTCAGCAGACCACAGGTGTGAAAACCCATGTGGTTGTTTAGGATAACTCCAAAGCTTATTACTTGTTTAAGCAGCAGTTTGTAATAGGTTTTGTAATTGAAAAGAACCTATGTTGAAATCAGCTTGATTCCTTTCTTCTTCTCCTGTAACAGTTTGAATCTGTTATAATGTTCACCATCTATTTAATTGAGATTTGACATTTATACTGGAGATTTGTTTATGGGGGTTTATATATTGGAGGATTATTATATGTTTTCTTCCAAAGCAGTGAAGGAAAAGATAGAATCGAAGCCAAGGCAACCTACCATTGACTTGAGCCAAATGGCTGTCCCAATCCAGATGTCCCAAGAAAAGAGGCATTCTCCAGAAAGCCCTTCAATTGCTGTAGTAGAGTCGGAATTAGTTGCTGAATATATCACAACTGGTAAGTGACTAAGGTGGTGGTGGGTTTGCAGTTAAGTGTGGGGACTTAATTTGGGAGTTTTCTTACAATGGGTTACATTTTTGCTGTGATTTGCTGTAGAGCAAATGAGTCTTTTCTTGTCTTTTGAGACCCTGTGTAGGGGACTGAGCTTGCATCTGCTCAGGGACATAGTGGAGAATGCTTCTAACCGAAACAAAAGGTTGTTTCAGGTCAGGATATCCCAGTGGAACAGATTTGTGTCCCATGATCTGATGGAGAGGACAGGCTGTCCCACTTGTCTTTAAGGAAAATGTCTAGTAAGGAAGAAGTAGAAAATGCAGTTACAGGAACTGCGTGCTCTTCTCCGTACATATCAAGAGGAGTCAGGCTTTCAGGTAGTTTAACCCATACTTGCAAATCGTTACTTGCTTACCACAACTGAGTTATTAAGCCAGGTGTGCCTTTAGCATGCTAATGTTGTCACCAGTTTCTTCATTATGAAGATAGGACAAGGGGTAATGAGTTCAAACTGAAACGGGAGATTTAGGTTAGATCTCAGACAGAAGCTCTTCCCTGGGAGGGTGCTGAGGCGCTGGCACAGGGTGCCCAGAGAAGCTGTGGCTGCCCCATCCCTGACAGTATTCAAGGCCAGGTTGGACACAGGGGCTTGGAGCAAGCTGCTCCAGTGGAAGGTGTCCCTGCCCATGGCAGGGGGGTTGGAGCTGGATGAGCTTTAGGTCCTTTCAACCCAAACCAGTCTGGGATTCCATTATTTGCCAGAAGCCTTTGAACTGATAAATTTGTACTCTTCAAGCAAATAATTACTGAAGTTGAAATTACAGTTGAGATTCAGCTCTTAACTCAACTCCTTGTCTCTGTTGCTCCCTGCTACCCCAGAACATGGGGTGAGCCACTTCCCATACCTAGATGAGAGGATTAAATTTCCTGTTTTCCATTTTGATTTCTTAAGTCCACCGTATTGGTTGTCCCACTTTATTTGGAAAATGAAAGCAGAAGTGTGTTGAATATGCACACTGGCAAAGAGCAATAAAACTTGGTAGCATTAAATTGCGTAAGTACAGATCTGTAATTCCGGAGGTTTTGTGGTAAATGTCTAGTCTGATATTTACACTTTTTGTTTGCCTGCTTTGTACCTCCTCCCCTCCCTTCCATCCCTTGTACGGTCTAAATTTGTGTGGAACCGGAGCTGGGGAGGATGTTATTGTTATTCTTTTAAATAACACTTACTGTATCTTCAATTTTGAATGTTTGAGTTGTGCTCCCTTGGATCTCATTTAAAACAAACTGAAAAGGGCAATAAATAGTGTGAAAGCAATCTCCAGTTAGCAGTTATCTTCCCTGACACGGATACTGTGCGCTGAGCTGCTCTTCTAGGGTCCAGTTTTTGCTGCTGGTGTAAAATAGGGCCCTCTGCAGGGAGGATGGGAAATGACATTTCCATCTGTGTAGGCTTAAGTGCTTTTCTGCAGCTTAGAAGCTGTACAAAGTACAGAAGTTGAGAATTGCCTTGAGCTGTGATTACTCCTTTCAATACTGGGATTTTTATAAACCTTGACTTGCTCTACAGGATTCTACTAAAGGAACTCAGGCTGCTGTGTTTTGACTTGAAGCAGTTTCTTCTACAGCACAAAACTGGTTGGTTTGCTCTTAATTTTGTCTCTTCCTCCAGTTTCTGTGTGCACTGCAGGTAACTCAGTGTTTCTCTGCTTCAGTGCGTGCTTCTAAGGATTCAGTACTCCATGTAGCTGTATTTTCTGCTGAAGGTTGAGTAGTAAGAGCAAACAGTCTATAATCTTGTTGTGAAATCTCCTGCATGCACCTCAACTGAAGGATTAGGCACCCTTTGATCTCTGTGGGAGCATGTGCTTCCTTATGAGATGGAGGGAGCATTTCACACGTCTTAGTGTCACCGTTTTCTGTCTACAGACTCAGGAAGACAACACTGTATTGGTTCACATTCGGAAGAGTATCTACACAACCATATAGGTTAGAAACTTTACTTTTAAATGAAGGTTTTAATTGTGCAGGAGCTGTTGGGGGATATTCATGACTGATCTGGCACAGCATGCAGGCCGGTGTTGATCTAATCCACCTCCTTCAAGGAGTGGCATAGTAAAATGACCATCTTAATTCAAAATATGACCTTTCTTTTAACTTCAAGGAAGGTCACTAGAAACTTTCTAAGTGATGTTACAATTGAATTTAAACTGTGCTTGTTCTCCTGCAGTTACTACTTCGTAACTAAAAACTTAAAGCAAATATCTCCATACTAGTATGGACAGGCATCAAGTATTTGGATTCATGTCAGTGACTGTAATATTGATTATCAGTATCAATATTATGGTGTTGGGTTGGTGTTTATCTCAGCAGATGATCACTTCTCTGTCAGTCCACTATTTAATTACAGAGCCATAGCCACAGCTCCGTAACTCGTGCTGGGTTCAAACTTAAACAGGGGAAGTTCAGGTTAGATACAAGGAAGAAGTTCTTTACTGTGAGGGTGGTGAGGCATTGGAATAGACTGCCCAAAGAAGTAGTTAATGCTCCATCCCTGGCAGAATTCAAGGCCAGGTTGGACAGAGCCTTGGGTGACATGATCTTGCGTGAGGTGTCCCTCCCCATGGCAGGGGGCTGGAACTGGATGATCTTAAGGTCCTTTCCAACCCTAACTATTCTATGATCTGCTCTGAAAAGTGCCATCGACCCATGACAAGGTCTCCATTTTTTGGTCTCTGATTTGTGACCAACCTCACTGACTTTCATAACGCCCAAATATTTCCCAATTGCTAATCTTCCTGATTCAGCCTGTGCTCAGGAGAGTCTTTCTTGCAGTTTATCTGTGGTAGAAATCCAGTGAGCAAGGCTTGCTGTTCTTAATTGCAATCAATCGCGCAGGTGCTTTTAACAGCATACAAACCACAGAATAACTTGTGCTCTCCACAGTTATGCTGGCACTGTATAAAGAACCCAACTGAAAAATCACATATGCATTCTGCTTGCAAAGTCGGTGTGTTGGGAGAGGGAGGCCAAGGGTTTGGATCAACTGTGGGCACTTAGGAAACAGAGACAAGCAAAACCTCGGAGTTGGTGCTTTACGATGCTTCTCAGAATAGATCTACGCTTGAAGGTTGAAGCTAGCATGCAATGAAAGATGGTTTTCATACTCAGATCGTTACTTCACTCATATGCTTTCAGTTGAAGCTTAAATGCAAAGCAAATCATTGAAGTTATAGCAGTTAGCTCTGGAGAAGTGCCACTGACCTCTTTACTTTCAGTCAGCCATCGGTCCCAGCCCCACCAGCAGTCATCTCAGCCGCAGAGGACTCTCCTGCAGCATGTGGCTCAGTCGCAGACAGCAACGCAGACTTCTGTTGTGGTGAAATCTATCCCTGCATCTTCCACGGGCGCAATTACCCATATCATGCAGCAGGTTGTACCCTTCCTTTTCCCAGCACTCTATAAACAGCAGTAGGTTGTGTGAATTATATAGATCTGGGCTTGTTCTGAATGAATGTGTCGTGTTGCTGCCGCTGAAAATGCTAAGTGGAAGGGCGAGTTAATAACTTGATTTTAATATTGTGTTTTGATGTGAGGGTGGTGGGGTTAAAGGGAAGCAGTTAATGAGTTTGAAACTGTTAAGAGCCTAAGAAAACTGGGGCTGTTCAGCCTGGAGAAGAGAAGCTGTGTGGAGACCTCAGGGCAGCTTCCAGTGTCTGAAGGGTACCTGCAAGGTTGCTGGAGAGGGACTCTTCATCAGGGACTGTAGTGACAGGACAAGGGGTGATGGGATCAAACTTAAACAAGGGAGATTTAGATTTCTGTTGTTTCATATCCAGCTGCCATGCAACATTAGGGGTTTTGAACCCTAGTGTGACATGTGTAAGGGCTTCATAATCTCCACTGAGGATTAGTTATGCAATTAATGAGGTCAGATAGAGATGTACCACACTTTAACATGATAAAAATGGCTATCAGTTGCTTATGAATTGTGGAATCTCCATGCAAGGGTGTCTTTTTATACAGGAATTGGGAGTCTAATGGTAAAATAAGGTTAAGTAGTCCAGTTGAAACACTAAAAGTGATTTTTAAATGGTGTATTCTTATAGCTTATATTTCTCTTTACTAACTTGCTCCTAACTTCTTCTTCAGGCCTTAAGCAGTCACACAGCATTTACCAAACACAGCGAACAACTTGGAACTGAGGAAGGAGAAGTGGAAGAGGTGGACACCTTAGATCCTCAGACTGGCCTGTTTTACAGATCTGCCCTGACACAATCGCAGACACAAAAGCAGCAAAAACTGAGTCAGCCACAGCTGGAACAGACTCAACTGCAAGTGAAAACCCTGCAGTGTTTCCAGACCAAGCAGAAGCAGACAATCCACCTGCAGGCCGATCCGATCCAGCACAAACTTCCACAAATGCCCCAGCTTTCTATAAGGCATCAAAAGCTAACCCCCCTGCAGCAAGAGCAAGCACAGACCAAACCAGATGCACAGCACCCCCCCCACCACATGATGGCCAAAGAAAGGCAACTCCCTACCTTAGTGGCACAGCCACAGCAAACTGTAGTACAGGTGCTTGCAGTAAAAACCACGCAGCCACTGCCCAAACTGCAACAGGCACCAACGGCACAAAAAATCTACGTGCAACCCCAGCCCCCCCAGAGTCAAATGCAGCTACCTGCCTCTTCAGAGAAACAGCCAGCAAGCCAGGTAACGGAATATTGATAGCATGCAAAAATACACGTCACTGTTCAAGGCAAAAAAACCCACCAAAAAACACCAACCCTGTCGCTGTAGCAGTGTTTTTGTCCTGGCAAAGAGAGAGAACTCCTCATTCCGCTGGTATTAATGACCCCATCAGAAGGTTGACACTAGGCAAGAGAAGCACATGTTCTAGGGGAAACCAAAAAAGTCCATAGAGCTCACAAAAAACCCGTGTTTTGTTGGACAGTTTTGATGGATTTCTGCCACCATTGGCGCATGGAATTTGTCCCTAAGTTATTTCCTTTGAATTTTTAAGATCTTGACAAGTTAAATTTCCATTCCCGTAGCACTTTTTATTTCTCTGGAAATAAAGGTGGACACACTGCAGTCTCCAAAGGCTCTCCATTATACGTCTTCCTTTGTAGTTTACATCTTCCTGAAGTGACGTGAAGTAGGCTTTCATTTACAGGAGTAATTTGGTTTTCTTTGGGAAAGGAAAATGTAAAGACTGAGAAAAGTAGAGGAAAAAAATGTATATTTTAACTCCAGAAAAGTAGTTATTTTTTGTCTTGGCCCTTTCAGGAATACATGTGAGGGTTAACAAACACATGGGGATGTAAATCCCAAAGGAAAACGAAGCTGCTGTGGTATTATACTGCTACAATCCTTACCTAGCAGCCTAAAAAGCTGCTTTGTCCCCCCAGGCTTCAATTAACTGTTACCATATCATTGCTAATTCCTTTGTTAAAACACTGAGTTTCAACTGTCTTCCTAATAGCAAGTATGTTGTTTGTGCCATACTGTCCTTGGAAATATTGATTAGATTATTTTCGATGATAATACTTAAAAATCTAAATTAGCTGTAACATGCACAACCAAAATTTGATTTTCAGGTGCAGCATCCAATTATAACGCAAGGATCCACTGTTCCAAAGATAACTTTTGAGGGGCATCAGCCTCCTTCTGTTTCAAAGGTAGCAGGTGGCAGTTCTGTGCCCAAACTGGCGTTGCCGGTTACCAACCTATTTCCCATGCAGGCATCCGAGAAGACAGCAGTAACAGATATTGTGAGAGTGTCTATGGTGGAAGCTCAGATTGATACAGACATAGAACAGACGGTAGTGGATCCCCCAAACAAGGCCATGTCCACTAGTAAACTCGCTAGCGAAGGAGAGTCATCACCTTGTATCCAGGGGCCGAGGGTGACTGCAGTGGGGATGACGGCAACTTCCATCCCGGAGCAAGAGACACGTACAGAATCCAGTTCAAGTCCTCCTGCTGTTGGTCCTACTGTAACAGAGAGGAAACTCGATGCACAAGGAATGCCTCCAACAAACCAGTTTATACACATTCAGAATATATCACAAAAGAAAGCTGAAGAGAGTTCATCAGAAATTGTTATCCAGGTAAGAGAAGACCAGAGCAAATAAGGCAAAGGTTGAGCAGAGAAAACTCCTGTCTAATGTGATGATAACAACTGAAAGGATGTTGGAGTATTTTGGTTTTCCTTCTGCAGTTCTTGGTTCTTTTTCTGTTCTTAATGCTTGTAATAGTTACTACTTCAGTGTGTAATTCTGAAATTGAGCTCGAGTTTCTCAATCACTGTATTCACCGTGTCTTCAGTGTCTTCCTTTTTCTGTTAAGAAAACAACCCATGCTCATCTCATTTTACAGAGTACTTACATTTGACACACTTAAAATGTGACCTTCAGTACTTGTTACGGATCTAGAGGTTTTTATAGCATCTGTTAATGTTAGCACTAAAAATATAGTAAGGTTCTACTTACCTGGGAGGTTCAGCAAATAAGATCTGGATTCAGAAGAAAGCTTGTTAACTTTGAGCCATTCTTGCCACTCCTGAGATAAAATGACTGTTGATCTTCAGCCTAAATGCTATGAGTCGTTGCCTAACCAATGATTGATATTTTCGTTGATTCTGCTGTCTTAAATGTGATGTTTTATGATGGAATATGTGGTCTGAATGTCAGCCAAGCAAGTATTTAAGCCGTCCGAGGGCTCGTAGAGGTATAATAACATGAATCGTCATAGACAAGTTGGATGTTCACTCAAATAACAGTGTGGATTGAAATGGTTTTATTCTGTGTCATATTTGTGTTACAGTGGAAATGCTTCTAATGCGAGAAATTTGTGTGCAGAGCTTTCAAAGTTTTCATGCTACTTTGTAAAATCTTCATTGCAGTGAACTTCGCTTTTGTAGAAATCATCACCTTTGTACTCATTTTTAGGCCTCATTTCCCTAAATAGACAAAGGTAGATTTCTATTTTACTTCAAGTCTGTGTATTTTGGGAATCTGTATTATTTAGCATTGCGGCATGCTATGAGCTGTTTCTAAAGTGAAATACTGCTCAGGGGTTTAGTTGTATAGAGTTGTAGATTTAGTTTTTACCCCCCATGAAAGCCAGAGTAGAAATAAATAGCTTAGATGCGTTGTGCTTCCTCAGTGTCTGTGTTGCTGCAGCTGTCAGCAGGGCCAGAGCTTGTGTTGTGTTGTATACAAAAACCATAGCTAGTCCTTATATTTGAATGTCTTGTCTGAGCAAGATAAGGCCAAGGGAAGTATTACCTGTGCTTTGCGTTTGAGGAATGATGGATGGTGGGCATTGGTTTAGCTGTTGGTTATGCTGTTGCAGAGCTTTAGTGAAGATCTAAAGCCAGGATCAGTGCCCTTAGAGTAAGATTATTCAAGTCTTATCTTTTATAACCTAATCTGGTGAAAGGGTGCTTTGAAGCGTTAGCTAATGTAACATGCAGTGGGTCTTAGCTAGAGAAAACTGCTCTAGGAAACCAAATACCCCTTTTCCATGAGCACCAGCGCTTGCATAGATGTCTTTACCTGCCAGAAACCACGTGTTAAAATTGAAATCTTATCTTTCTTTCAGGCCATCCCTCACTATTCCATCCCTTGTCACTCCAGCTCCAATGTGGTAGTGGAACCCAGTGGGCTCCTGGAGCTCAACAACTTCACCAGTCAGCGCCTCGATGATGAGGAGACAGCGATGGAGCAAGATGTGGACAGTAGCACTGAGGACGGCACTGAGCCCAGCCCCTCTCGAAGTTCTGCTGAACAATCCTAAGGAATTGGGACACTGGAGTGCACTTTATAATATCTTGGGATTTTTGAGTATCCAAGATGCCCTTGTATTGTGATGTCTTAGAGCACTTTGCCTATTAGAGTTGTTCATTGGACCCTTGAAGCATCAGTGTGTTTTAACAAGACGGTTTTGCAAAAGCTGCATCTTACAAATAGTTTCCAAAAAAAAGAACAAAAAAAAAAAAAAAAAAGGGAAGAAAAACCATGATGTAGTCACTGAGATTCAGTAAACCTGTGGCAGTGGAATGTACTCCTGGTAAAAAGCAGATCTGCAACGAATTCTACAGCTCGTGCTATTGAAGCCCCAGATACTGAAACAGCCTTCAGTAAAAAGGGATTTGTTACTTTGCTGTGTTTTTTTTTTTTTTTGTTAGCTGTTGAGCAGAGCATCATCAGAAGAAAAAAAAAAGAATGTTTAATAAATATTTGTATTTTTAAATAGCATGTGAGAGGAAAAAGTGTCTCTGACAGTGCTGGAAAAGCCCCAGGAATTCTGGAATTGGTTAGCTTTCTTGCACTTGTGCTCACTTAGAGTTAAGATTTTGGGGGTTGGGTTCTTTTTTCATTACCCTAAAAATAGGGTTTTATATTGATTTAAATTCTCATTGCTGAATGTTTGGAAGTAAGCAAAATCACTAACTGGTAGCAAAGTGTATTTGCTAGTGCTTGACTACAAGTAGAGTGACGACGGTGTGCGGGGCGTTTCTGCCTGCCATAAGCACACGAAATGCTCCATCTGCTCTAGTTCCTCTTTGGATTATTTATTGAAATGTGAAATCTAAAGTGAGGCCAAGTTGTTCCGGAAGTTCCTGTGAAACAGGCAGGTCTGTTGATTCTAATACAAACCATGGTGTGTGGTTGGGGAGGGGGGGGGATGTATTTTGCTACAAATCAGTTTTTCAAAATCGGGGATATGTGGTTCAGCGCCTTTCCAAGTTGAACCTGTGAAATGTGCTTCAAGGCTTGTAAAAATCTGTATTTTACTCTTACATGCTGTTTTTAAAGTGACCATTTTGGGGCAGTTTAAAAGCTGACATCAATATACAGTGTTAGGTTTCAGAAATTAGCCTTATGACTGGGCTTGTCGAAGCAATACGTTGGGTTTTTGTGGTAGTTACAAGCCACAGGGAAAGGTTTGGGTGCAGGTGGGAGGAGAGAACCAGTTTTAATGCGTTCTGCTAATGAAGACAATACTTTTTTTTTTTTTCTCCAAATGTATATAAAAACCACGTTTTTACCTGTTTTGTATAGATTTCGTTATAAATAACTAAGCATTTTAAGACTTTTGACACATCATTTAATTGTATATACATCTATAAGCCTAACTGCCCACTTTTTGGTGCTGAAGTACTACTGTAAGTAGATTTCATCCAAAGTCTAATACAGCTTTTTGCATCAGTCCTTTTTTTAAGCTGTGACTTTACTGTTGATATTGTAGCTAAGATTAAATTCCAACTAGAATAACTCAAAACTGAAAAATACAAACCCTCAAAACCAACTTACCTCACTTGTCCTGAGTATCCACTGTGTAAGAACATGCAGTACCCCCTAGATGGTGCTGTTTTTTCATCTAACTTCAGTCGTTTCTAAATGAAGTCCCTATGACTTTCATGCACTTTTTTTCCCCCTTCTGTTTTCTTTTCCATCAGCATTAGTTCCAAATTAATATGGTTTATTATAGCGGAGAAGCGTCCTGGTAATGTGCAAGTGCCAGAATAGTGGGCTACAATCCTAATTACTTTTGTGTTACGTTTATGTTGGAATAGGTATTGGTTTCTGCTGTACGTAGTGCTCTGGATAGAAGAGAACATATGAAATGAAGCTTAGTGTATCTCTTTCTATAGTGAAAAAGAAATAACCCTGTCACTATGCCAGTTTAGGTTTTGATAGTTGTTTTGAAGCTCTGACTCTTGTTTTAGTCGAATAATGGTGACCGAAATTATGATCAAGGTCCTGAAAGTTCCACATAGCTGCAGGATGTCAAAAAGCAGATGAATTCAGATATTACTGCCAGCAGGGTTGGGTAGTGTTGCGCTTTGCAGATGCCGGTGTTACGGCATCAGCTGTAGTTTTCCATACACAGTTGTGAGAAGCCCAGAAGAGATGGCACACAGTTCTTCTGGCTTATATCAAACTTTCATTGTCATCTGGGGTCCTGCTGTGTATGAACAACTGTATGGGGTTGTTCAGCCTGGAGAAGAGAATCCTGCTTTGCAAATGTACAACATGATTGAGATGAGCTCTTAGGCAGAAGCTCTTCCCTGTGAGGGTGCTGAGGCGCTGGCACAGGGTGCCCAGAGAAGCTGTGGCTGCCCCATCCCTGGCAGTGTTGAAGGCCAGGTTGGACACAGGGGCTTGGAGCAAGCTGCTCCAGTGGAAGGTGTCCCTGCCCATGGCAGGAGGGTTGGAGCTGGATGAGCTTTAAGGTCCCTTTCAACCCAAACCATTCTATGATTCTATGATTTTGAGTGTGCCTGACATGTCTGGAAGGCCATGAGTTTATAATGTAGAGCAAGATATTTCTTAAGCTCTTTTGCCCAAGAACTTTGCCTTAAATTACAGGTTCAGGATTAGGTGAATGTGTACATTCTCCAGGCCAAAAGGGGATGATAAGAAATGGCATAAGGTGAATTTGACATTCCTAATGCATGGCGTACATTGTTGAATTCTGTTCCAATTTATTCTGATGCTTTATATAGAATCATAGAATAGGTTTGGGTTGGAATGGACCTTAAGATCATCCAGTTCCAGCCCCCCTGCCATGGGCAGGGACATCTCACACTAAACCATGGCACCCAAGGCTCTGTCCAGCCTGGCCTTGAACCACCACCAGTGATGATATAAGACACTTGTTTGCATCTTTAGTGATGACTTTACAGCAAAGGTATGAACATCTACAGTGAACTGTTTGACAGTTCCTTGAAGGCAGCAAATCTCCTTTAAAAAGGTGAAAGCTTTCTCTGGTGCTATGAGACATAATTGTTTTCAGATTGGCAAAACTGTAGCACATGGTGGGGGTATTTAGGGGTCATAGAAAGAATTTAGAGAAAGGAGTTTTGTAATCAGTGCGTTCTTGAAACTCTTCTCGTTGCTATCCCAAATGAAGCTGGTTTTTCGCAGATTCTCTTGTTTAATTTGGCTGTTCCAGCACTTCACCATATAAATAGCTTTAGCAGTAAGAAATATACATGATAAGCTAAAACTTAGGGTCAAGATGGTAATTTTTTCCCCTAATTGCTGGATTTTTGAAAACAACCGTAAGAAGACACAGAGTATTTGCCCATCTCCCCCTTTTCCAGGCAGCACTGCCTGTTCCCTGTCCTACCTCTGGGATGCTTACTTTACCTCACTGCAGCCGTGTATCCACTCCTCACAGCTTTATAAATATCACTGAGCTGCTAAAAATAAAACATCAGTGTGTAAGATGACATTTGCATATCCCTTCTCCCTAATGAGCTGCATCTTCCTTCCTGAAGTTAATTTGAAGACCCTCCTTGGAATAGAAGAAAGGTGAACTATGGTGACGATGATGATCTTTGGTACTGGGAATTAATAGGTACTAGGCTTGTAACTTAGCAGTAAGCTGTGGATGAATTGCAGAGCAAGTAAAACAGCATTAAAGAGTCAGTTTGAATTCAGTGTTATAACAAATGTGCTCTGGTACTGGGATAGTACATCCATGAGTTCTCAAATCAGGATGCTGAAATAGTGACCTGAAGTTAGAGGAACGACTGAAACAAGGGAGTAGTGTGTGCTTTAAAAACACATGCAATCACAGAGGATGTGTTCTCTAAAGATTTAACCATTGGGATAAAGATATTCTCAGTCTCAGTCTTTCACTGACTAAATGAGCTTTTGAGATTTCAGGGTTAAATAGACAAACAGAAGCTACTTCCAGTTGTGTCACCTTGCATATGGAAGGCCCTTTGAACAGAATGCGTGACTAAATAGATGGGATTTAAAAAGAAACAAGCCACCTAAGACCTTTAAAAACATCAAAAGTCAGGGAAACTTTAGCTTAAATGCTTTTGTCTCTAGTGTATAAATAGTTCCTGAAGTCTAAGGGGTTTACCCTATAGGTATACTGGAAAGGCAGATGATTTCATCTTGGCAATCAGAAGTCTGATCGTAATTTAAGATAATAAACTTGAAAAATCATACTGATTCAAGGTTAACCTGTATTGGAAAATAGTGTGGTTAATGCCTGTGTCTCTGTTGGGTCAGGACTTGCTCCTTTCCCTGGGTTTGATGTAAATGTGCAGATTTTACTTCACATTTACATCAGTCCTGTACCTACATTAGCTAGTGCAGTTTCCTTCTGTGCTGATGGGGCTTTGAGTTTCTTCTCTACCCAAAGTCCTGTCCTGAAAATCTTGTGAAACTGGTTTCTTCTAGTGGAAGCACAACATATCCTATGATAAATTCAGAGCTTCACATAGCTTATCAAAGAGGAAGTTAGGGAAAAAGTACCTTAAGATGTTATTGAGAGATCTTCAGCATGGAGAAGAGAAGGCTGTGTGGAGACCTCAGAGCAGCCTTCCAGTATCTGAAGGGGGCCTATATGGATGATAGGGAGGGACTCTTCATTAGGGACTGTGGAGATAGGACACAGGGTAACGCGTTCAAACTGGAACAGGGTAAGTTTAGATTGGATATGAGGAAGAAACTCTTTACTGTGAGGGTTGTGAGGCACTGGAATAGGGTTGCCCAGGGAAGTGGTGAATGCTCCATCGCTGGTGGTGTTCAAGGCCGGATTGGACAGAGCCTTGGGTGCCATGGTTTAGTGAGAGGTGTCCCTGCCCATGGCAGGGGGTTGGAACTGGATGAGCTTAAGGTCCTTTCCAACCCGAACTATGCTAGGATTCTATTTGTGGGTTCTGATGCAAGAAGAAACTGTCTTTGGGGGCATTTAGTCTGGTATAGAGGCACTGAAGTGGAAACTTGACATATTTCGATAGAAAGATTGAGGACAATTAAATACAGTTATCATGGAATGTTGTGGGGTTTGTCATTTGGAGTCTTTTTCTCTGCAGTGGGCACAAAGGCTCATTGAGTGACCTCATATCTCACGTAGTTGCACTTAAAAGATGGTTGCATTGTTGTGTTAAGGCTTTAAGCTATAAAAAACTATAAATATAGGAAATACAGAGTAAATGCTGGTACCTTGAGGCAGGTAAAGCTATGACTGGCAAGTGGAGGTGATGGATGATTTTGTAGTTGTGGTTGCTTGTTTTTCACTGTGTCTAGGTGAAAAGTTGAAGTGCTGTAAATAGGATAAAGAGTACGTGGGAACTTCATCATTTCTAGAGAAAAGGGTCTTTGAATGATTTGAGGCAGGAAAGATATTAAGAGGGCTTTAAGCATGGGGGGACTGAAGAGTAACAGCAGTGGCCCTGGCCCTGAATCATTTTTGGAGTCCAGGGCTGTTAGAACTGTCCAATAGATACCACTCCAGCTCAGGCCCTATTCAAAATGTCATATGATGCTGGGTTTGCACAGTATTTGGCTGCTTTTGAACACCAGAGTGGTTTGTGCTCTTATCTTGATGTTTTTCTTAGCTTTCCATCTCTCAGTAAGTTCTATGATTTTCTGGGATCCTGTTTTCTGGAGCTGCCTTTATTAACTGGATTTTACCGTAAAGATACTCATATCACCTAATGGAATGGGTAGTTAGGGCCATGGGCTCTTTGGTCTATCCCTCCACCCTTCATAGGGTGGTAGGCACATCAGCTCATCTTTCATGGACTATGTGTGGGATTTAGACTCCATAGAATGGTTTGCATTGGAAGGGACCTTTAAAAAGATCATCTAACTAGGTCATTTGAATGCCCACACTACCCAGCATGAAGCCTCTGGGATGGAGCTATAGCTGAAATGTTGAAAACTCTTAGTGTGAGAGCCTATCTAACTTATGAGAGCAAATGGTGTTCAGGAATTGATGGGGTTTATGGTAACAAATCCAGCTTTTCACAGCTTGTAGGACTCCAGGACTTTTGGACTTCCTTCACATCAGTCTTTACCAGAGGCCAACTAAGACTCTGGAAGTCTCTTTGCACATGCTTGTATTGCTGTTAAAGATGCTGCTTTTATATATACATATATATATGTAACAGGCTGGTTGTCTCTGGAGATGGAAGTGAGTCTGTCACTGTTGCCGTCACCCTGACCATTGACAGTCTTCATAGGTGTAAAGCCTTTGAGCTGGATGTCTGGTCAACCCAGACTTTTCTGTCAGGCTAGTTAATCCTTAACTACCGAGTTAATCTTTGGTATTTCAGCCTTTCGTTTAAAAGCAAAGCAAGTCAATGTGTAGGGTACCTTTTGTTTGGTGTCTGCTTCAGGTCTTTGCTTTCCTAATCCTCTTTGTTCCTTGGAAGCTGCTCTCCCCTTAAATTTAGTTCCGACCCGTGATCTCTTCTTTCTCTCATTCTTCTTGCAAGAAGATGAAGCTAACTTCCATGATTTCCATGGAGAGAATGGGAATGCTTGCATCCCTTCCTTGCAAGAACCTTCTTAGTGTCCAAGACCTGAATAGAGCAAAGGGTTCTTCATGCACTCATGTGGTCAATGAGATTGGCAGGGACCTCTGGAGATCATCTCATCCTCTTGATCAAAGCAGGATCAGCTTGAGCAGGCTGCTCAGGACTGTGTCCAGCTGGGTTTGGAAGTCTGTGATGGTAACTCAACAACCTGCTCCAATGTTTGACCACCTGCACGTTCTCCTTTTCTCTTCTAGTTTACTCTGTGTTTTCTGTTTCTTCCTTGGTTTGTTTTGGACGTGACACACAAATAACTATATTGGTCTGAGAAGAGGTTAAAAACAGACCACAAGAAGTAGGAAGCAGCACAAGTGGGAACAAAGGTTTTGTAGCTGCGGTGTTCCCAGAAATAGGAGTATTTGTTTTCCTCTCTGGATTTTCACTCGTGTGTTCGCCCTGCAGCCGCATTTGGAGTGGGATGACGCAAGGCACGAACAAAGCACTGCAGTGACCTCCCACTTTTTAGTGTTTCTTAATGCTGAAAGTGTCTGAAGAAGGGTTTGGGTGCTCAGAAATCTGTTTTCAGCTGCACCAATCTATGGTTGGATGCAAAAGCTGTCGATGAGCACAGTGCAAACTCTTGGGTTTGCATGAAAACATGTAATGTTGATCCAGTCGATGACCACAGCATCGTTTTAGCTCTGATTTATGGCTTCTGCTCACACCTATGGTGTAAATGTTCAATATGCCAACCCAGAAGGACTAACTTGAGAAATGGAGAGCTGCCTTCCCTGTCAAGCAGTGATTTTGGGCAGGATGGAGCCCGGCTAGCTTTGCCTTGAGGGCACACAAACTCATTTGGCTGCTGATACTGCTTCAGTGCCTCCCTCTGAATTTGTCCTGAGGGATGGATGAGTTCTGCAATAGATGGGATTGGGGAGACCAAAATAATAATAAAGATCTGTTAAAGCATCTGAAGAAAGAAGACGCAGGAAGATGCTGCAAAGCAGAGCTGGCTGAGTGCAGTGTAGGATAGGGCTGTATTGCAAGTAATTGTTATGAAGTTAGACTGATATTAGTACATGGACTTGGTGAGTGATTGCCTGGCCTGACCAGCTGCTGTGAGTGTACCATGGGGCTTGGAGTTACTGTTGGGTTAGTTACTGTGCTGACCAGCATGGTATAGGTGCTTCATGGAAGACTATTGAGGCCATGTTTGGAAATAGGAATCTTAAGCTGAAAGAAACAGGTTGGAAAAAGGGGTTGAAAACTTAGAATTTGGGGGTAAATGTAACCTGGATCAGTTCAGTTCTCTCAATCAAGGTGCAGGAAGACACAAGGACAACTCTGGCCCTGGAGCTTTAGTGCCCTTGCAAGGGTTGAGCAGAAGTACTGATCTGAGAAGTGCTTGACTTGGATGTGTGTGCGGTATCTACGGATGGTGAGACATGGAAAGTCATAGAATCATAGAATGGTTTGTGATTCAAGGGACCTTAAAGCTCATCCAGTTCCAACCCCCTGCTATGGACAGGGACACCTTCCACTAGACCAGGTCGCTCCAAGCCCCATCCAACCTGGCCTTGAGGACTGCCAGGGATGGGGCATTCATCACTTAAGATCCAGCAGGACAGCTGGAGGGGAACGACAGAAATCCCCTACTGCAGCTCCTGTTCCCGTGAGACATGGTTAGCCCTGGTGTGCACCCAGATGTTTCATTTGGTGGTGTTGCATTCGTTTGCAAAGCTTTTGAAGGCTCTCAGAGTAAACCAAAGTTATTAAGTTCCTGTGGTAGACTCAGCACCACATTACCTCCTCCCTCCTCACCTTCCACCCCTAGAAGGTAAGTTCCCCAGGCCATCCTCAAAGTTACTGAAACCCACTTTTCCTGTCTGATAACTTCCTTATGGGAATAGGGTTGGTTTTCCTCACAAATCACACCCTTGCTCTTGGTTCTGGCAGAAGGAATGTCCTTTGCGCGGTTGCCAAAGGACTTCATGGTTTTCTTTTCCCTTCTTCTCTGTCCTTTTCTTCCTGGGCTTTGTGGCCATGCTACAGTGATCACAGCATAGAGATAAACAGGATGGCTGTAATGTAAGGAATGGAGGTTTTCGGGTCAAATCTTAGTTTCCTTTGGAAATCACCATGAAATTCCGTAGTTTGTTAGGACAACCTTGAAGAGCATCAGGCCATTCCCTCACCATGGATCTAGAAGAACTGGATTCCTATGTCTTGAAGACCACCACTAAAAAGAGAGGTGGGAAAGGGATGTTTGGGAGTGTTTGTGATGTGCTGTCTACGTGGCACAAAGCAAGATGCTGATGTTGTGCTGCAGGTGTCCATTGTCTTTGGAGGGACACATGAGCTACCCCACAGGCAGATGAAGCCCATGGGGCCATTGAGAAGCAGGAAGGAAGGAAGAGGACCTCTTCTGTAGCCCAGGACTGGTGGGCTCTACAGGTGAGTTGGCACAGGAGACTTCAGGTTGTCAATCATGCCAACAAGAGGTGTGATGACATTATCCGTACAATCATAGAATCATAGAATAGTTTGGGCTGGAAAGGACCTTAAGCTCATCCAGTTCCAACTCCCCTGCTATGGGCAGGGACACCTCACATTAGACCATGGCACCCAAGGCTCTGTCCAGCCAGGCCTTGAACACTGCCAGCGATGGAGCATTCACAGCTTCCCTGGGCAACCCATTCCAGTGCCTCACCACCCTTACAGGAAAGAACTTCTTCCTTATATCCAATCTGAACTTCCCCTGTTTAAGTTTGAACCCATTACCCCTTGCCCTCTCCCTACAATCCCTAATGAAGAGTCCCTCCCTATCATCCTTATAGGCCCCCTTCAGACACTGGAAGCTGCTCTGAGGTCTCCACGCAGCCTTCTCTTCTCCAGGCTGAACAGCCCCAACTTTCTCATCCTATCTTCATACAGGAGGTGCTCCAGCCCCTGATCATCCTCGTGGCCTCCTCTGCACTTGTTCCAACAGTTCCATGTCCTTTTGATGTTGAGGACACCAGAACTTGCACACAGTGCTCCAAGTGAGGTCTCAGGAGAGCAGAGCAGAGGGGCAGGATCACCTCCCTTGACCTCCTGATTGCTGCTCCTGTTGATGCAGCCCAGGATACGGTTGGCTTTTCTGGGCTGCAAGCGCACACTGCCCATTGTCCCATGGGATGTGCAACGAGTCCTGGATGTGATGAAGCTTTGTGCCTATGACAGTGATGATTAAAATGATTCTAACCTCCCAAACCCATAAAGCTTCCTGAAAGGAATCTGGTGTGGTTTCATCCTTCTCCTTCTGTTTTGCTGTGTGCTCTTTAAGTGATACCTATTCTGTTCTCTGCAAATAAGTGAATCCACACTACAAAAGTATTTCCTCCTCCTGGACACCCCATTTGCTACAACACCCTGTGGCAATGTCCCTTAAAGTAATGACAACTTCTTCACAGGTTTCTGAGCTCACTTGTTATTCCTGGAAGACAGCAGGCAGTGGGAATGCCAGGATGCACCTGGATAGCTTGGATTTCATACAATCACAGAATCAACCACATTGGAAAATACCTTTAAGGTCCCCCAGTCCAACCGTTCCCAGCACTGCCAAGGCCATCACTTAACCCATAGGCACTGAGGGCCTCATCTCCACGGTGTGTGAACACTCGCAGGGACGGTGACTGCAGCCCTGCCCTGGGCAGCAGTTCCAATGCTGAGCACCCTTTGGGGCAGGAATTGCTTCCTCAGCTCCATCTAAACCTGCCCTGGTGCAGCTTGAGGCCGGTTCCTCTTGGCCCATCCCTTGTTCCTGGGAGCAGAGTGCAGCCCCCTCCTGGCTCCATCCTCCTTTTGTTCTGTAGAAAATGGTGATTGTTTCTCCTCCAGACTTAAGACTCCTTTGTTTGGTTCCTACCTTTTTGCTCATTTATCAAAATCCCAAATGCTTTTGATCTGAGCCCCCTGTTTATTATATTCCACCCATATTCTTTGTCTGCTTTCACCACGCTCTTTATGTAGAACATCCATCTCTCATTGCCACCAAACCACTAAGAGAACCTCAATGAAACAGAGCGGTCTCATTTCTTCAACTCATGCTGCCCGGTGTCACTTGTCCAGCAGCCTTGTCTTCTGCTTCCCTTGCCCTGATGTGCGTGTACTGCGGTGTAGTAAACAGCAACTGACGTTAACGTAAGGCTCGCTGTTGCTGCTCTTGGAGTCTTGCCATAAATATTGTGAAGTTTATTTGTCAGATTTCAATACCAAAACATAAATAATCCAACCCAAGAGAGCTTAATGTAGATACCTTCTGGTTGGCTTGGCAGGGGCCCAGCCTCGCTGTGTGTTGACACAACGCGCTCCATGCTGAGCAGTGTCTTGGCTACGGTCTTGTTCCTCTGAGCCTGTGGCAGTGACGTTCTCACTTTGCTGTTGTGGTGTGTTCAGATTCATCCCGTTCTTCCATAAACCATCTGTGTTTGAGATGTTTCCTCTTAATGCTAATGCCTTGTGCTGATCCATCCTCTTCTGACCAGAGAGGAGTCACCATGGAGGCTGCCTGGGAAGGAAACCTTCAACTCACTCCGGCTACTCCTCTTCCCTACAGTCTTGTATTAGCACACAGTTGGAGTTT